>OU452231.1:19131998-19631998 GCA_911728455.2 Marthasterias glacialis | reverse complement strand
GAAAAACAGCTCTATGCTGAATGGGTTTACCGTGTATAATAAATAAGTAAACAAATAAATAAATAAATAAATAAATAAATAGTAAATTTATTTCTATGGTGTGCGTGTGTGAATGTATGGCCCAGATATCATATTTCATGTCAAGAGCTAATTGTCTTATTACAGTAATTCAAATCAAATCAAATTATTTATAGAAATTACAATGTATAATATTTTAAAAGTAATGTAGAAATTCATCCAAATGTTATGAATAATTTGTCTAAAGCTTTGAACATTTTATATTTCACAAGGCTTCTACAGTTTACTTTCTGTCAAGTCGTTGCCAAAAATTGTTGCATTTTTACATCCCATCATTTACTCGAAAATCAACAATTTTGATTTCAAAAGTAACGTAAAATTTCGTTAAAAATGTTAGGAATTGTCTGAAGAGTTCACTTTGATTTTTTTTTTTTACCAGTGCATTTTAAAATCTCTATTAAAGTGTGTGGGTATTGGTTACGCGTGATTTGGTAGCTACCGTACCGTTTTTGTCCCGACCAACAAAAGACATACGTGATGCATAAAATGGTTTCGGAATGTTGTGTAACTTAAAATGAAAACCTTTGTCCAGTCTGTTTCCCGAAACTATTTCCCTGATACTGAGCGAAAAGCACGATCCGTGACCTTGCATTTGGGCAATGGTTGATTACGAACGCAAACAAAACTACACGCGAAGAAGCGAATAAAAGACCTATTTATAACCTAACCTTTTACATAAAAAAAAATGTATTGTATAGTATAAACATTTTTTTGTCTTTTTGTCTTTTTTAAACTCCTACGGTAGAGAAGAAGCGAGGTCGTTGTATTATTTGTTGTCATCGAGTACTAATTGGCGAAAGTTAGGGGTCAGGGATTTAGCGAGCAGAGCTGTCGTGAGGAAATTTTTGGCACTTTGAGGAATCTGTGATTATAAACGCTGTTTCATTATTATTATTAAAGCAAGTGTGATTTTTATGTTTAATTTCATTTGAACGAGCGATGATTGCAAAATGAAAAGTCGGTAATTATATAAAGCTACACGATGTCAGCACAAACCTTAGTCTCAAGATTGTGCTCCAACTATGCAACGTTTTAGATCCTGTACCTACCGCAACTAACTCACAAATGTTGTAGTATTCGAGTACTAATCGAGTACCGTTTTGATATACTCGTACTAAGACTTGGCCAGCAATCTCCACCTCGAACTCCATACTCGATACTTGACTGAAAAAAATATCTGTACTCGAAGTCATGTACTCGATACTCGACTGAAAATGTACTCGGATCTGATTTTAAGCACTCGTGGTCAGAATGCCACCTTCTTTTCCAAAATACCACCTTCTTTTGCGTTCACGCAAGGAATAGAGGAATAAAGCTCTGGGGAAAAACTATATTGAAGCTGTTTATGATGTATTCGTGTTCAAAAGATAGTTATCATAACATTGTCGTCTAGAAAAGAGTATAAAAAAATAATAGTTTTTTTCTCATTTTGCAGTAGGCTTTTATAAAGTAATCGTACTCAAACTCGTATTCGTACCCGGAGATCCAAGTGCTTGGTTCTCGGCTGTTGGACTCAGTACTCGGATATCAAAATACTCGGTATTCGGACGCTAAGTAGGCCTACTCATACTCCATGGCCCAAGTGCTCGTACTCGAGTACTACTCGGCCACCCTAGTACTCGGCAGTAATTGATACGCAACTGAAAAGTGCTTGACTACAACACTGCAAATGGGGGTCATGTAGTCGCCTGAATTTTTGTTTTAGCAAATCAGCAGCACGAATTGTAACATTACGGTCAATTTAGGTCATGGTCATGGCCGTTGTAGTCTTGAAAAGACCCATACGAAGTAGCGTGCATGTTGCAAGCCTCTGCCATCACTGGGGATTTTGTGGCGAATGGACAATTTTAGACAACGTCACGAACCAGTTTTGCGACTTCGCACAGTGACGTGATCGGTTGAAAATCTTCCAATTACTTAAACTAGGCAACCTTTGTCGGTATACTTTATAATATCGCAAATTGGAGAATCGGTAATAACGTGAAAAACACAGATAGTAACGTCTTGAATCAAGGCTATGGGTGACGTCACAGCAACAGATAATATGATTTACATTATACTGATGTAACACAACGTCATATATACACTGCAAAAACTGGGGTTTAAAATTCTCTCGGTATATCTATATGTGACAACACCGACATGGTGTTAGTTATCCCCATTGCTTTATCATTGGTAAAACTAACACTATGTTGGTGTTGTCATATATATATACCGAGAGAATCAAACTAACACCCCAGTTTTTGAAGTGTACGCGGTATTAACAATAACTATGACAGAGTAAAAGGTTTTTGGAGAAAGACTAACTAGCATTATTTTAATCTTAAATTAAAAGGCCTATAATTAGAAGGACTATTATGACCATCGAGCGTCAGTTTGGTTACACTGGTTTGAGTGGGAGAAAACAAGATGGCTGATTCGTGTTAGGTCTACTGAGCCAGTTTGTGGCAATTCAGCAGCAGTACTTTTTTTTTGTGAATAACACATACTAACGACTACCACAAAAAATTGAGTTTAACGTCAACTGGTTAGATTTGTAAAAGCCTATAGTATAAAAGATCGTCATTTGGTATGAGGAAGTGTCTACTCGCATTAGTGTTGATAAATGAGGGTCATGTTCTTCAATGACAGTGTTTTTCAGCCTCTTTGTTATTTGGGGGGGGGGGGGTCGTCGTGTTTTGCAATTTCTAGTGAGTAGAAATGTGGCCTATATCGGGTGTTCCCAACACCAGACAACGCTTGATAATTCATCAACAAATTTTAGATAATGTTACTGGTGAATGGCATTTTTTGAGTTCTGGCATTTTCAATAATTACGGTATGCCATCGTTCTGGGGACAATGAAGGCTTAATGAACAATCCAAAGCCGGGAAATAAGTGAACTCCTGATTAGGTAGTCCTGGTAACGGTTCAAGGTCCAAAGGGCTTGTGAGTTTCAGGAAGGTGGAATTCCAAATGACTTGACAAATAGTTTTACCAATATTGAGGTTTCATCAAGAAGGTCCCTGGATCATTTCAAAGCGAGAAAGATAAGTGTATAGATTGTATTGATTTCTGTGTAGTGTTATTATAATAAAACAATAGTTACGGTACCTTATCACAACCGACATGTATGCAGAGCTAAGTTTGAAATATGAGACCAATTTATGTCGCATCTTGTATGGGTATAAGCGGCGAAACTAGGCTAAAATCTCAGGGGGGCACAAGGGGGTGCACCATTTTTCCAAGGGGGGGCACTCCTGGCCAATTAAAAATATTCACTTTTCATAAACAAGCCCCTTTTCAGCGCCCTTGTTATGCCGTTTACTATTTTTTTATAAGATAATCTGACATGGAGGTAAGAAAACAAATACACTGTCTGCGTGTAAATAGACAAATAGTTTACCAAACAATCATTGAAGTTACTACGTAAAAAAGCTTATAAAATGTATCATTTTACTCTGGTTATTTTTAATCTCAAAAGTCCAGATTTCAAATGGGGGTGGCACGGGGGCACGTGCCACCCACGTGCCTACACGTAATTTGCTGCCAACCGTGCCTACTGGGGCAAACTCCTCCATACGATACGTGTGCTTGGTTCTTTTACGTGCAGTACACAACACTCCTATTATAATTATTTCATTTACATGATTATACTTTCAAGAATTACAAGAAATAAGTCATTAGATTTCAATCTTATCAAAGAGCTGTCTGGTTAAATAAATATTTACCTATGAAATTCATGTGCAGGGATTGTTTTGCCAAAAGGCAATATACCGGCGATTTATCAATATTCAGTTAATGATAAACGTATTCTTAACAAGTATGTTAATAATTAATACACAAATGTGTTTATGTCTTACAAAACAAGATAAATGAAAAGCTCATGACAAAAACATTATCATGAAAAAATCATATAATTATCATTGGCTATAAGAGAAATAATAATCTATATGATGCAAAAAACTGGTCTCTCTGATACGATGGTACAAAGATCGAAATGTACTGTAAGGCCAATGTTATTATGAAGTACAAATAATAATGTAATGCGTACTGTGAATAAACTATTGTTGTCAACATATACCGGTATGCTCTTTGTGCACACTGTTCGTATAGTTAAAACAACGCGTCGTTAAGTCAAGGTCTGTCGTTTTAAAAAAAATAATGCTGGTTATTCATTTACATAGGCTGCGCTGGGAATCACAAATACAGTTAAGAAAAAGGGTGCATTTACAAAATTAATGTTTTTCTACTATTGTGCTAATGTATAATACACTAGTGCTGCAGCCTACCTAATCCATTGTTATTTGTCAAATAGTCTAAAGCTGATTTGATTCGGACTAATGTTTAATTTGGGAGGTGTCTGCACATTCAAATGCATACCGCGATATTAGGGCCAAGTGTCATTACGCTGTTTACCAAATAATTATACGCTTATATTTGTGCATTTTAAAATGGCTCCTAAAAGCGCCAAATTATGTGGTAAGTGGGGCCATGAAATTTGACCCCAGTCTCTATCTTCACTAATAGCACACGGATCTTTGATCATCACATTTCAGATTTTAAGAAGCATGTTATTAAACATTGTGTTGAAGATATCTGAAGACCATTGTCCTACATGAAACACCATGTTATGTATATTCATGACAAAGCCAATTTGCAAAACGACAGCTTGCATAAATTATTTGAATGGTTCACTGAAGAGAGAACCTCAAATAAATATATAATTCTTGGGTGGTTGGTGGTGGCTTTAGAACTTATATTCGAAAGTAAAAATAATTGTTCATTGTGTTACTAAATTGAGTACATTATTTAATAATTTACCTTAATTTTATGTGTTTGGTTTAGAGATGTCTCAATGTGGTGCAAGGAACAAAAATATTGCTTACAGATTGTTTTCTTCTGATTGTGTGTTAAGATTAAAAAGCAGATAATCGTTTAGATAGCACAGCTTATAATCTGAAAAGTTTTAAACAAATACTAAATTTATATATGCATTTGCAAAATGTCAACTGACTTGATGTGTTGATCTTATTTGCACACTCGGGAGTTTGGTGTAAGCTGTACAAGGCAAATCGACTTACGGGTCGATACGGCCTCAACGTAACACCCATTACTACGATCCAGAACAGATGTTTCCTCAGTAGCAACCATAGAATTTGCCACCAGTGTGACTATTTGGGTTCCCATTTCTACATTGCGATTTCATTTGATTAATAATTGTTATAATTAACAGATAAGTGTTTCTTAAGTTTCAATTATCATGAAGAGTCTCCACTTATGTTTTGGGTCACCACTCTTTCGCTGCTAAGTTTCTTTTACCAGCTACCACTTGCTTCAATACCCCAGCGTCACACCCATGTTTCCCACGATCTGCAGGGTACGGTGCTTGGAAGTGCAACCGACCACGGGCTGACTAAACAGTGATGGTTGCATAAATAAAATGTTTAAAATGACAGTGCGTCATTGAAAAGGATTTTCAATGATGCACTTTTGTTTCCTCTAACACAGATGGCTTATGCTAAAGCGCACCTCAACAAAGAAAAGCCCTTTTTTTCTACACACACATTAGAAGGAGTTTCCGGGTTAATGGCATACGGTTGCCTCTGTGAGGTGTATATTTGACGTGCAATACAAATTTCACCCTTTGAACGGTATCATTTTGCATTTTAGAGGATCATTTGGAAATTTAGTTTGAAGGAAGCAACCTTTACAACATTTTAGGTCAACTTTCTTTGTGGTGAGAACCTTATCACATGAAGTGATCACTTTAGCAAACCCTTGATGACTACAGTCTACAAACACATACTTTTCTCGCCTGTGTGGACATATCCCTATAACATTTACTGTACTATTTGAAAGGTAAACAAAAAGGGGTATTCGTCAAAAACTAACTCCTATGTGGAGTTTGACCGAGTTCAATCCATCAAGCTTGTAAATATAGCAGTTTGAAGCACTTTCATGTTTACAAATATGAACGTATTTTGGAGAACAAAACTGTATATAATAGTACTCAAAGTGATAAAAAAAAACAGATAGCAGCTTTTATAAAATCTTCATGGGTTATTGTTCTGCATAAATATTTTGAAATCGGAAAGCACTCTTAGTCTTAGCGGATTGTGTTAAAGCCAATGACCCGTTTCACGACATCGTGGATCTTTGTCACGTCCCCCATGTATTCGATAGCGACCATAAATACTGCTTTCAAGGGGCACTGACTATTTTCCCTTTCAGCCTCGGTTTGGTTATAATTATTAAACCCAAGACGAAAGGCTCTTAAGACTGCTATTCTATGGCGGCAGTCTGTTTTTCCCGGTCCCTTGTGTAGTTAAAAAAACACACAAATTTGAGCAACATACTTCACACAGTTTATCAACTTATTTAAACTTTTGATTTTAGGCTTTGCAAACAACGGAGTAAGATATTGAGTAAATTTGCAAGTACACCCATGTGCAAAATTCTCTTGTATTGAGACGTGTTGATTCCGAAAAGATCTGGTTGATTCAATGGCTAGACATTTTCATTCCGGGGGCAGAAGGTGGGCCAAAAACATAATTTTTGTGGCTTTTTAAAGTATGGAACCTTCAGTTGTGCATTTTTGTATGGGGTGGGGGCAAGGGGGTAAAATGGTTTTGAGCGGGGGGGGGCACAGGCTGCCCCTCCCCTCTCTAGTTACGCCACTGGGTTGATTTTTTTCAACGTTTCCACTAGTGTGCTCTTTCTGATCGTCGTCATCAGACGACATGTCTCCCATTAAAATGCCGTATACGGCTGTCACTTTATCTTCCTTAATTTAGGTCAAATTATATCCTTACCTGTCCAGAAAGGTTGACAAAATATATACAGAGAGGAACAGGCACTTTGAATGATTACAAAGAGTAGAAATCATGAAAAATTAGCCATTTTCACGTCCACGTTGGGCTTGACAACGCTATTCGCTAAACGCCGTTTTGTTTCCTTTGGGCATGAATGTGCGAAAGTTCCAGCCGCTTGATGAAATGTTCATTTGATTTTTTTAAAGGTCAATAATAAGCGTTTAGCTACCAATTCCTGGAGAGGAATATTAAAAAAAAGGGAAATAAAGCCAAACATCCATTAAAAAAATCCCCCCAAAAATCCCTTAGAAAGTGGCAACCGGATATGGAAACTTTTCCCCAGTTTCAATATTTTGAGTATTTTTTTTCCGGACAGCTGTAGCTTGAATAGCTTTGTTGCCCCCATCATCACATCAAGTGAAAAGTACGGTCAATGTATGATGTTTATTTAAGGACACAGCAATGTTGACGAAAGTCAATGTGTTGGTTTACGTAACCCCCTTTTTTTCTTTAGGTTTGTCACAATTGACGGTTAACATGTGGTGGGAGTTTTTAATAGTCAGGATTGACTGGCAAATCTTTGTCAGCGTGTTTAACATGCCAATATTCTGTGGTTCAATGCTAAATAATAAACCTACATGAAGTGATTCGTCTTGCTCTAGTTGTTAATAATAATCGAGAATGAAAAGCACAATCAAAACAACCCTCTGCACGGATTTCAATGTCCCTTCATGAATTGTGTATCCAGCTCTCTGACATGACGCGTGCTGCCAAAAGGCCGCTCTGTAGCACAACCCAACCCCAACCCCCTCCCTGGGGGACTGGGGTTTGGGGGAGGGGTGGACGAGAGACACAGAACACTCAAACGCCTCTCGGCGACTAGACAACCAGTTCACACCGATTTCATTTATAACTATTCAACTTACCTACTAAGTAGGCAACTGGCAGATATTCCATCTTGGTGGTCAGTTTCTGTTTCTGTTATTTGATCCTCCGGGTGATTTGATCGATCCTTGTGCAAAAACTCCAGGCGAGTGAACAGTGGCACACAGTCGGTATCCGATTGTCATCAAGTCGCACTTCAACGTCTCTGAGGAAGGTTTGGTTCAGAACCGATCATTTTCTCGGGTACGTGGGCCGCTCGGGACGCCCAGCAGTGCAGGGGGGTGTTTGGCACTGGTGCAGGGGCCTGCAAGCTCGGAGTAGTGACGTAACTGAAGTGTCAACCTCCTACACAGTGTGTGAGCGTTCCGTTTTTGATTAGTAGTCATACTATTGGTATTATGAGTTGTTATCAGACGAGCTTTTGAGTTTCCTGACGTACTGGTGTGGGTTCCAAGTTTAAAGCACTGTTCAAATAATACACGCCCCCAAGCCTAGCGGCAATTGTGACACACACATACTGTACGAGATACAACTTCAGTCAGTGGTGAAACGAAGCCCAAACATACACTCAGTAATGTGCATCACAACTGAACACCAAGTGTGGAACGGTGGCGCTAACATACATAACACTCCTGTTTCCTCTTTTTAACCAGCCACACTCTAGGTCAGGAGGAATGCAAACTCCTGCCTTTTGCCTTTTGCCCCAGTCCCATTGTACTACAGGGTCTATTTTTTCCTTCGTCTTCAAACGTTCAATAACAAGCCTCTGTCAATGGGACCTGACAAGTTTACCCCCTTTTCAGATACAATCGCTTGGCTTTGTGTGCACGAGCTCTCTATTGTGTAAAGGTATTTTGGACCTAGAAAATGTCGAATTCCACCATAGGCAGGATATCTGGATGGATTGAGGGCGCTGTGCATGTTTACAGCGGGGCGGGTGCAAAAAAAAAATGTATAACAAAATCGCTTTACGCAGGCAAACAGTAATACAAAAGTATAACCTTGATTGTTTTTAAATACCGGTTTATTATAAATATAGATGATCTCTCAAGAACATTTACACTTCTGTATAAAAGGGATACAAAGATTTAAGATTTAGATAGATAGCAAGTCTCAATACTTTGGGAAACATTATTCAAACAAAACAAAACAAAAAACAAACAAAAACACCACTTCGATTAAAATACTGCAGTATTTAAAATGGCCGCGGCCATTTTGCAGGTTTTTCACAAACTTAATTAGTATTTAAAATAAATTATAGGGTTTTTTTTCAAGTGACATCATACTGAGCACTTTTTCGCAGGGTACTAGACCAAAATGAATGTATTTTGGAAGTAGATGTTAAATAATTGTCAACAAGATTTTTAAATAGAGTTTGTATGGTTTTAGCTTCGAAAATATCGAATGTCAAGCGCCCTCAAGCGTTATGATGAGCCAAATCTGAAGAACCCACTTCGTTGGAATTCGTCTGTAATGTCCTAACCTTGATCATGTTTTCGGGGCAGAATGGGCTGTTAAACGCTCTCATTGACCCTTTGAGAGTTTGTAAGTATGAATTGAGTTTTTATCACACAATGGGTGTACTCGTTGTACGCATTACATTTAAAGAAATACGACTTGCCATTTACACTTCGTTTCCCCCTTCAAATAAATACGATAACAATAATCCATGTGCCCTGGTCGGTGCTGAAGTTATACGAAAAATATTAATATTGTGTTTAGCGCAAAAGTTGGAGTACTACTAGAGCTAAATGAAGAGTCGTCAAAGCAGCCAGAAGAGCTCTGACTGGGTTGCGGATGATAGTAGGGGCTCCGTTTATGGCGTCCACTGCAGACCAAAAACAAACAATAGAAATAAATGTTACAATCGTAAGCAGCGCCCTAACTAGAGTAAAATTTTAGGGGGGCACAAGGAGGGGGCACCGTTTTTCCTAGGGGGCACTTTTGGAAAATTAAAACTGTAGTTTCCGTTTGTATTTTTCCTGAACAAGACCATTTTCAACGCTCTTCTGATGTGTTGAGGTACAACAAAATACATTCTGCTTGTAAATAATACAAAAATACTTTCAAAAACATTGAAATTACTACATAAAAGCTCATAAAATGTGACATTTTGCTCTGGTAGTTTTTATTCTCAAAGGTCAAGATTTCAAAAGGGGGGGCCACCCGGGGGAGGGGCACGGACATCAGCTGGGGGGGACGTGCCTCCCCCCGTGCCCCCCTTCGTTACTCCACTGTTCATGAATGAAAATTCATAAGTATAATTTGATTGACTTTTTACTTATTGATAATTGGAAGGAATTCTTTTGTATCAACCCTTTTCACATTCAAGCAAAACAAATGTTAAGTGTAAGTTTTAAGGTCAAGGGTTTAACTATAAAGGAAAGACCGAACGCCCCAATTGGTGACCGTCGAGTTCCCTGTATCTTACCATTGCATAAAGACGAGGGTGAGTACTCTCCGAGGTTACCAGCCTGTTCCATCCTCTTGAATTGGTTGTGCATTTCATCGGCGTTTGGCCCTGACATACAGAAGCATATATGTATAGAACCATTCTTTTTTTAAAGTGTATTTATGTCTTAGGGTTTATACAGTTAACATTGTTAAGCCGCATTCATCAGGCGCTTTTATGCATTGTATCAAAGCACATTACACTATACTGGGCCTTAAGCATTCCTGAAACAATTTCAACTCCTTTGGAGTACGCAGCACCGGCGGTCTATTAGACCTTATGCACATGACGTCATTTGAGTAGGGCGCCCTCGTCTAGAGGTCAAAATGAGGCTGTTCATTGGCCAATCCTGTGCGCCGCGCGTACAAATCTCTGCGTTTCCATTGTTACATCATTGATTTACCTCTAAGATGGCGGCGTGATGACGTCAATGCTATAATTATTCACACCAACAATCTGTACCCCCCCCCCGCAAGTACCCATACACTCCTGGGTGAAGAGAAGCAATTATAGTTCAGTGCCTTGCCCAATAACACAAGTGTCACGACCGGGATTCAAACCCACACTCTGATGACTCAGCCACCAGAACTTGAGTTCGATGCTCTTGCCCGCTCGTCCAAGACACGCTCAAATATACGATAAATTACTATCATATTTTTTACAATTATGCAAACAGAAACTCACCAATGAGGTAGAACTTTAGTGTTGCGCAACCAGAGGCTTTGTCAACCACGGGCTCCTGCACAGCAACCACTTGCCACATCTCAAGAGACTCCATTGAGTCTCGCATCTTTTGCCGAAACTTGTAGCTAAAACAGGAGAAAAGTAACAACATTCTCACATGGCATATACATCGTAGTATCTAATAGACACAGACACTTTATCCCTGTTTATTACGCACTCCTCAAACTTTCTAAACTCCCTGGGGTATACACCCTCAAGCTGCTTATTTTTAGAGCTAATTTTTTAGGGGGTATGGTAGTCTAAACATAATACCGTCTCAGCCCTCGCAGGCTCGATTAATACACCTGGATTAAGAGAAGCAATATATGGTTAAGTTTATTAGAATGTCTAGTTCGGGAATTTGAACACACACACGCTCGATCATGTGAAGCCAAAGAAAGGAGAAAGACTTTCAAATGTATTTATCAATCTTTACTGTCTTGTTTCATAGGATATCGCCTTTTCTTTTCAGACATTCGTGGTGAAAATAAATGATTAAGGTAAAAGAAACGATTAACGGAAAAGGAATAACAACTTTGTTTCGTTCAACGTCTTTTAAAAATGTACTGATGCAAATACAAAAATAGTGCCTTATTGACAATGCTATTTATAAATCAAGTGCGCTAAATGAATATCAAACTTTTAAAGGACCGAAACCCTTGGGAATTAATTGTTCAGCATGGACCACAAGCCAAGGTTTAAACGGTTTTAAAATAAACCAAAACTTGGAAACCTTTTAAAGGATTTTATTTCTATACTCACGCATCAAAAGATGTTGTACTTGGGAACGTCAGGTACTCAACGCGTCCCGTTTCACCGTCAGGCTGCAGGGAGCTGCAAGCGAGTTGACCCGTGTTCGTCGAGGTCAAATGGAAGGGGACATCCATAACTGACAAAAGAATCAAGCAGGTAGAACTAAGAACAATTCAGACAAATTCCCAAAGACATTTCTGTATCTGTTCTAAGAAATATTTGAAGTTTTTTTATTTCCTTAATAATTAAATCTAACATTAGTATAATAGAAATAAGCTCAGATGACGTGCTGCCAAATGTGATAGAAGCAATGACCGGTAAACTGTTTTCTTTTAACGTTGTGCCATTTATCTTTTCAACTGCAGAGCATTTCACCCAAACTGTTTTGTTCATGGGGATCCATTGATTTGATTATATCAACTTTATTTACCAGACGCTCGACCGGAGAGTGGCAAATTGACATCTGTGAAAACGGCTCGTTTGACGGTACTACTGATGTTGCCGTGCTTGCCTGTCAGGTCACCGACCGCACACCGGAACTGGTTCTTTGTGTCACATTCAGTGCCATAGTCCTGCGTGGTATCACGTCATCAAGTTTGAAAAACAAATGTTAAATGTCGTTTAGTGATAAAGAAGATAAATATTTATTTGTGAGATTTGTGTACCTCGATCTTTTGGCGCAAAAAATACAAATTTATGCAAGACCGAAGTTACAAGTCATTCAATGGTACTCGTAAAACTGATTTTCATTGCATGGGTTTGTAAATTCCCGTCTTCTATTTTGCGCCAAAATAGTTAAACAAAAAAAGTAGACAAGATAGGCAGCTCACATTTAGATGTTTGATTTTGCGCTGATTAATCATTTTGCATTTGGCGCAAATGTTGTGTTGCTTTTGGCGTCATTTTTCGGCCTCTTGTTGATTTTAACGCTTAAACAGGTTATCAAGTTACAGTGACCCAATGGGAGAATTTTGGGGCCGCTAGGTGGCAGCAGACTTACCAGGTCAATCCATTGTTCTCGGAAGTGTACGCATGCTCAGAACTACGCAAACAATGGCAATTCTGGTAAGTCTGCTGCCATCTAGCGTTCCAAAGTCTCCCATTCACCTGACCTATCATCACCGCGCTTTTAAGGCGACGCAGCGTTTACACAGTGACCATAATTATTACGCCACTCTCAAAATGGTGGGCGTTGCCAGACGGTGGCTGCGTGTGACGTTGGCGCAAGGAGTCAATAGCTCCTCATATTAACACTCAGTTCTTTTCAGAATCTTTGACATTATTTCGTGCTGTTGCTCAACTTATAATCCAAGTTTCAGGACATTCAGAGAGAGACTCTATAAAGCAGAAAATTTCCAAACATTTTTGTGTCCACATAAATAAAAACACTTTGTGTTTGTACTCACAATGTCTATCATTACACCGTGCGGGTTGAAGACCTCCGCGGAGCCAAGGCATCTATCCTCCATGATTCGCCCACGACGAAAATTCCAGTGAAATATATCGGTCTAGGGGAATCAGAAGAGTATCTCTGTTTAACTAAACTGTTTTAAAATTTGATTATGTAAGAAATAGCACAATAGGACCTTTCAGACGAACTGAATTCGTAAATGGGAATTCGTAAATGGACAGCGTGAGAGTTCCACCCAGTGTGAATAACGTCATAAACACTTTGATCACTCTAGAATTGAGGGGAAATTTGATTAACCTTTTCACACTTGAATTTCTAACCCTGGCAAATACCCAGGAAAAAGAAATTTTCCCACAAATGCTTAACCCTGTTTGGGAGTATGGTTAAACGAGATAACTCCGGGGTACCGAGTTGTTCCCAGAAAAAAATTCTTCAAGTGTGAAACGAACGTGGGGCGGCGGTGGATTTAAGATTCCCCAGGAACTTTCTAGGGTTTTGATTTATAGGAATTGTCTCTTTAGAGTGAAAAGCGTTTGGTCTAGTTTACAGTCCAGACTTTCTTAATTTGCCTAAATTGTTTCGAATTGGAGGAGAGAATGAAACGGCTCAATCTTATCAAACGTACAAACCTGTGCGTTATTAGAGAACAATCCAATCTCCACAGTGGTGTCACTCAGTGCTCCAGTGTGGTACCGTGTTTGACTCTACAGAGGAAACGGTATTAAAACAGGTGAATGGCTAGTTACGGTATGACGAAGGAAAACGCTAGTTCCGGAATTAAATAAATGAAACAAATGAAAATCATATTTTGGGTGGTCAATTATCACCAGAGAGCATTTAAAATACTCCACTCAAACTCCTGATTTACATATTGCGCCTGCATTTATCATCGCTAAGGACATGTCACACGATGCTTTTTTACAGGCAACCAGTTTAAGGCAATTTCCAATAAGAAAAGATTTTCTCATTATTTTATTGGGGATAGTAAGTTACAGCTAGAAGAATGTATTTTGTGCTACTGAAGTGCTCCTTATGCATGCAGTGCAGTTGGTTGCCTCCATGTTGCCTGTAAAAACTGCCCCGTGTGATATGGCATTTAAAATTTTAACTCACCAATTTCAAGTAACCAGTGAAATCTGTTGTGGTGATGTCAGCTCTGGCTCTTATGATGAAGTCGTCCTCGTGTGTTTTACGGTCGAGTGAGGCACATACCCATCTCGACCCATCGTTGCTCTTGTGAATCACCATAGAGCGACTGATAATACTACGCGGGCCTGCGAGTGCCAAGTTGGTGTCATAGTATACGTGAGTCATTGTGTCTGGTATCCCGGAGAAGGATCCAAATTTACCACTTAGATCCCCCATCTCATACATGTCATGTGTGCCGTAAGGCGGGGAACCAATGATTCCGAAAGGGTTGTAGTGTCCTTGAACGCTAGCAGGGCTACACGGGGCCGAGTCGCTATCCCCGTCGACCGGCAACTTGTGGACGTGCCAGCCACCGGCAATGTTGCTCAATCCGGCGATATTTATCTGAATTTGTACTGGATCGAAGTCCGAGTCCTGTTTGAAGGTGACGTCTCCGGAAACCGGACCATCTGACCACAGGTCAGCGGTGCTCTCAGTGGGCGGGACCTCTAATAATTCGGCGCATGCCAACCTGGCACTTCCCCCCTCGGTCTCGTGGATGACGATGGAGCGCCCGGTAACGGAATACACGCCACTAAGAGGCACCCGAGTCGCCGTGAAGAATAACTTGCCCGACCCGACGTTCATCATGCTTGTGATAGTAAGCTGACCGAGGCTCTTGGCTAGATCTCCTATCTCACAGCGTAGTGGGTAGTCCGGTGAGCACTGATCATATCCTTCCTCCAGCTTCACACCGAATGGATTATAGTGACCCTCACAACTGGCGCAGCGTTTGCCCTTGGTAGTATAATCATTTTCAACGGCCATTTTGTGTACGTGCCAGTTGTGACCGTAAGTGGTCCCTGTGCCGTCAGCGTGGGCCATCTCGATGTAAATGGATGTGTCCGCGTCGGGGTTGTCTACATCCTGCCGGAACACGATCTTTCCAACAGCAGGAGAGGTAAAGACTGCTTTGACCGTCTTTTGTTGAGTTGGGTAGCCGATAGCTGCGTAAACCCAGCGGTCACCTTCAGTCTTATGAATCACAAGTGAACGGCCGATGATGCTGTTTCTTCCGTAAAGAGGAAGATTCCAGTCATAAAAAGTTTCGTTGAAGTTGTCGTGACCCGTCAGAAGACCAAACTTGCCACTCAGGTCTCCCACTTCGTACTGGTCGTTCGTGCCAAAGCCAGGCCGTGGGAAAGACCCAATGTTGTACGGGTTGAAGTGGCCGGCAACGTTTTGTGAGCTTGCTGGTTTGTCGCTGGCGTAGGTACGAGGTGGTGGGGGCAACACGTGGACATGGTAACCACCTGCCATTCCCCGTAGATTCTCCAAATCTACTTGAATCTTAGTGACGTCGTAAGGGGAGTTTTGATGGAACTTGATGGTGCCTGATACATGGTTGACACTGAACAGAGCCTTCACTGATTTGGGTACAAGTTCTTTAATTTGCGAACACGCTATCGGGGCACCATCGTCGTCGCTGAATACCAGTGATTTCTCCATGACCGAATGTTCGCCAGACATTGGCAAGTTGGTATCGATGATGTAGAATGTCAAGTAAGATGGGATGGGCTCAACGGTGACGTCATCAAACTTTCCAGAGAGGTGTCCAATTGGACAACTCTTCGCGTCATCCTTTTGACATGCAGTGACGTCAGCTCCGGTTGGGTTGTAAACGTCAGAGCTTGTTCTCTCGCATCGAGTCTCCAGATCCATTGAAATGTCGAACCCACTATTACTGCTGATTCTCCAAGAGTATGTCATCCGGGCTGGTGGGTCAATGACGTCATAAAGTTCTACAAAGATTGACGTCACTGCCTGTGGGTTGTCCTTCTCCTGACGGAATGTAACCGTGCCCGCAAAAGGCTCGTCAAATCTCGCCACTGCCGTGAGAACTTCTCGAGAGTTGGCAATTTGCGCGCAGTACTTTGTCAAAGTTCCCACCTCCTGTAATATGAGAGTTCGTCCCGTGATGCTTTGCGGTCCGGTCAGGGTAACCACGTGGTTAATGTAGTTCCCACTCCAGTTGCCATTTGCCAATACCAGACTGGTATTATGTAAAGCTGTTAAGTCTCCACCGTGAGCGTAAACATCACCAAGGAGCGCGGGTTCACACGACGGCTGTTGCCCGTATAACATTGGCTTCTCGTGGATTGACCATGTATAGTTACCCGGTGTTAAACCGACCAAATTAACGCTGACCATAACGGCCGGTCCGGGGTTGGTCTCCCAGAATTGTACCTCACCGGAGGCCCCATTCATGCTGAAGGTAGCGATGTGAAGATTCACTTTGTCCATCTGTGCGGACACTATATGAAAAAGGCACACACCTGTGATCAGAACACAACAAGGGTGTTTGTTAATGTTTAATGTAAGTCACCCGTGAGTCTTTCAAATTTCAAATAAAACTACGCCCTCCCTCAGAACTGGTTCCATCTGCATGAAAACAATTTTAATACCAAATACCAAGTCCTGTTTGAAAAAAATGACACCTGCCAAACAATGCTCAAAATAATGTTTTTCCAAATAATGTTTTCAAATAATGTTATAACTTTTTCTTCCGATTCCACTAATCGCCTTCAGCATTTTGTTTCCTTTTCTTTCTTTTTTCTCATTGCTTGGACAATTATTTCTTGTCCAATGATTCTGTCTTTTGTCTTGTGGGTATGGAGATAAATATATTATTGAACTGAATTGAATTAAGTTGAACTGAAATTTAGAGTGGAAAAACAGTCTTCCGTGCATTAAGAGAAACAACAGCGGCGTAGCCAAGGGGGGGTCTGGGGGCACGTGTCCCTCCCCCCACAAATTTCCAGCGCCCCCTCAGGTCCCCCCTCACATAAAAAATATAGATACATGTATTTCATTAAAAACATGTTACCTGCTGAAAAGCAATGAACCTCTGACCCCCCTAAAGAAAAATCCTGGCTACGCCGCTGAGAAACAAGTACTCTGTGTAACCCTTGCTCTATGGTGTAACCATAGAGAAAGGATGTACGAGAGTAGGGTAGTTCAAACAATCTAACAAAAGACACCCGGCCCTTCATAAAGACATGATTATAGCCCAGGGCGGCCAAAAGCCGTTATTACCTCCAGAAAACACTGAAGAGCCGCACGGAAAGGACAATGTGAATATGCAGTCTTTTGGGGAACTTAAGTGACTCAGGTGACCCAAATGGCTTGTGACCTTGCCATGGTGAAGCCATCTTGATCTCCCTCATTCACACCAATGTATAACCAAACGAAAGATAGAGCCGGATTATCCAAACGGAAAGTGGAAGCCAACCCAGTCCTATCACTACAACACAACTGTAAATCCTGACAGCCCTTCTGATGCCATCGAACTCCAAGGCCGTCAAATCAGAGAGGATATAGTACAAAACAGATCTTTATCACAGAGCATTGTTTTCCCAAGCTTAAAACCAAAGCTAACAAACTTTAAGGCTTGGAGTTAAAATAGTCTGCCCCTTTTCGGAATCAGTACCCGTATTTACTGTTGAATACAGTGAACAAGACAAAAATGGCGACAACAGAATGACAGTCTTTTTACACAGTGTTATGGAATAGCAGAGTTGGTTTTACTTTACACACGACGCTTTTTACATCACTACACAAACACAAAATCCATTGAGCCAATGAAAAACAATACTTTTCAAAACATTTTTCTGATGATACATGTTTTTTACAAGTTGTTATTGAAGAGGCATTCAATTTTAAACCTGTTCTTTTTACGCTAAATTCCGATCTCGCAGGTGAGATTATACACATCCTCGATTCACAGCGGGGCCTCAAAAAGACACCCATGGCCAAAATAATCCCGCATCTGTTTTGAATACAAAGAAAAGGCGCCCGTTCGGTCTTTTAGAATTTGGAGCATTCCTCTAACGTGTAGAAATCAATAACTCCACCAGTGAAAAAAGAACAAGTCACCTTCGACAACTACAGCCCCCCGAGTCAATACCACAGAACTGGGTCGAATTCCTTCAAGTTGTTAGACAGTAAATTATTGCTGAACTTGCTTTGCTGAGCGGGGGTTATAGCTGGAAAGTCTAATAAATGATTGTGTATTTAATATGACTCTAAATTTAATATGCAATTCACTCGTTGATCAAGATGTAGCGCACATAAATACAGATCAATTTGAAATGAGAACTGTCTCAAAGACAACAAAATATATAATTGTTCATCTTGACGAACCAATTCCCTTGGTAATAGGCTATCGAGACTCGTCGAGAACAAAGTAATGCCGAACCAAAGTAAAAGTTCAATACACAAACATATCAAAGAAATACATTTAGTGTCGTTCATAAATGATATACGTACACACATGTGTTAAATAAACACTCAAAAGAGTTCAGCTTTTGGGACTATGTGATTGTCCAGTTATTCACTTTTATATTTATTTTTTATCAGTTTAGCCAAATGTTATTTTAGAATGTGTATTTTGTATTCACATTTGTGTTATACATTACCTGCAAATCTTGTATGAAAAACAGTTCTGAACCTTATAGTTCGGAAATACATTTATTCATGTTTCTACTAATGAACACACTGCTCTATTATAGTGGATCGGCAACGTTAAATCAGCGAGATGGATAAACCATCACCTAACATGATTTGCTTTAATACCGCCTCAAGTTTTACTTACAAAGAATTAAGCTCACGGTGACCGTGTTCCTTGTCGACTCGCCGCCCGGCTTGTAACGCTGTTTCCCCGGCGGATACACCCACAGTTGCCAGGCCATTTCGACCACCACTTCGTTTCTACTCCGGACTACTAAATAGACTCACCCACAAACGGGAACTACCTAATTCGTTTTAATGTATTACGTGAAGTAATGATTGTTGTGATGAACTGCAGTACCCAATGGTGCGGAACACTTGTGCAACAATGCGATGAGCAGCGGGAAAAGGTTCCTATGAAAAATATTGTGACGACAGCATAATTATTGTATGAGCCCGCATAACACAGTTGGCATATTGCGGTAAACGAATTTGTGAATGAGAAAATGTGACCCACAGCTAGTATTGATAAGCAAAATAAAGGTGATTGTAAAGTGTTTACAAGGAAATGACATGTATAGGCCTGTACAGGTTCTTTAGACACTGAGACCAATTTATGTCCGCCTTTTGTATAAGTTAGTTTCCGTATAGAGTTGTTATCTACTTAGCGGGATTCGAGTAAACATGACTGAATTCTTGCAACCACGCTATTTCCTGGTGCCTAATAAATTATTTATCTTGCGTGTCATCGTTGTTTTTCCGTACTACGTCCGGCACACGAGAAGTTCAGTGTAAACATCATACCCCAAAATAGCATTACCAAACATTCAGTGCTGTGAGTGAATACCAGCAATACTCAGCTTCATATTTCAATCAATAGGCCTATTAGATTTTATTATTTGTGTATATTGACTTTCCTTTCGCAAGAAATTTCTCAGCCATGTCAGGACCGGAGGAGAAAACTCCGGTTCACCTTTAAAGTTAGAGCCTATCAATAGGCCTTAGTGGTGTAACTAGGGAGGAGGGGGAAGGGGGGCACGTGCCCCCAACTGATGTCCGTATCCCCCCCCCCCGGACCCCATTTGAAATCTGGACTTTTGAGATAAAATGTTACATGCTATGAGCTTTTACGTAGTAATTTCAATGTTTTTAAAACTATTTTTTTTTAATTCTTTACACGCAGAATGTATTTTGTTTTACCTCAACATGTCAGAAGAGCACTGAAAAGGGGAATTGTTTAGGTAAAATACAAACGGAGACTACAGTTTTAGTTGGCCCCTCGGAAAAATGGTGCCCCCCCCCCCCCTGCGCCCCCTAACATTGTACCATAGCTACGGTGCTGATAGGCCTATATTATTGATTTGATTTATTTTTTAAATTGAGAGCATGACAAACGTGGCTTTGGAAACTGTAGTGTATATGTATGAAACAACCAGCATGGTAGAACAAAAACGGAGCCCGAGGCGAAGGGCCTATACAAGCGGCGAGCACGCAGCACCAACAGTCGGGTTCGGTGTTTTGAAACGACCTTGGCCTGCACATTAAAAAAAATCGTTTAAAAATCTGGCTGCACTAATCAGTTTATAAAGAATTTTATCATTATTGTATACAGCGCCCAATACCAAGGATAGAGGGTGAAGGAAATGAATTTCCAACACTCTACATAAAAACAAGTCATTCACAACTTTAAAAAAAAACCCAGCCTGTTCACTCGACGACAACATTGCACAACAGAATCATTAGTTACCAGGGATACGGTATAACTGTTCCCATGGCTCTTCACAAGCGTAATCCTTCTAAACCCCCTTTGGGCTATTTTCATTTGGGAGAAGTTGGAGTGGTTTGCAGTTTTTGAGTCCCAACTACACCACACACACATCCACACCCTCGGGTAAAGAGCTCTTGAGAAGTGATAAAGTGGCTGGAACTAAAAAGGCTTCATCACTTGAAATGTTTCCAACTTTTGGTAAAAGGCCGAATATTATCGACCAGCTCAAGCAGAAATGCTTAGCAAATTCATCTGCTTAGCCAAGACTATATAGCAGGGAACCAGTCACGGTCAATATACATTGTAAAGTATTTTGGCTGGTGACCTACTTCTGATAAGCAATTTTTTTTCTGACGAGCAAATATGTGTGCTGAACCTCACCATGAAACATCTGTGTGTTTACACTCTTTGAATCAAGATAAGGTACACTTGGTGATGTTGGTAAACGTGCACACCTCATAATACGCTGCATAGAAATTAATGTTCGGGATCGTTCTACACTCTTTGAATTAATGTAAGGTACAGCTTTCATATGTGATGCAACAGGTGTCCTTATACCCAGCTTGGATCATGTTCCGCAATATGAATCAAGTTACGGTAAAGTGCATTTCTGTTTTCTCTACAAACCCGACCGTCCATAACAGAATGTTTTCATAATTTAACCTTCAGAAGCCACTGACATGCCTAAAACCCCTAATCTCCCAGAATGCAAAAAATGTTACGCACTGTCGCCTTCACAAGACGAATCTTTTATCTTCGGAAAGAAAATGTTTATATCGGTGACAATCGTCTGATTTTCGATGGTGGTGTGAAGGCTCACTTATCTTAATTTCTTTGTGGCTGTGAATTTTACTCAAGGACCATCAGCTTGAGTGCTACTTAAAAGTGGACGCATCTTTGCAAAGAAGTAACAAAAGAAGTAAAAGATGATGCTGTCTTTAGATCGTCTCAGGGAAAACTAATACACGAAGCCGTTGAGAATACGAGAGCTACGGGACCAGGGTGGATTTCACAAACCCAGTCCTAACTTATGATCAGTCCTATAAGTTAGGACTAAAGTTGCTCTTCCTAACTCCGGATAAGACTAGCCTAGCGCTTTGTGAAATCCACACCAGAACGGCTCTTCGATCTCCGATCACATCACAGCGTATTGAGCAAATAGATTTAGTGGGTAGTTTGGCAAGTAAGCAATTTTTGAGAAAAGTAACGTACATTTGGTTGAGACGGTTCAAACGATGGGGACACCAGTCCTCATTCATGAGCTTGTTTCTGGCTTCAGAGAGGGGGGGGGGGTAGATTCCGGTCATGCTATTCCACTAGGTTAGCTGTTGTTGACAAAACATTGACGTGAGTTTACTCTACAGCAACGCTTCGTATTGACGAGCGTAAGTATCGATTACCGATATTCGATACTCAGTTTACATTTTGATATTGTTTTTACAGATTGACTCGAACCAGGGTTCTCTCTTGCGTTGGTTAGTATCGGGGTTGAAATAAAGGTTGTGGTGGCTTAGCTTCAGCGGCTGGGGTTAACCATGGGTTAATAACTTACAAAAAATAAACAGCAAAAAACAACAACAACGGCAAGAATATCGGCAACACCAGCAGCAACATCAGCAGCAGCCACAACAATATCCTCAACAACAACACAATTAGCAGCAGCAACAACAACAGATGACAACACCAACACCAACACCAACAGAATCAACAACATGAACAACAGCAGCAACATCATAGCCAAAAACAACAACAAAACAGCAGCAGCAGAATTGAAGCAGCATCAGCATGCAGCACCAGCAGCAACAGCAGCAGCAACAACGACAACAGCTACAGCAGCAAAAATAGCAACAGCAAAAGCAGCAACAACAACACAAGCAGCAGCAATAACGACAAATGACAACAACCAACAACAATAACAACAACCAACAACAACTTTAAAATACCTTTATGGCAAGTAAGGGAAAATAAATGAATGGAAACAAACGGGGGAAGGGGCGCATGACCTTAACTTACCCCACCCACCCACCTCTCCATTGATGTTTTTTTAAAGACTTGCGTGCGCATTCTTCCCATATGGTTTACGGATCAAGTTAATCGTTATTGAAAATTCAAACTGCGAAATCGTACGTTTCAACAAAGGTTGATGGGATCAGGCAGGTAGAATGCAATTGAAGGCCAATGTGATACCGTAATTACGGGGCCATGGACCCACAACTCTAAGCCACCCTGGCCCGGTTCAGAGGATCAGCGATGTAGGTCCACCCAGCGGGCAGCAAGCTACCTGGCATACACTGCAAACAAATCAAAACGTGCTCGTATCCATGACCGACTGACACTTCATTTTGTTTACTATACTTTCAAAACTTGTAAAGCATTCTTTGGATTTTTAGATTCTAAAGTTTCCATCAACGGAGAGTTGCAATGACGAGAAGTAAAAGTTCAGTTCGTGACAACTTGTGTTTATTTCAGGTGTGTGCATTAATTACCTTCATTGCAGAATAAAGTAACATGGTTTAAACCCCAGGTTGTCCGCCGGATAGAAGCACGAGTCAGAGGGGAGGGGTGGAGGAGCGAAGCAGAAACACCGTCCTCAATTTCCAGTTATACCTGACTTGAGAGACAGGGGATTTCATTGTTGTTTTGGCCGATGAATGTTTGCACCTGCTCCCGAACTTCCTCCAGCCCCCGCAAAAGGTAAAATATTTCATGAATAATAATGTGCACAATTAAGAATTTCTTATCAAATCCACAAATATTTAATTTATCGATACTTTATGCTTTGAATAATATAGTCACAATGTTATTTTGGGATATGTCTTGGACAGGTATGCGCATTTAGGAATATGAAACTAAATTTAGATGAACCGCGGTCTCTTGCGTCAATAAATTTTGGCGTCAAAGAAAGTATAAATCATGTTAGTCTATGAAAAATGTTTTTTTTTCTATCTTGATCGATGACGGCTTCAACCTGACATAATTGATAAGTTAGACCTTTTATACCTTGACTCAGTCATAGTTCATTTTTCTGGAAATTCCCCTCGGTCATTAAACTGATTCAGTTCAACTTCGAGGTGGGGTCTTTTGAGATGTATTTTTATACAAGATTTGCGGTGGTGCGGCACCGTCTTTTAAAGAGACAGTACATGATTTGGGATATTTTTTTGTAAATAAATCCATCGATATTATTTTGGTTGTTATCCCACACCGATGTGCGTGAATTTATTAAATCCATCCTTACTCATCGAAGTCAAGGTGTATATGCAATGCTTCAAAAAACTGCGAAAATATCAGCTCATTTCATTGAATTGGTTGAATTTCCATTTAAAGGGACGAAATAGCTGAACATCTATTCACATTGTTTCGACGTGTTTTGGTGTAGACCACCACGTGGGGATTGAATTTCAACAACTTGCGTCTTTTTTCCACGAACTGACCGGCCAGGACCAACTTCTCAAGGTGATATAATCTTTCAGTCAAGTAAGTTTTGGATAAAACGTTTTTAAAAATCGGGTCACATAGGTCACGGTTGGTAGGTCCAAGAGTTGGGGGTAGAAGCCCCCTTCTCTCCTCCCTCGCAAGTCCATTTTCTATAATTATGTTTCTTTTACTTGAGACAAAAATAAAATCTCATGCCCCATCACATAGCAATCATAAAGGAAACTATTTAACCGCAGATGAAACTAAATTTTGTTTTAATCTTTGACTATACGTGTTACCTTACAGACACTGTGGAAAGCGATAGAAGGTCAACTACAAAAGCTTCAAAACTGGAGGTTGAAGGGGTGACATCTTGAATTAGCAACAAAAATTATGTTTAAGGACCATGATGTAAGTCGCAGAATAATGATTTTCAGCTTTTATCTCCACTTAATGAGTTGATTATATTGTTGTATTTATTTCTGTACATGTTTGTGATGCTACTGAGTTGTATTGAAGTTCCTTTGCAGAAGTCTAAATCTTTCTTCTTTGATTGTTGTGAATAATACAAGCGTCTGGTATTATACTTATATACGGGTCACACCTGTCAAGTCTTGTCTCCTCGACTGATTGCATGATTCTACTGATACCAAGTCAAACTTTAACTTGTTACTTAAGTTACTCATACAGCCCTTGGCATGGGGGGAAGGCACAACGAAGGGGGTCAATGCAAAAAGTCAAGATCGTAATTTTGTAGAGATTATCTTATCCCATTTTATGCTTTTGAGTCTTGCAGCTGCATGATTGATGTTATAAGGCGAGTTATGACACGTGTTTTTTTTTTAGTGTACCAGGGTCCGTAATCGAAAATAAAGTGAAGGAAGAGTCCACGCACATCGTTCACAAAGTAGAATATTTCCAACCATGATTGACTCTCTTCATTTATATAGACAAACTATTGAGTTTTGATGGCAAGTAGGTCGAGACTACATTTTGAATGACAATTGGGACAACCTCTCGGGTTTGTCCACACAACAATTAATAATTCACAAAAATGGTAACTTTATCTGGTTTGCCCAGATATCTGACCGACAACATATGAATCCGGTCAGCTCTAGCATTACCGTCGGACAAAGTAAATGACCCTGCATCCCGGCTCAAGTGGCGTTTTTTCTACAGCACACAGGGTGGCGCCCTCCGGACCGAACTCACCGCATGTGGGTATTACTCCCAATCAGAGAAATCGGAAGTTTCACTTTACGGAAACAGTTGGATCATGTCCGCTTTGAACATTAAAATCAACTGTCATTCAGCCGAAGGGAAACTACTCTATAGCTTTTCACAGCAAATGGTGCATTTTTCACTTTATAACGCCTGATTTCCCTGGACAATTTTTAGCCCCTTGATTTAAAGGGAGTATGCCTATATAGGCCTATCAACACTTCTCAAACTGACTAACCTGTGACATCACAATGTATACAAAAGAGCCACAGAGCCCGGACTTCCTGCAGGTATAATATGTACACAGCCCAATGGAAGAAAACAATAAATCTTACATTTTGTGGGAAATTGTACTGTCTGATTTTTATCAACTTTTGTTATATGAAGAGAGGGGGCACACATCTCAAAACTTGTTCAGCTGACTTTTGTAACTCTTTAATTGATGTGGAAATTATGACACAAAATGTAAACATTTCCCATATGACCAGTGTAGTCTCTCGCCTGCCAGAAAGACCCTGGAATGAACAAGGTCACTCTTTTTGTAAACAAAGCTTACATGGTCTATATTCAGACAAAGTTAACCAAGAATTTTCTTTTTCTATTTTCACCAGTACCAAACTTTATCCGATCTACGAGGACAGGGGAAAAAACTACCTGTCGGAGCGCTAAGTCCACAAAAAAAAACCGCTTCAAAACTACACCCTGATGATGGTTAACTCGAGACCCTCACGTTAGGGTGCCGCTCACCATGGGACCTCCCCACCCATTGACTTCAATAATTGCAGGTTAATTTGGGTTGGCCTTTTTCTAATTTGATGTTCGTCTCTCCCCGGTCTTTAGGGACACGGCCTCTGTCCTCGTGAACCCATCACGGAGGATCTCAGAACAAAAAGAGAAAAACCAAGAAATGCAAAGGGCACATTATATTTTGTCGGTATTGGCTTCTGGAGGTGAATGAATATCATAGCTAGACACGGCTGTCAGTTTCCCCAGTGCTGTGTTTTTAAAATACCAAAGTAAAAGCACAGCAGTCGCTGTGGAAAGCCTCGGTTCGTTGACGATCATTTTGATTTGATTTGAATCAAGTTTCTTCCTGGCAAACGTTATCCTCGAGAGAATATTTTTGGAGTCCAGTCTTTATTTGATTCGAAAGTAGCTTTTATTTGCAGCGGGTTTGATTTGTTTCGTCACGCATTTGTTTATGGAGTTGCTACCGAAAGAATCGAGTATAGTCTCAGGTTGGAGCAGCGAAGTCGCTTCCCAACATTGGGGCCTCTGAAAGTACGGTATTTTGCTTCCTTCACATAGTAAGAAATGTACGTGCGGGGAACCAACGATACAAAAAAATTCCGAATGCGGGCAAGACTTGCACGGCGTATAAACATGTACAGTGGTCTAGCCATAGACGCAGCCGTAGCCAGATAGCCACAACCAAACCATGACATGACCTCGGCTCAATGTCATAGAGCTTGTTAGAAGTACAAAGAGCAGCTCAGCACAGAACAATAAATTTGCTAAGCGGAATAAGGTTACCATGCAGCCATAACCACCATACACATTTCACATTTTTGGACTGGTTTCCTGCTAATTTTTTGCTTAGCAGAAAATTGTTAAGCAATATTTTCTGCTTTAGCAGCTCTAGGGTATTGGGCATTGAGCAAATGTTTACCTAGCTTATGCTTACCAGCGATTATGACATGGGGGCCTACCAGGAAGACATTCCGCAAAGTGGTACTCTGCGATATTAAGCGAAAAAATCTGCCAATAGACTTTTTGATTTGGGGTTCTGTTTCAATTTCTGAAATGATACTTTTGGGGAAAACCAGAGCAGGGTGTTACTTTGCCCCAAGGGTGAAAAAGCTGATACTGGAGGGAAATTTTGACTTTTGAAATCCAAATAGCCAGAAGGATATTGTTTAAAGTTGATCGTTCTGGTCTGAATTTCGGCGGAGGACATTGGACCGCTCTTTAACCAGATCCGCACCAGACATGCTAGGACTACACGTTTTCTATTGAAGGGGTATAGTTCCTAGGCGACAGCTTATCAAGCAACTGCGGCCACCCAGAGCACCATTCCACATGCAAATGATGTGGATAATAATAAGTAACTCTAAATAATAAACTTGCGGGTACAGCCATGTACCGGCATAAATGTCTTTTGGGGGGAATGTTGGCTCTGAAAAGAGCCGTTTCGAACATACTCTGCTCGTCTTCTCGCATTCTCTTGAATACGAGCATAGTATACTCCTCCCAAAAGAGATGTATTCATTTTTGTACCCTCAAGTTTACTATGTTATAGTTTCTTCTTATCATTCCACATCGTGTGAATGATCGCATGCTGAGGAAGTCCCCTGTAAATCCACGTCGTGACAGAATCGACCATGGATCTCCAACTTGGAACTTATCCCTATATAACCGTCACAAGAAGAAGACAAATCTTGTGACGGTGCATAACATCACTTCATGGATCTTAGAGCAAGTTGGATAAAAATAATGATGCCAAGTTTAGACACGTTAAAGTGCTGACTCCTTACTGTAATCACCACCCCCCCCCCCCCCCCGGGGGTTGGGTAGAAATCAAACTAACATACTAGATCGCAACAGTTGTTATGAACGGCTGCGGCAAGCCAATAGACCTTTATCATGGTGCGGCCATCTTGATTTTTTCCCATTCAAACTAATGTAACCAAACGGAGGCTGGAAGGGCAAATAGTCTGGTTCCTTTTTGTGCAATGAATATTAGCATCTATTACCGTTATTGGATACAGGGAACATGACCGAGATGGTGGCAGCATGATAAAGGTCTATTGCACTATTACAACAAATATAGTTTTGAGCCAGATTCGCAGTAATCTGTCTTACTATTATATATTTATCCATTTTCGGTCAAGAAAATCAAGGAATCCAGTACCTACATCAATGACATTCATTGAAATTGCTTATCTTAGAACAAAATAAACACCCCAAGTATAACTACCAAACCAAGCTGTAATATGAAAAGATCTACACTCGTACTTCTTCAAGGCATTGTTTGGCATCTGGACGGATGGTGTGGCGAAAAATGGCTGCAAAACATGTTCTGGGTTCTTTTACGTACGTTATAGACAACACACAGGATCCTACGGCTTTACGTCTCATCTGAGCGAAGAAGCATTTATGGTGAAGTGTCTTGCTCAAGGACACAAGTGCCATGACCGGGACCCGGACCCACACTCTGACAACACCAGAACTTCAGCCCGGTGCAGCAGAAGACAATTCGGCCACAACGCAACATCTTTAAGATAATTACACGCATACCATCTAGCAGTTGAAATAACTTTAACTTCTCCGGACGCAATAGCAAGCAGGTGGTTGAAACCCGAACTCAACAGGTTTCCCTTTAAATATTTCAGCCTCCTAAATGCCTGTCATTTTTGGTGGGAAGAAAAACATAGCGTTCAGAGTTTCTGTTTCGACTTGGATGTTAATTTGATCCAAAGACCAGCTGCGAGGGATAATTGGCGCCAATTAAAAGTTTTCTCATTCGATATCGAAATTGATATTTGACTCCAGTCTTTCAAGTTTGAAGTAAAGCACGGCATACATCACGTGAGTTGAATGTGACAAAGTACGAGGAAAATTCCCCCAACACACACAAACACAAACACAGTTTTGGATTTGCATAAGGTTTTGTTATTTACTGTTAATTCTGATATAAATTATTTTATAATTTCATAACCAGGGGCTTGTGGAAGACACATCTTTCGATGGCAGTTTTGTTTGTTTGTTTGTTTGTTTGTTTGTTTGTTTGTTTGTTTGTTTGTTTTTTGTTTTTGTTTTTTGTTGTTGTTGTTTTTGTTTGTTAGGGGGGACTTTTGTACTTTCCTGGGCTGGACGACTCCTGGCCAAGATGTTTTTATTGTCCAAAGATTTAAAATAAAATAAATAGATAGTTATTAAATTGGGGGGAAAACTTCCGTGATAAATCATAAACTATCACTGTTTTTGATTAACTCATTTTTTTTTAAAGATTGCATTTCTTCACTGCAACGAATCGTACATCCGTCTAATGAACATTTTTATCACATGAAATGTATGCTGCAACGAGGATTTCCTCCTTGCAAAAAAACATCACAAAACCATCTGTGAACATTATAACAAACATCACATGGCCATCTGTGAACATTACAACAAACATCACATGGCCATCTGTGAACATATCAAATGTTCACAGATGGTTGTATGATTACAAAAAAATCATGGTTTCATCACAGTTAAGCCCACATTTAATAATTTAAAAATTGACTCATATAAAAGTTCGTGATTTCCCAACATTAAAGCCCCAGCTCAACGTCCATTGGTAAACTGACTGCAAATGCTTCCATTCATTGCATAAATCAAGACATTTGTAATAAAAACCAACCTGTGAAAATGTCAGCTCATTTCGTTGTTTGCCAGAAAACGGTAAAAATGCATTCAGCATTTTTGTACGCATCTCTTCAGGCAGAGTTTTCGTCTCACCGAGACGAAAACTAATTTTGAATCTTATTTCATTTATTATTTAAAAACGATAACACTTCAGGCAGAAATAGTTCAAGGAAAGTTTTCTACCATCATATCTTTATACCATGTAAGGTGTATGTAAATCTGTGAACATTTATGTGTTTCTTCTTACCAATGTTGAGCTGGGGCTTTTAAGTGTTTAAAATGGTATATTGAGACGACTGTCTCTCTGCAGTAAGACCCAGGCAGTCAATGAGCCAATACCAGTGTAGTTTCCCCCATGCTTCATTAACTGCGGCATCACAGTACACCGAGCCAATTATTGAAGTTATCTTTTTGAGCTGACAATATCAAAACCTTATCCAAACATTTTATATTCCTAACACAACATTCCGGATCCTGCTGTAACTCCACGAGTCAAATATAGGTGTCGAATCCACGCCCTGTGAGCGAGTGAAATGGTGTCAATGCATCAATAACCATCCAGACTCTAGAAATCTGCCTTTTCCCGCTCCCGGGCGCCCGCTCTAACTAGGGCACCGGCCGTCCTCCCAACAACCCACTACTACAGGGTGCCCCAACCCTCAAACCCCACACCCTGTGGGGGGGACTGGTGACAAACAATTTCCCCACGGTTTCAAGCTACTGTTATGTACACATTTAACACAATCCTCAGTTACGCTGAATGCATTTTTACCGTTTTCTCACAAACGAAACAACAAAATGAGCCGACATTTTCACAGGTTGGTTTTATTACAAATATCTTGATTTGTGCAAAGAATGGAAGCATTTACAGTCAGTTTACCAATGTTGAGCTGGGGCTTTAAACAGTCCAGGTACCAACAAAGCTGTGTACTGAGATATAATAATTCAAATTAAACTTACAAGATAAGAGAGTGAGTCGCCAAACCTCTTGGAATTGTGCGTGCTTCAGATGCCTCCAGGTGCAATATAGACGTGTAAGCTCCATGCCGAGAATCTTAATTCTTGGGAATCTTGATAGTACCCCGGCCCCGGACCGCGCCCGTCACGATGGGGTTTGTTTACCGGTTTACCCGGTCAGAGTCACGGCGAGCTACTTACGGTCCAACTGCAACCACCGCGAACACCATGATTTCAACTGACACAGGGTGCGACTATCACGTTCCTTTTGTAGTCAATAGAGCAAGGACAAACGGCTCTGTTTAGCTTCAGTCACTTTCATTGCTTGCTCTCCAAAGTCCTAAGTTGATCGTGACTTCACAATGTAGCACAGCGGTGGGCCCATGCAGGGGAAGGCCCTATCTCTACGCGAGGACCAACTCATTTGCATCAACTCATTAGCATCAAAATAATTAACATAAATTATTGAGAGTGAAGCTGAATTTGTAACACGGAAAAAAATAGAATCTCCTGATCAGAGACTGCAGAGTGTTTGCTTGGAGCTGACGGAGCGTGTTGGGCGGAGCTTCAGTTAAACAGGACATTATTAAGGTTGGCGTGAATCGATGTGCCCACTTCTGTGGAGTTTCCTATAGCAGAGATTGCTTGCAGTGAAGCATAAGTTCAGGGAACTTACAGTGGTTTCATAACCCATCTAAATAGTTTCGAAGATAACTATTTATCAAATAATGTTAAAGGTAGAATACAGGAATGGTGTTCATCGAATTTTTTTTTATAGCGTCAGTCTGAAAGCTTACTAATTATAAAGTTCATACCAGTACCAATCTTCCACAGAAATGTTTTCGTCTGAAATACTGTCAAGTGTCGTGAAAACAGAATTTGAAAACCCCATTTTAATTTTTGTTATAACAATCAAAATTGAGGACAATGTGTTTACAAGCTAAAAAGTGCGCACGGTTTTTCACTATTTACTCCTGACTCAGACGACGGATTGAGCCCCAGTTTTCAGACTTTTTTCCATGTGTTATTATTGAATCACACAAAGTAAGAACACTGCACTTTCAGTTTTACCAATCCCATTTTTGTTACCTTTAAAGACAATAGTTCCCTTCAGACCTACAAAAACAAAGAATTTTACATTCTTCCTTCTTACATTTTTTTTGATGAGTATAGCAGCTTTCTGTTCATCTCATTAAACATTGTTCTTACGTCACTCTCAGGGGCATCTTCGCCTTTAAAGTTGAAGTAGTCCAACTCAAAAAGGAAACACTACCCAGAACACATCCTTCCGCACCACCAAGTATTGTTTCGAAAGAGGGTTTGCTGTCATCACGTGAACATTACTCTCGTGTCAAACGCCTGCAAAGCGGATATTTTTGGCGCCTGGATATTTACTTATACAAATCCATTCACTGGTGATTATGCTTAAAGGTGTAGCCTCATCGAACTAATTACCCCCAAGCAATTGGATACTTTGGTACGCTTGGTGGCAGCATACGCACCGGGTAATTGTTTTGTTTCATGCTTACGTAATTCTGGGCACACTCATAACTCGTGAACAGATTTTACACAGTAAGTCCACTTTAGCGTCTCAAACGCCACATTCGGTGCAATGTAATCTGTGCATGACGACATCTGAATGCATAAAGCTACCAGATGTGCTTGTGTGTCTATGTCCTACCAATGAGGTGGTCCTACGGTCCTACATCAACGGGTGCATGATTTAAACCACGAAGGTCAAAGGTTACACTTTGATGGAACGAACTGTTTGGGAAAACTCCATGAGTTAGCACCTTTAAAGACTTCACACAGAACAGGGAAGTCAAATGTAATAGAGGTACAATAGCGAGGTTTAGAATGGAAGCTGAATTACACATGGTATACACGTTTTCAGGGATTGGCCGTTATACACTTTCCCTACATTAGGGACCAGGCAGAAACCAGACTAATTACTTCGAATCCAGCCACTTACCAACTACCCTGCGGTTAAATACAAATTTGAGAGTGGAACAAAATAAGGAAAGTTGGAGTTCCTTTTTGACATCAAGCCTAAAGTTGTACGGAAACTCGCAGAGTGGTGCTTCAATTCTATTGAATAAAATGTAGCACTTGCGGTTGGATTTCTACACCCAATGGAAAAGCCCCTAGCTTTTCTGTCCACTGGGGCTATGCAATTACACAGGAATTTGACAACGCTGTGTTTACATAGAAATAAAAAATCAAATTTTCAGAAGATAAATCTCTGGGGTGATCCATTTGCGGGGAGGGAGGGTGAACATTACGGCATTTGGGGAGGTTTAATTTGTCTCCCGAGCTTCAATAATTGACCAATCAAAACAAAGGTTTGATGAAAAGACTGGGACGGGCACTGAGGACGTTAACGCCGTTGGCTAAACTCTCCCAACACGTAGTCTGCATTCAAGGCGCTCACTGAATAAACAGAACTCCACAGGATGCTGTATATTATGTGCAGTATTTATCACGCGAGTTGGGCACGTCTTGATCGAAGGCTACCCAATTATTCTCCCAACTTGTAAAAACAAATAAGTTGCAATAAACACATTCAATGAATGTCAACTTGTAATGCAACACAAATACAAACAGCCAAGGTTTCGCCAATCATTTACATTTCCCCCAAATGTTTGTTGTCATTCTTCCGCAACTTCCTGTGGCTTCGATTTACCTGGAAATTTATCATTGTCAATAGTGGGTATTTCCGCGTCGTCTCCTTTTTTGTAACTGTTGAATATCAGCTTTGGGCACTCCTTAAATTTGCCTTCATAAATTATTTAAACACTCTTCTTTGAACAGAGTGCAAAACTGCAACGCACAATTCTTGGAACGAAAACCGCAGTCCTTCAAACAATTGTTTTAACGTCCAGTCACTGGATGCAACTTAACAGGCAGTCGGTTCCAGACAACCTCAAAAAAGAAACATGTTCACATTTTAAATTTCACCTCATTTACTTTGGGCTAGTAAAAGACTCTGTTAAAAGAGGTCTCATGTCACCAAAGTGTTCATTATTTTTGCATGCCGTTCAGCTGTTTGCCTCCAAGATGGCGGTTAAAAAAAATTGCCTGTGTGACAAAATCCGTCATGCACCATAAACCCGATAATTATGAGAGAAAAAAATCACCTTACCAAGAAAATGGTCTGCGTTTGCAGCGACACAATTCATAAATTTCATAAATTTAAGCGACACAAAATTTAAATCTGCACAATTACCAAAAATGGGCTCACATCTGAGAAGAAAACAAAAAAAAACACACTCAACATTTAGCTCTATTTGTCTATTATCTTTTTGTCTACATTTTTTGTTTACTGCAGTTCCAGATGGTCTCACTTATTCCCCGCTACATCTTCACACTCAGTTTTCACTTGGTGTTTAATCGAACGAGAGGCGTTACATGGAAACTGTGATTGAGCACAGATGTGGAAGGACTTCGCATGTCTAATTTGATGCACAGAGAACGAAAACACCTCAAAATTCTCCGTCATCATCAGTTCTCCATCCATGGCATAGACGGAAAGGGGGTGATACTGGAGAAGACACACAGCAGCCCGGCAGGATGCTTTATATTTAAAAGTGTTGAGAATAACAACACAACAAACACAAGAGCCATACCATTTTGGAGTGTGCTGATCTTGTCCAGTGTTTATGTTATTAATACTTCTGATAACTTTAGGAATTATGACAATAGCAGAAATTGAATCTTAAAGAAAAATCACTTGATGCTAACATTCAGAAACTGACGTGCAGTTTCATATGTAGAGAAGAAACATATTCAGTAAAAACTCACATTGTCACTTGCCAGGATTAAATATAACTTTGGTAAAGAAGAACACGGAATGAGAGATGTATTTCTTTTTATTAAGGAGCGGGGGATGGGGGGGGGGAGAAGGGGGGAGAAGGGGGGGGACAGTGTTAACACCTTTAACTTATTCTGTTGGTAGGTCATTACGTCACATACACTCTCAAAAGTTGGCATACGATTGTAATTTTCAGTTCTGATACTTTACAGAGGCAATGGTGGCAATTGCCTCCATGCCCCCTGGTCATTGCCTTGGTGCCCCTTGAAATGTTCCAGTACCAGTTTACGTTTACCTCATAGAAGTGCCCTCTGCTATGGAAAAACTGCCCTGCCCTTCAAGAAAGAAGTACAAGGCCTGACTTTTTAACAAAAATAGTCATCTCATCACACAAAGGCATTTTAATGAGAAAAAGACAATTCTGAGAGGGCCTTGAGACTTTTTAGCAAAATATATGTGAAAGGAAGTTCCCCAAACTATTTTTTTCCCTGCATAAATCCTCAAAGAAAAAATTAGCTCAATGCATTTCGTATGGGCTTCTCTCTGGTAATCATTGGGGCTAGTTTGTGTGAAGTGAGCATGGCGACCTGGAATTCCATCTTTGAGAGGGCAAGGCCGTTTTCATTTTGCAAAGGGCACTTCCATTAAAGTCTAAGGGAAACTTTCTGAAGGGGCACCAAGGCAAAGACTAGGGGCAACAGAGACCATGGCCTCCAGGGCCTCCGTGTAAATCCTGCAGCCGATTTCACAAAACTTTACAGGATTGTGCAAGTCCACTTGCGCAACATTTAATGCATAAGTTGGGCCACTTACGCAATAAAAGTGGCGCAGGTGGACTCAAGTGGTTGCGTAAAGTTTCATGAAAATTGGCTGCAGGCCCGAGTATGGTTCCGGCAGGTGGCTGAAACCCCCAATTACTTTATACTATTACACTATAAAAACAAACAGGATAGCTCCATGGTACAAGTTCAGCTCCCGTCCAAGATTCATATGTCTACTCAGGACAGAATTCCTGCTAAGCAGAAACAGGTAACAGCCGAAAAATACAATGTAGACTGTTCATACTGCTTACCAGCAACTAACTTCAGTAAGCATGATTTCCTGCTAAGCTGCTTTTTAAGATTTATTTTTCTTCCCCCTTTTTACCATTTCTGGCCACTCTTCTTCTTTTTATTCTGCTTCTTTTTAGCTCCTTGTTTCAGTTGGCGTGGAGATGGTCCTGCTACGGAGGAGGCAGAGGCAGCGGCAGCGGCGGGGGTGGGTGCTGATGTCTGTCCGGAGCCAGCCCGCGGTGAGTTTGGGGTACTGCTTGTTGTCTTACTGGCATCCCTGTGATAGGTGATAAAGAAAGCCCTCAAGAGTTCAAATACTGACAGGCGAAAACAAGGCCCAATTTCATAAAGCTGCTTAAGCAAAAATTATTGCGTCACCATTATCTGCTAAGCGAAAAAACGAGCAGGATACCCGCCGGTCACAGACATATATGCAAAATGGTATTTTGGCTGGTAACCTTATTCTGCTAAGCATAACTTTCGCTTGCTTAGCTTTGTTTGTGCTTAAGTAGCTCTATGAAATTGGGCCTAGAACCCAGTTTCATAGCGCTGTTAGGCACAGATAATTGCTCAACACAGAAAAATCTTGCTTACCAGAAACGGTTTACCGGCCAAAATACAATGTAATGTATCTTATTTGTGACTGGTTCCCAGCTAATTTTCGCCTGGCAATAAAAAATACTAAAAGCACCATTTTCTGCAGAACAGGTTTATAAAATTGGGACCCAGGTAGTAAAGGTGTATAACTATAATCGGACATGCAATTTGTAATAAACTGATCCATTAAGTCCCGCCCCCTTACATGTACGTGTTGACCAATCACAGCCTTGGCTACGCCACCGAAAGTCCAGCAAAAGTCAGACACGAAAAATGGAAAATGTAACCATGCGTACACGTAGTTATAATGCACACGTTCATGTCGTGCAGTGTGGTATTGAAGAGACGCACATTGTGCTGCCCACGTGTACAGTGGTGATGTAGACAATGCTGTGATTGGTCAATACATTTAGGGGGGGCGGGGCTTAATGGAGCAGTATATTTGCAAAAAAAGAGAAAACTGCCTGAGACACAAATATATGTACAGTGTTTTCAAATTATCTACAGAGCAAAAAACCCCAAAGAGGAAATCAGCTGATTCACTGAGAAGTCGCACGCCAGCTATAATAGACTGATCCATTAACCCCCCCACGTGTTTGTCGGACGTCTGTGATTGGTCAATACAGCAAGGGCGGGGCTTATTGGATCGGTCTTTTTGTACCAACAGTAAATCAGTACAAGAAAAGCTGATAAAAAAAAACAAGATTTCTTCATATCTGAAAAAAAATAACAGCTATTTTTTCACCCGGCAGACATAAAAAAGTTTGAGTTTGAGTTCAGCTAAAAAGTCTGAAAAGTTTCTCATCTCTGAGGAGGCGAGTAGACAACCTACATTTCGCTGCTGCCTGCCGTGGCTCCTTGAGTTCCTTTGCCGATGGCACCCTTCTTGGTTTTCCGTTTGCCCTTGTAGTACGACCGCTCCCGCTGAGGGAGCCAGCGTTCGGGGTCAGGGGTGACAGTGGGGTCACAGTTCGCTGGAAGGTGCCCTAAAGTTGGGTTGATACACAAGAAGAAACCTATTTAAGAAAATCTCTTTACGACAGAATATTTTTAGCAACTTGCTAGGCAGCTTGCGGATATATTGACTTGCAGGAACCCCTGTTAATTGCTGGAACTGGTCTCCAGGAACTGTTCTAGAATGTGGGAGGTTCAATTCCTCCCTAGGGTGTCTTTTCCCAGAAGACTCTGAAGGCACTGACTATATATTTCTTTAAAATCATTCACCATCGAAAGGAGATATTAAAACTTAATTTTTCCTGATGCATTACAGGTAATATAAATCACAGGCATATATAAAATTCAACTTTGTCAGCAGTTTTCTTTACAATATTTTATGATCATACAACAAAACAATATTAAAAATAAATCATCTTTTTGTTGCATTACAGGTCTTATAAATTACATACAAAAAATTCAGCAATCGTCTTCAGGAGAACAAGCTAGTCAAAACTTTGAGAACAATCTGAACAGCTTTTCTAATAGACCAATCCGAGCAGCTTGTTCATGGGCATTTACACCGCCACAACTATGGCAGCCGCACTGTGAATCCTCCATGCTGATTGGTACATATGCACGCTGACGAGCGTGTTTTGTCAGACGCGCATGCTGAGGCCATAGCTGCAGTGGTGTAAAACACCATAAACGAGCGCTGCTTGTGTTGGTGTATAGCCAACAATCCTTCCAAAAAGAGATTTTCACATGGTTGCACCCACAAAGATTACAAAAAAATATAATTTGCAGTAGGCAGTTTGTATTTCTTTTGTTTCATGGTGTAAACTTACTCTTCTTGCGCTTTCGCCTTTTCTTGACGACGTCCGTAGCTTCTTTACTCTCAGGCGTCTCCGCCTTCTCCATCTTCCCACCGGTCTTTTTCATCTGGCGTGATGCCACAGAGAGGGGCGTGGTTTCCAGGGAGTCCACGTCCACCGCGCCAGAGAACACCTCCACAGGGGGCAGCTCCTTACTCAGTCTTGGAGCATGGCATTAAGAAAGGTTTCATTTTGTCTCTGATGATGTGATGTATCATGAAGTGTCGAGATTTAACCAAAATACCGTTTTTTTAAATTGTTTTTCCTTGCTTTATTTCAGAAACGAAAAGAACCCTAAGTGTGGAAGCCTGAGGGACTCTGCACTGGAAACTCTGTATGTCATGTATGTCACAACTTCAGTCAGCCTGGATAAGTTTGCTGTGTGTGTCCTGGGGTGGATTTCACATAACTAGCCCTAACTTAGGACTAGTCCTATAAGTTAGGACTAGTTACAACTCAAGATAAGACTATTCCTAGCACTTTGTGAAATCCACACCTGGTTCTATGTAAAATGAATGCAATTTTTTTTTTTTTTGGGGGGGGGGGCACAAATGGAAGAAAAGGATACTCTTGGGCCCTCTGTGGGTCAAACTTGGAGTAGGCAGAGATGAGCTGTGCTAGAGTTCTCACATCATCTGGATTACTCCTGGAGCAAGAAAGACATTCAAGGGAGAGAGAGTAAAGTGCTCTGTCGTTAAGCCGCTTAAAGTTTGTATAGCATTAACAAGGTGTTGATGTTTTTGTCGTCTATGGACCTTGAGCATTGACGTCATCAAGCCGCCATCTTAGAGGTAAAACGATAATGAAACAATGGAAAACGCACATTTGTGTACGTGCAGCGCACAGAATGGGCCAATGATCAACCTTCTTTTTACCTCTAGCGAAGGGCGTCCTACTTACATGATGTCATCTGCATAAGGTCTATTTCTAAAACGACAACACATTACTTGATCAGACAAGAGAGTCTGTTATTGCAAAAGACCAGGAAACTGCCTTGCATACAAAACCTTTTACAATGTTGTTCAGTTTCCTACAGGACTGAAATGGGGAAGGAAAAAGAGGAAATCCGCTGATCAGCCGAAAAGTTACACATTTGTTTGATGTGTTGATGGAAAAAACAGACATAGTCTTGAGTTTCTCTACAGCATAAACATCGGTTAAATCTCTTGTTTTTACTTGCTTTTAATAGGGTTCTTGTGAGATCCCTTTCTGATGGAATGAGCGATGATGAAATTAATTTGCCTACACTTACTTTCTCAGATCTTCCAGCATGCTGACAGCTGCCTGGGATTTTCCCTGCTTCAGCTTGAAGTTGGTGTTCTCTCTCAGGAGCGTATTCAACTCATTCTGCTGTCCCTGTTTCACAAGCAAATTATGAAAAATTACATTTCAGTCTTTGAGATGGGATCTGCCTCAGACAAACTTTTGGCGCTAGTAACTTTACATTCATACTTCAGGGGAATATTTCATTGAGACTGTTAACAGACACTAAAATCTTTTGGTAGAATTTACATTACCAGCCAGAATACCACAGGAATCTTATCCCTATATAGGAAAAAAAAGAGGAACAGAACTTTTGATTTCACTGCATTTCAGGCAAACTGACAAAGTGGCCAAAAAAATTATTAAAAGCTCAATCAGCCAAGCTTTTAGACAAAATTGACAACAACAAAAAAGGACTTCAAAAATATCCTGCAAACTTTAGACTGTCTCCTACCAACTTACCCCTTCTCGTTTGTACCACTCTACTGCCTTGTCAAGTACATCCATAGCGCCCTCAGTGTCATCCAAGTTGGTGTATAGCGCCACCAGAGTCGATACGATGCCAGGCCTGTTGGAGTCTGCGCCTAGGTTACACAGGACCTTACAGGCTTCCGTCACATTCCCTGCAGAGAAAGATTTATGAGGTGTGTGATTATCACCCTGGGAAAATTGGTGGTTGATCTCTTCTTGGTTTAGGGTGAATCTCTCAACACCTCCCCCCTCCAAACTTCTGAAGGAAATACACTAAGCTGAGCAGCACTCGTTTATGGCGTTTTTTTACACCACCACAGCTATGGCCGCCGCATGCGCGCCCTACAGCATTGAGGATTCACAGTGCGTGTTCGTTGACACACACATGCGGCAGCCATAGTTGCGGTGGTGTAAAAAAACGCCTGTTCTGGTGGTGTAAAATACTCGGATTAGTCTATATGCACTCTTTAACAAAACAAAGAACCCGAAATGGAACATGTGGACTGTGTCTTCACTCCTTTATGGTCAGTCCACACCTCTGAACCACAACTACCCGTAACCCTTCCAAAATCCAACTGCATGATTAGTTTGATTCTGTTGGACTCAGGACTGCACCTATTTATGCTTTACATGGGATCAGGCGTACCAGCATAATCGGAGTCCAGCAATTCAGGTGATGAATTACGGCATAGGATTTTGTTAGATTGAGGAAGGATCCTAGTAAATCACTCAAGAGAGTCAGGGTTACAAGTTTTTTAAAGGCAAAGGGGCATCTAGGAAACACTCCTGACGTCAAGAAAAATCCTGATACAATGCAGGTCTGACTGATTTTAGAGATAATTCACAACAGGTAGCAGATACTAATGCAAATCTTTTATACTGCGCCATCGATCCAGTTCAATATTCTGAGGCACAGAAAGGTTTAAGACATGTATATTACAGGCCTGATACTTCATGGCGGCAACGTGGGCGATTGCCTCCGTTGCCCCTGGTCATTGCCTTGGTGCCCCTTGAAATGTTCCAATAGAAAGTTGCAATTTCCTCATAGACGTGCCCTTTACCATGGCGCATGGTGCCCTTGCCCTTTCAAGAATGAAGCATACAGGCCTGCTAGATGTTGAAGGAAATGTTACAATAAAAAGCATAATGTGCAGTCGAGTTATATATTTTCTCTCTCTTTGGAATTGTCTCAATCAACTCAGGGCAACGCAACACCCAAACCTGTGGACTCTAGTACGCCTGCACAGCAGTACTCAGTCCGACATAAAGTTGTTGGATTTTGAAGGTTGAATAATCGGTGTGGAAATCCAACTTACCTTGAGTCATGTACAGCTGAGCCAATGTCAGCCTCACTTGCAACGAGACAGTTGTCTTTTTCTTAATGTAGTCCTGATAAAGTCAATGAGCGTAAAACGGAACAGTATTAGTAATAAAATGGGGAACAACTCTCGGTTTCAATGAAGAAATAAGCAAAAGTTAATATAGACAAATTCAATCCGGGAAAAAAGTTATGTTGTTTAACACAAGAGGGCACCATTTGATGGTAAACTTGTTGACAAAAGGTAGTAAGTCGAGTTTAACAGAGCTTTTCAATGTGCTCTTATCATCAAACTATCCCAGACCAAATCAGTGGATTGAACTCTGACCTTTGACCTGTTTGACAACTAAGTTTATAAATATTAGTATCTAGCAATTGTCAAATTGACCCCCTTGCACGCATGGCACATGCGGTAACTGCCATGCTCACCATTTTGGAAGGTATACAAGGTGTACTTGTAAACACAGCGTCGTCTAAAAATGCACACTACAGACTGTACAACACACAGTGACAATGACTTCTAAAATGGCGCCACCAAGAATACTGTGATGATGACGTCAGGTGAATTGGGTCAATACATAATCCTCTTTACATTTTAGGCTTTAATAGTGACAGCCACGCACAGGTCAAAGGTTAGAATCTGGCGTCCCAAAATTACTGTAAAGTCAAAGATATTAGAAAAACAAGATAGGACACTCTGTGTAGAAACATGAAACAAAAAATAAGTGCCCCCGCTGTTGTTAGGTAGGTAAAACCAAAGATCGTTTGCGTGATAAGTAGGGTCTAAAAATTTGGGAAAAACTTAGGCCAAACGATCCCACCAACTAAAAAAGGTATACCATGCCCGATATGTGGCAGAGGGAGGCCCCCCAAATGTTCCCATTTTCTGATACACTCTTCCCCTCTTGTACAGAAGCACCCCCTAAAATCCTCATAAGAATTCAAGAGATTTCCAGAACGCAACGAAGACACAATAGGAGGGGGGTACAACCTACCACATATCGAGCACCAAATGAAAAAAGGTGAAGGCAGATCAAAAATTTGGTGTTCAGCCATAAATCGTGTCAATAATCCTGGCAAAATTGACACATGGGGAAGGGCGCCATCACGCGGTTGATAGGTAAAAAGGCGTTACATCAGCTACCGTGCAAAATGACACAAGTGTCCTATCTTGTTTTTCTAGTTTCTTTGGTCAAGTGCAATTAGACAGCACCTTTAAGCAAAGTCTTGCTCTGCCCAAATAGCAATTGCTGTTTTTTTCTTTCCTGGGAGAATGGCTTACCTGAATGATCTCCACTGCCTTGTTGATTTGCTTCTCCCTGCAGTACAATGCAGCCTCAACTAAGCACGGTATGTCACTGTCGGGATACGATGATCGCAACTGCTGCAGCTGCTTTCTGCAGAGGTCGTACTACAAGCAAGAATAAATATCAGACAAAAACTTTCTTACTCTCAGGGAACTTTTCAAATTATCTGCAGCTGTTAAGCTTTATGTCAGTAAAGGGTGTGCACAACATTGGTAACAGTGAAAGACAAATGTTTACAGAGTGCATGCGTGCGTAACACGACACGCGCGTCAGCGTGCTTATGTACCAATCGGCATGGAGGATTCACAGTGCGTGTGCGTGGACGTGAGCGTGTGGCGGCCATAGTTGCGTTGGGGTAAACGCCCATGAACAAGCTGCTCGGATTGGTCTATAAAGATTGTCATGGTGGAAAACTTTCCTTGAAATATTTTCGCCTGAAATGCTGTAGTTTTGGAAAAATCAGTAAAACAGTTAGTTATATCTCCTGAGACCATAACTCGGTGTTCTGAAACATTAAAAATATACACATTTTTTCCCACAATTTTCTTGTGACTCCAACGACCGACTGAGCCTAAATTTGTAACAGGTTTGTTTTTTTCATGTACAGTGTATATGTTGGGTCTCATAAATTGCACATACAGGTCTTTGATAATTGTCCACGTGTTTTAAGCAAATCAAGGACTCCAGCTTGTTGTTTTTTCCCATTGTTTTTAAGTAGTTTCCCTATTCAGATATGCAAATGCATTTTGTTGAAAAATGAGGAGTGTCTGGCACAGCAGGACTTTGTACTTTTTAAAATGGATTTCAATGGTATAGCTGAGAAACTGAAAAACAGGGAAATCAGCTGATCAGCTGAAAAGTTGCCTATTGCGCAAAATCGTGTCAAAAACGTCCCTGGTGTGATGGACACACTCTCACACTGAACCCGTCTCCGTTGATCTCAAGTTTCTTTGTGCTTCTACCATCGCTAGACTCTCACCTGGTTTGTATACAGCATAAGGATACAGTGATTGTATGCCACAGCTGCTTGTTGCTTCCCAGTGAGTTTATGACGAAGGCCGTCCGAAGCCGTGGCTTTGATCTTCTTCTTAGAGTCAAAAACATTCTGGTCCTGTTTTAATGATAATAATAAAGTATTTGTAAAGCGCACAGTGTCTGGTGGTTCATTCAAAGGAGCCAGTCAATGGAAAAAAACTACACATGTAAGCTGAATGAAAGATTAAAGAGAAAAGTCTTAAGATGGGGTTTGAATGAGTAAAGATTGTTTTAATTCCTCAACCCCATCCGGAAAGGAATTCCAGAGACAAGGTGCGCTGCTGGAAAATGCCCATTCTCCAGGTTGCAGACTTACAACGTCAAAGAAAAGGTGTTCAAATGAAGGTGGAATTTCTAATCACGGTCAACAGATACACAAAATTGTTTACAAGATGCAACTTTTTCGGACGGATTATGCAATTTTTCATCAGGGTTATTTAATTTTGCACCTCTGCTTGACATTTATGGACCTTAGAAATTGACTCTACATTTTTCAATACTGAAGGACTCTGATGAAGATATATTTGCTCGTACTAATTATGGAACCCATCTTCCTCTCGTATCTTGAGTTCTTGAGTCTGTGCACTTACTTTGTTCAGACTGACGATGTTGTTGGAGGCAACTGCCATGAGGCCAATGTCTGATGGTCTGAAACAAAAATCAAAATACGAAAGTTCATAGTTATTATAATAATAATAATTTGGGAGGCTAATCATCCTTACTGGCAGCTGAGAAGCTGAATTGCGAAGGACATGGGTGTATATGTTTGAGCTGCAGGCATTCAAGAGCGCCTTTGGCAGCCAGCCACATCAACCCATATATGACCATGGAGCACAGCCTGAGATCGAAAGTGTTTGCCTTAATGGAAGGAAGAAAACCAGATGGCCAGGAGAAAAAGCCTCATGGCACAAGAGACAACCAACACACAACTCTACTCACATATGGCCCTAGCCGGGACTCGAACCAGGGACACATTGGTGAGAGGCGAGCGCTTTACGCATATACCACCCATGCCATGCAAATTGTAGAAGCCATACTTAGTTGTTACGTGTCCTAAAGGGTCCATAAAGGCAAGCAGAGTACACTGTTTGAAAACAACTCCTTCCAAAAGAAGTATGGTTGTATCTACAAGTTTTAAGAGCAATAGTTAGTTTCTATTATCTGCACCATGCAAAGTATCAAACATCACTTCATCATTCTGCATCATGTAGACGAGGCAAGTCATCATAAAAAATCAATCATGGGATATTTAGGAAGTAAGTATGACTGGCAAACTTGCAGATACAACCATGTGTAAATATCTTGAGGGAGGAGCGTTGGCTCTGAACAGAGCTGTTGGTACGGTGTCGACGTTTCAAGCAGTTCTGCTTGTCTTCAGGAGATTGATGGACTGCTGATGAGGCTTATAGGTAGGGCTGGAGGGATGCACATTTAGGCGTGAAGAATCCAAACTGTCTTTGACTGGTGATGCTTGGGAGTTGACTGCTGGCTGGATGTGTGTGCGCTGGAGTGTGTCAAGATTGTGGTGAGCTGCTACTGGAAGGTAGGGCTTGAGTAAGGGCGACCAGATGTCGCTGACGAAGAACCCGTTTTGTGTAAACTGCGTTGTGTAACTTGATTTCAATGAGATATATATACTTAGAGCTACTTCCTACTGTGGTATAGGATCTTTTTATGAAGCTTCATCTTTCTTACCGGGATTTCACCACCTGGTTGTAAATCTTCATCGCATCATCGGCTCTGCCCAGCAGCTGGAGAATGTAGGCTCGTTGTACATGAATCACGCCCAGCTCTGCTTCAATCTCGTCTGCCGTCATCTCCTAAACGAAACAGGATGTCAAGGAAGACATGATCATGATCGTCTTTGTTGTTCTCTCATTCAAAGCAATGTAACCAAACTGAGGCTGGAAGGGGAAAATAGTCTGGCACCCTCATATCTATATTGATAATCAGGAGACTTGATTGTTTACTGCATCTCAAATGATGAACGTTATGGGTTCAATACCAACCAAAGGTTTTTGTTGATTCACCAGGACTCAGAAAATCCCTACAGAGTGTTTTTTTAATCATACAACAGTTTAGTATCAAACTGTATTTCCTCCAACCAAGACAAAATTTTATACAGGAGCTTTGCCCTCCATAAGTGCTTAAAAAGTTTAAGTGCTTAAAAGCTAGCATGGGATCAGTAACAGACGCCATATTTTGGCAGGCTGTTAATCTGAGTTTACGAGAGCCACATTGTGGGGTGATTTTTTGGGTGAAAAACATAAGAGTTATTACACTGTGGGCTTAACATCAGAATGATTTTATAAGGGAAAATATTAAATCATGGGATCATAGAACTACTGCTGGAAAACCCCATCTCGTAAAGATGTCTGTGCCTGCTAAGCAAAATCTTATCAGTGCCAGCTTAACCTAGTGTGTCCTGGCTGAGTGGTTTAACGCATCAGACTCAAGTTCTGGTGGCTGAGTCATCAGAGTGTGGGTTCGAATCCCGGTCATGACACTCATGTCCTCAGCCAAGACACTTAACTATACTTGCTTCTCATCACCCAGGAGTAAATGGGTACCTGCGAGGAATGAGATTCTTGATGTGAATGATTAGCAACCTGTGTGCCCATTTGGCTACCGGTGCTGCATACTCTACAGGAGTTGCAGCTGTTTCAGGAATGCTCAAGGTCAAATCAACAGAGCAGGTAGCAATGTAAGGTGCTTTTATAAAATTTGGCCTAAAAGCTCCAAGTGAATGCCTCTTAAAATTATTAGTGTCATTGTGTTCAAAATTAAAAGTTTTGATGGGATTAAGACAAGAAGCATCTTTGGACTTACAGCTTCATCTTCTAATCCTTCCTTACAAAGCTCCTCAGCTCTATCCAGCTGTTCCAGTGCCTTGACATACTCCCCCTGGCCCAAGAGGAGGCAAGCTTTATTGTAGTTCAGTTCAAACGTGTCATCTCTAAGTCCAAGGTCAGCCTAGGGACAAGAGTGTTCCATAAAACAGAGATTATCATAAAATTAAATTGCAACAAAGAAGAAAAAATTGTACAAGAACTGGTACAAGATACGATCAGACGATTGAAATGACTTTTGCTAGTTTTGTTATTAAACTGCTTCCACCACTGCATCTGATGTAAATAAGATTTCGGTGAAACGTTTTTCGGAGATATATAGAGAAAGTTGAACTATCCATACCACTGGTTCTTGATGCCATAACTGCAGAGATGCCACCACAGCTGACAGATTAGTCTCTCTCTCCTCGTCAAAATCATCCTTCAGATTCAAGAAAAATATTAACAGAAACTTGCAGTATTAACCCTCCTACTCTTGGTACCATTTTCCAGTGAGTTGCCCGATCATTTGGAATCATTCAACCGCATGGGTTGTGTAGGGTGGCGTCACTGTGCACATAACTGTGAACTGTGTTGATGCATTCATGATTCACTATATGATATCATATTATAGGCTGGTACGTTGATAGTACTAAATGGTCAAACAGTGGGAGGGTTGACTGTGTACTGTGTAGTTGCATTCACCACATGACATCAAACTGTAGGCTATTATTAAAACCATGTGGATGATATTGAATGATCACGATGGATCTGTAGTTTCCCGGACCACTAGCCAAGAGGTCTGGTGCATTGGACTCAAGTTCTGATGGTTGAGTCATCAGTGTGTGGGTTCGATTCCCGGTCATGACACTTGAGTCCTTGAGCAAGGCACTTAACCACAATTGTTTCTCTTAACCCAGGTGTATAAATGGGAAACTGAGACAGTATAGTGTTGGATTAACTCTTTGGCGCTAATTTGAGCAGCTTGGGGTAGTATGCTCCCCAGGGAGTTGAGAAAGTTGGAGGAACGGTCCAAGTATGTCTGATGAACAGGGATAATAATGTTGTAAAAGCAACTTGATCTAGCTATTAGGATATGTGCGCTAGATAAGAACCAAGTATTATTACTACTCAGTAGGGTCCCAGTAGGGTCCCAGTAGGGTCCCAGTAGGGTCGAAAATTCGGCCACCTTATAGTATTTGGTAAGCACTGCTTCAACTTTTCATTTTGATTCTATTATTATTATAACAGTAATGGCAAAACAGATGGAGTGAGGCCAGTGTTAAGCCGAGATATGCAACTGCTTTCCATTTGCAAAAATAAATAAGCTAAATGTTTGACTGGGTGCATCAACCTAAACCAATCTTATCAGGTAGAACTAGTCAGTGCTTTTATGCTATCCCAAGACCCAAATACAGAGAGGCTGTGTGACCCCGGAAAAAATTAATTTTGCAGCCACGTTGGGTCCAGCCATGTACAAACTCAGTGGCTGACGCGTCGTCTGCTGAATGATTTCCAGCGTCTGTTTATGCACGACGCAGCATTAGAAAAAGGTCTCGGGTGACGTCACGTGAAACCTCTCAATAAACAGCAGGATGGTTTATACTTACAGATGTATTCTTAATGAGATCTTTGTAAACATCAAGACAATCCTTGTACTTTTCTAGTCGATACAACTGTAAATTAAGACAGAAAATAATTGCTAAAGATTAGTTTTACAAAGGATTATCCTTTCCTTGAGGATGAGATAGAAGATGCAAGACCAAGAGGAAGAAGGTAAATATCATGATGATAAAGTACAGGGCATTAGACTGGCCTCGGAACACAGAGATAAAGGATGGTGGGCATGAATGGTGGCTAGGCAATGCAGGGTTTACTCTTAATGTTCAGTGACGAAGCAAGCAGGACGGGTTAGCAGGTCGTTTCACTAGTTCCCCCTGGTTTTTAACGGGCCATGTGTCATATTAAACAGGGATGCTTTTCAACACTGAACTAGCCAGCCAACCGCTTGGAGAGAATTTTGACTGGTCCCCAGGTGTTTGGCCAACAGAGAGCTGGTTAAACAGTTGGTGCTGGATGTCCTCGTTACACGCAAATGTTTCCCCTGCCTGGAAATGGAAGCCGTGTAAAGGCATTGTGTAATTTCGGACCACTGGAGCAAAGGTCGCCCGGACATTCCACTGCGGAGCGTGCACAGACCTGACCATCTAACACTTTATTTCACCCACACAAGGTCAAAAAAAAGATCATGAATATATTGGCATTTTCTGGCTATTGAGAGGTGGTTTTTGTGTAATCACTGATTACAGACCTTTGTCCGGGGATTATGAGACATCGAGAAGCTTCCACCATTGTTCATTCATTGTATTTCGGCTCAATGGAGGCAAATCAGAGTGAGCCGGCAATCAGGCCATGGTTCCGTGTTTAGTACCACTCCCAAGCCGTTGGTAACGAATTTGTATTCAGGCCTGGAATTACACAGATACCACGGAGGCCATGGCCTTCGTTGCCCTAGTCTTTGCCTTGGTGCCCCTTCAAAAATTTCCCTACAGACTTTAAGATTTTCCAATGAAAGAGCTCTTTGCAAATGAAAATGGCCTTGCCCTCTCGAAGATAAAATTCCAGGCCCTGATATTTCTCATAATTATTTCATTCTCAACTTACCACTTGACCCTTGAGTTCCTTCAGCTTGGGACTAGGGTCGCTGACCTGTTGAATGGTGTTCAATGCGTCTTGTATTCTATTCAAACGGTACTGACAGTAAGCCTTCTCAAACATGAGTCCACTACAAAGGAAGCAGTCAACGAAAATTCTTAACCATGTTCAGAAATTGGCCTTCAAGTGAGGCTCTTGATCTTACAAAATTACTCTTTATCTTTAAGACACACCCTTGGCAGCTGAGAAAGACTCGGGTCGAAACAAAGGGTCATTTCTACTTTTTGCATGTTTAGAAATTGTTAAGAGACCACTTCACACCTAGAATCAAAACAATTTTTTTTTATTATCAAACTTAACATCGATAAAATTCATAAAACATTGCACAGGAACAAATTGTACCAACCAAAATGTGAGACACTTCTTGCCAAAACCAGGCACTTCTTGACAAAAGTCAAAACTAGTTTTATTTGCTCATCAAACAGATTAGAATAAGAGCTTTTAAACAACACCAAATTAGGGGCTACAATGGAAATATTTCTTAACATATAGAGTTTTAAGACACCACATCACATTGATATGATAGCTGATGTTTTGAACCGCGTTTACACTTGATCCGGCAAGGGCGATCAAAGGAGGATCAGATCCTACAAGGGCGATCAAAGGGCGATCAACAGCTAGTGTAAACGAAAGAGTGATCAGGATCTGATCCTCCTTTTTGATCCCCCTTCAATGCGGGATCAATGCGGGATCAGATCCCGCAAGGTGGATCAAAAAACAAGTAAAAACGCAAAGCAGGATCAGACCCCGCAATTTGACCTGCCAATGCGGGGCGGGTTGGAAAAACATGAGGATGGACAAGTTAATTATTTATGAAATGTTGGAGATCAATGTTCTTGTAGTTTTATAAATTTCGAGCAGAAAAACAATGATTTAATAGGCTAAACTCTGCAGTTGTTGTTAACATATCCAGACCACAGTTATTTCTTACTTTGCAAGTGGGAGGCATCAGTTCAGTTGTAAAACCCCAAATTCAATGTCGCTCAGTCTCAATAACAATCCACACGTGCGAGTCGAACAAGCATGCAGTCTGGTTGAAACCATTTCGCTTTGCCTAGGCACAGTAACTTTGCATAGCCATACTGCATAGTACATGTACAATCTATCGATGGAGGCGATTACCAGACACAGACTTGACTGTCAAATTTACATATCGCGAAACGAATTTTTCTATTGGCTGTTGAATTCATACATCGCAAGTAACAAATTTTCCCATTGGCTGATTTTGCTGTTAGGCAGACTGTGGCTGTGTGCAATGCCTCAGTCCTATCTCTATGTTCCAACTGTGGGGAAAACTCGAATGTTCCGATCCGTGCGGCGAAAATTTCTAAATGCTTATAAATTTACTTGCAAGTTTTTATTATCAACAATCTTGTTTAGTTGACTTTTCACACTAGCTGTTCGGAACTTCTGTTGTAACACTGTTTCAAAAACGAGGATCAATGCGAGATCAGACTCGAGTGTAAACGCGTAAGCGATCAGCGTAATTGCCCTTGCAGGATCTGATCCTCCTTTGATTGCCCTTGCCGGATCAAGTGTAAACGTGGTCTAGGTTGTCTTCACTTTTAATGTCATTTCACATTATTCTGGAAGTAAATAATTTTGGCATGGGGTGTCACATATCATAATGTTGCGGACAACTGGAAAGGAGGATTCCTTTGTTTAGAGCAATATGAGAAAGGTCAGGTGAAATGAAAGTACCTTGCAAGTGATGGGTGGTTTGCAATTTCTTTGATTGCTTGCTGGAACTGAGAAAGTTGAATCAGACAGACGACCTTGCATTGGAAAGCAGTCTCATCGTTTCTTGTTTCTTTCAAGACTGTACAAAAATAAAAAATGCACAAAAATAACAATAATAACAATCTAACTATAAAGAAAAATAAAAACAATCTAACTATAAAAAAATGTATGAAGCAACTATTTGTACTGAATACAGAGCCACTTTAGCTTGTGGAATTGTTTACCTTTTCTTTGGACTTTGTTAATACAATTTATATACAATCCTCGAAATTCTAATAAACCCTTTCACGGTAATAAAATGCGCCATATTCGAAATAGACAATGCATGTCTAGCACTGCCATCACTATGGGAAGAGAAAAAGCAGTGGCTTATCCGAAGGGGGGGGGGGAGGTTGGGGGAGGTGGGGGGACAAAGGAAATTCTCCCAATTTGCTACATACATTTTTATAAATTATAATTAGGCAATTTTAACTAAAAGTGCCCCCTATATTACTCTAGACTAGTCTAATAGGATAGCTTTACACAGATATCTTTTGCTGTGCCCCCCCCCCCCCCGGGGCCTTCCCCCCTCCCCCTCCAAAACAGATGCTGGCAAGAGTAGCAAGAGTAGATTCTCCTTTAAATATGTTAGCTACATTTACTGAACATCATTGGATCCTGAAACCATTCATGTGGTGGCACAGCAGGTATAATTGTCCGGAAACTGGACGTATTTTGTGCATTTCACACACACAAACGCTACACATGTGAAACGCAAACCGTATGGATTGGTAAGGCTACTTAAAACCTACAGTTAAGTTATATTTCCCAACATCAAATGAGTTTTTCAATGTGCGATAAGTAGCTATAGAGTACAAACTTTTATTAGATGCATTCAAGGCTCTCTGGTAGTCGCCATTCTGCCCAGCACGGTTCAATTCGGAATACAATGATTGTACTTTGCTGGCACTGGGGGTCGCCATCTTGATGCTTTCGTCATCACACACGCTCGAGAGAGCTGCTCTCTTTCGTCGGTGTCACGTGGTACTTACCAAGCACCGCCCCCAATAAATTATCTTGAAATTGATTAATACAAAAATATTACATATTCTTTTTATTGACACAGAAACACAGCTGTAACGTAAGTAAGTCAGTTTGCCAGTTCTCTCCCACAAAAAATATATTAGTATTTTGGAAAAATAAATACAAAAGTTTAAAGGGGCTGTGTGGGTCAGCAGGCCAATCTGGCTGTATGAACTCCCCAGACTGCCTGCACACACGCGCGCTTGCGGTCAAATCACAAAGGGTAACGTCCATTGATCACCATTAATACCGACTTTGATGACCGCGCGCGTAGTAACTGAGTTATTCCATTTACTGCTATAATCATGACGACGAAGCCCCTTTAGCCCACGTGTTTCGCTAAAAAAACTGTCACACATGTTATTAGTTTGGGGGACCGGAAAATTTTTGTAAGGCTTGATGCTCTGAACACATTTTGAGCAACAGATATTTTAAATTTTCAGCACCCTTCAAGGTTAAAGGGCCCACGAAGTGCAATTTTTGTTAAATACATTTGTTATCAAATATATCCATGCTTAAGGATAATTTAACGAAAATGGAAAGTGCATTGTTGTACTAAAATTAATATTTAATGTACTATTTTTTGGGGGGGGGGGCCGGCCCCACCATATTTTCAGGGGGGCCATTGGCCCCTCCGCCCCCTTCCAGTTCCTACGTGCATGCCTACAGCTAGCATTCAACGGTTCAGATAATTATCGTTTCTGAACAAAGATGTTTGTCAAGAAATGTTTCAAACATTCCCACAATCCTACTGGTGAATAGCGGCCCAACCCATACATTTACGTACCTTCCACACACCTTTACCAATAAAGGAAAAGGCATATTACCTCACCTTTATTTTTGGGAGCAATGGAGGGTTCTGAAGGGGGTGTCCCCCCCCCCCCGTCACCCTCTGGTTACGCCTATGACAACCGGCATCAAATAAAAATCGTTTGACTTTGAGAAGGAAACATCTAAAGAGTGTGGATTTACAACAGCGTGCTAAGTTTGTATTTTTCCGTGTTTGCTTCTTGGGTAAATTTGTCCATATACACCCATACCAAAAAGTGCACTCATAAAGTGTCTAACGTATCTCGAAAAGGCTAATGGGATTGTTCACATACTTGCACCAACCCAAAGGTTGTTTGTTTGCTTGCCTTTCTTGACAATAATGTTTATTACTGTCAAACAAATATATTTTCCGTCTTCTTTGCATCTTCTTTTCTAATAAATATAATTTGAAATAGGATGTTGTAGTTTTCAGTGTAATTTTTTGTATAGATAAAGAAAAGGAAACACGCTTTTGTTTTTCACAAAAGCATAATTAGTACAAAGGAAGAGGAACAATTTTCTTTGAAAGAGAAAAATATCTGGAGAATCCGGGTATCGATCCCGGTACCTCTCACATGCTAAGCGAGCGCTCTACCACTTGAGCTAATCCCCCACCATACCAAGTTGCGAATTGTATACAATATATTTTATTTATGCAACCTCAAGCTGGTAAACGATTCATTTACTGTCAGCTTGCAACGGTAAATGATTGTGTACCAGTAAGAACCGTATCTCTTTATGGTCGATCCGAATATAAGACACGGGTATAACATTACAAATTTGTAACTTTCGTTTAAATTATTTGGACTCGAGTAAACACAAAAATCATATATTATTTCATTATATACTTCATTTCATTTTGTTCCAGTTAAGAGTACAATCGTATAAACAAAGCAGTCATTGAATCATAGAATTATTTATATTTCACCTTGGAAAATATATACCTACAAGAAATGGAATCGTCTCTTCTTGAGAAGCGCGCCATTTTGGTTTTGTGCTCAATTTTTCCGCGAAAGGGTACCCAGATTGTCAGCGTTTTGCCTAGATTTTACTTAAAAGGATGAGCGATCTTCATTTTGCTTTTCTAAGGTGTTGCTAAAATCAACCCCAATACGGTGGCGTCAGAAAAAATCCCGTGGTTTTAGCAAAATGTATATAAAACAGGTAAGTTTCTTGTAATGTTGTTTGTTAGGATAGTTTTTTTTACTGCAGAGCTATCGGAACGCGCTGCCTGATCCTGGACAACTGTCCAGTGTCGATCTAAGTAACTAACCGAGCAAAGTAGACAGGCCTATTTTTTTTTAAGTCAGCCCGCCTCATTAATGTTAGTGCATGGAGGTAGAAATTTATACCTCCATGGTTAGTGTAGAGTGTTATCAACGATCAAATTGCTGTATATGCCAGAAATAAAAGGGATTTTGAAAGGCTTTGCCAGGGCCAGGTATTCACTCAGCTCAGGGTAGCAAAATTAGCCTAATTGTTTATTATTGTTAATTCATATTGAATGAATAATTTATTATGATAATTGGACCAAACAAACCAGCCCTGCAGGCATCATGCAGCGCCTAACTAGGGTAAAAATTTAGGGGGCACAAGGGGGGGAGCACCATTTTTCCTCAGGAGTCAGGGGGCAAACCCCTTTTCAGCGCTCTTCTGACGTGTTTAGGTAAAACAAAACTAATCTGTGTGTAAATAAAAAAAATACTTTTAAAAACATGGAAATTACCACATAAAAACTCATCAAATGTGACATTTTATTCTGGTAATTTTTAATCTCAAAAGTTCAGATTTCAAATGGGGGGGGGGGGGGCACAGACATCAGTTGGGGGTACCCGTACTTGCATACGTGCCCCCCTTAGTTACGCCACTGCAGGCATGGCCATGGCAGGTAGTTGCGATGATCGTAACCCTCTATCATTCTCAATTGATTCATTACACATTGAAGATCAAATTCAAATCCGTGTTTTTAGAATGTGTATCATGATTTCTAAAAGTGGTAAAAATTGCGCAAATCTGGTAACCAGTCAGCATTTGCAATTGAAATAAACTAGGCCCTATGACAGTTTTTAGGTGGGTATTTTGTTTAGTAATAGTATTTCTCTTTTTGTGTTTCAAAGGTTACCATTCAGGGATTTCGGAGTTACCGAGACCAGACTGTCATAGAACCCTTCAGTCCTAAACACAATGTTGTCGGTAAGTTAATCAATCTGACCTCATTACTGCACTATATTTGTTTCTAAAAAACACTTAAAAGTTTTCTCCCATAATGTAAGGCTTTACGAAGTACAGAATGAAAACTTTCATCGAAATCTTTTCATGTTTCTTTTGCAGTTGGACGGAATGGATCAGGAAAAAGCAATTTTTTCTACGGTAAGATATATTAATGTTGCTTTTGATAAGGACCAAATGGAAACCAGTTTTAAAGTTAGTAGTTAATAAAAAATTAATAACTACAACAGTTTTATATGACTGATATTACTTTAATACTATGTGTTGTGTTCTGGGCTGGCATTGTTTGTCCTGTGGTTTTTCATATTTTTATTTTAAATGTTGATTGATAAAGTGTGCGCCTCTTACCTTGTTGTCCAACAGCCATCCAGTTTGTCCTCAGTGATGAGTTCAATAACCTCCGACCTGAGCAGCGACAGTCTCTCCTCCACGAGGGCACCGGTCCGAGGGTCATCTCCGCCTTTGTGGAAATCGTCTTTGACAACTCAGATAATAGAATACCTGTAAGTCCGATCCTGTAACATGCTGGCACCATCTTTGACATGTCCCCTGTGAGCAGTAGTGTTAACAGATACAAATTCTCATTGTACAAAAAAAGGGTCTGACTATTTCCCATTTTAATCCCAAGTTTACCTCAGTGCACCCATTTCTAACATTACTGTACCCACTCTTACCCAAAGTGACACATTCTAAACCAGTTTGTGTACCCATTTTATACCCAAGTGATAGTAAGCCGAACCCAAGTGTTGCTATTCTGCAATTAGATTAATTATCTATACACATACAAAATTGTTATTCTTCTATTACAATTTTACCAACAGATTGAAAAAGAGGAAGTAACATTACGTCGTGTGATTGGTTCGAAAAAAGATCAGTATTTCCTGGACAAGAAAATGGTCACGTGAGTTTCATATTGTACTTTATCACACCCGATGGGCGTCTCAAAGCGCTCAGTATTTTGTCTTGCAAGGTGTGCGAATTAGGTTTTCAATAGTGAGCATAGCACCATGTAAGGGTTTGACAAGATGCTGTGGCGCAATCTGCAGCCGATCAAATCAGGAACACCGGGGCAAACCCCTTCTCTTTACGATAAGTGTACTCTGGGTTCTTTTACGTGTATTACACAACACACGGGACCTACGGCTTTACGTCCCATCCGAAGGACACAGCAATAATCGTCAAGTGTCTTGCTTAAACCCACACTCTGCTGATCAGAAACACCAGAGTTGAATCCAGTGTTGGAAATGACACGCCATGCAGGCCTGAGGAAGCATGCTTAAGAGAAAATTAGGTTGAGAAACTTTGTTTCAGATATAAGAGGAAAATCCCAGATGGGAGAAAACCCATAAAATGCATAATGTAAAAGAACCCAGAATTGTTTTTTTTTTACCAGAATTGTTTTTTTTTTACCATAATCCTTTAGTAGCTTATCTGCATCCATTGAGGTACAGATGAGGTTACTGATTTGACTTGGGTTTTTTTTTTTTTTTTTTTGGTGTAGGAAAACTGATGTGATGAATCTGTTGGAGAGTGCTGGGTTTTCTCGGAGCAATCCTTATTACATCGTCAAGCAGGGAAAGGTAAGAAGACAGTAATTTTCCAATATCTTGTCATACTTCCAGAAGTAATCGCTAGAAATAATGGAAAGGTTTTCAGTCAACATTTAGGATAGTGAAGTGGGATTAGAACTTACTCCATGGGGAAATATTCCTAGGAGGTTAGAAACAAGACTCTGGCTTCGTCAAAAGGTTTTTTTCAAGAAGGAGGTTTTAACCTTAACTATCCCAAACCTTTCAAAATCCAACTGCATGTTTTGTTTGATTCTGTTGGACTGGGTACTGCACTAGTAAAACTGATTATGCTTTACATTGGACCAGGCATACCACTGTAATCAGAGTGCAACAGTTTGGGTGTTGAGTTACTGAATGGTGTTGGATTTTGTTGGAACGAGGATGAATCCTAGTAAGTCACTTTAGGGAGTTACAAAGGGGTTAAGGTATTCTCTCGTCCCCTCAAGCGTACCTTAACCACATCGTCACCAAACAATCTCCAGGCCACACCTCCGTTCAAGATAGATCCAAGCTTCGGGATTTGATTATTTCCAAGCGTTCCATTATTTCTTTGCTGTCTGGTTTGCAGATCAACCAAATGGCAACAGCTCCTGACTCCCAACGGTTGAAACTTCTACGAGAGGTGGCTGGTACCCGTGTCTACGATGATCGGAAAGCTGAAAGTCAAACCATACTTAAAGAGACAGGTGTTTAAAATATATTTTTTGTTCACGAAATAATAATAATAATAACTAGTTCTTATATAGCGCATTTCACAATAATGTCTCAATGTGCTTTACATTAGTGCCCTGTTCATAGGGCCAATAACATTCCTGTAATCTTTCTCAGCTCCCTGGTATACAGCCCCGAGCTGCCGTGGCGCTCCGAAGTGGGGATAAAGAATATTATTTTGATTTTGATTTCCGTGTAAGGGTAATATTTAATTTATTTGTTGCATTTCTTACAGAGGGAAAACGTGAGAAGATTGAAGATCTTCTTAAGTACATAGAGGAACGACTTCAAACTCTGGAGGAAGAAAAGGAAGAATTGAAGCAATACCAGAAATGGGACAAAATGAGAAGGTGAGAACAGAAAACAAAGCACATTAATATTTCCCCTCCCCTATTAATAAGGCAGATCTACATTGGATAAACACTGAATTTAGATAGAGCTATTTTGTTGTCAAGTTGGCAAATGTTCCAGTCGTTGAGATAATTTTTCTTTCTTTTATGGTAAATTGTACGAACGTCACACGCGACTATTGTCTGTCCTTGGCCGTCATTTTGTGGTTAAAAATGCACATAGAGATATCGTGTGCATCTCGCATTGCCTTAAAAAATACTCACTGCCAGCATTGTAGCCAGGGTGGGCATCATCGGGCAGGCCTGCCCAGAAAACAAACATTTTCCACCGAATGTTTCTATTGGCTTTTGAATTCCCACATTGCGTGTAACAAATTTTGCCATTAACCAATTTTACCCTACAGCCAGTGGTTGGAATCAGTTCAGTAAGCAGGCACTGCCGCCTTGAACCGACCATGGAAGATCGGAAACTTAAACCTTCGTTGGATAATAATGATTACTTAAATTTGCTTGCAGTTGAAAAGGGTAGCGTCCTCATGTTAAAAAAGAGAAATCGTTGGAGTCTAATATTATGTCAGTTACGGATATTTTTGACTGGCCGTCAAAAAGTTGCACTGTAAAAGGTGACAAATTATTTAGTGTATTTTCCCGCTACAAAATAAAGTATATTTGGGTTGGAACTTACCGTATTCAAATGCGATCACTACGATTGTGGGTTGTATCGTGCAGCCTGCAGAAATGTACAGCCTTTGTGTTGCACCTAGAGGTTTGTTTGGGCTTAATTTCGTGCTGCTACCTACCACAGAATTTTACGCTGAAGACGCTTTGTAATTTAACGGACCGTAAAGGTGTCGTAAGTGCAGAATTCCGTGGTAAGTAGTGACAGAAATTGTTCCCAGGGTTTGGCCCAGTGACTGTTCCGCTCAGCAACCCTTTGACAATGTCAACTGGTGCAGAAAACTGTCAGAAGGTTCGGTGGGTGACCAGGGCCTAATTGCATGGCACTGTTTACCACATAATTCTGCACTTACGCCATAAGTGCTGAAATCCCAAGTGAGCAGAGGCATGAAATTAGGCCCAGCAGTCTCTCACAACCTCTCTCTTGCAGTTACTGCTCCATACTGGATATTCACATTTCTTCTACTTGCCTCAGTGATTTTCACCCAGGCTTGGCTTCCCTGTCCCACTCAATTGAACCACACCCTTTTACTTAACTTATTCTTCTACTTCTTCATCTGCACTTTGATAAAAAAGAACATTCCAGTAATTCTAGGTTAAAGACTTTAAGAACAGAGTCAAGGGTGATAAGAGGGAACACAGTGTGTAAAGACCAAAGTATGTGCTGGGGTTCAACAAAAGGCTGGTGCTTAACAAAAAGTCACACTGCACAAAGAATTACAGTTGAATGGTCTTCTATTTGGGGGGTAGTCAGCTGTCATTATGCAAATTAGACTGTTCTATAAAGTTGGGAGGTACATTTATACATGGGTTGAACCATTTTGTACAAAGGTAAATAAAATTGAAGTAAAGAATTTTATCAGTGTGACAAATTAAACATTTTTTGTTTGTTTTTTAAGAAGTTGAATTTTTTTTGGGATATGTAGGCCTACACTTCAAAAACTTTTTAATCTGCAAATCATTCAACCTTCTTTTCTTTTTTTAGTGGAAAAAAATATTGAAACTTTTTTTATGTTAACAAGTTTAAATGTTTTTTTTTTTTAAGAAATTTATTTCGAAAACTATTTTTTATTTGCAAATCATTCAACTTTTTTTTCTTCAGTGGATCAAATTAATGAAGCATTTTTTTTGTAAGAATTTGAATATTTATTTTTAAGAAATGTATACTTCGAAAACTTATTAATTTGCAAGTAATTTAACAACAACTTTTGGATCTTGATTATGGTCAGTTTAGTGATAAATCAGACATTTCTTTTTAGCAGCTGACCAATAATACTATAATCGCAACCCTCAAGGGACCATTTATGTCTGATCAATTCTGTTGATTTTTTTACGATTTTTTTTCAGTAGAAATCTCTGGAAAAATAATTATAAAGTCTTAAAACTATGTTAACATGGGAAACATTAGAAAATGTCAGTTCTGGATATGATACTAAGTTTGATTGAATGGAAGTAGTTCAAATCTTGTGGCCGTTTGTGGCTGCTTCTTGTTTTGGTACAAGTCACTTGCAGCTGCTGTGATCTCCAAGGGGTAAAGTAGCCTGGTTTTCTTTTTGAAAAAATTCCCCTTTTTTTCCTTCTTTCTTTTAAATTTAATTTTCTTTATTTACTCTAGGTCTCTTGAGTACACTATTCACAACCAGGAACTGACGGACACAAGAAAAAAACTTGATGAGGTACTAGATTTTTCTTGACATCTTATTTTTAAAAACTCGAACCCCCGCAGTTTCTTTTTACAGAAATTCCTTGTTTTATATGTCCCGAAAAGTTGGTAACCTTACTGCGCTTTCTTTGACTCGCCCACTAGCTTGCCAATAAACGTGAAAACAGCGGCGAGGTCACCAAGACTTTAAGAGATGCTCAAGAAGAGGCTTCCAAGAGAATCAAGGTAAGAAATGCGTCTTTGTTGGAGTTGGTTTTTGTTGCCTGTCTCTGTTTTGTTGTTTCTGTCTTCAGTGTTTGCATCTCTGGCCCCCATGCCGTGATAGCTTAATCTCGTTTTTGAATTTGGAGTCCAGGAAAACTTATTTCAAGTAATGACACCGCCTTAAAAACAAAATATTTTTGTTTGAATGCGAAAGTAAAATTTACCTCTTTTTTTCTCGATAGCAATTAAACAAAGAACTGCGCGAGTTGAAAGGACGCGTCCGATCGGCAAATGAAGAACGAGACCAGCTTCTGAACGAACGACAAGAGCTGTTTAAACGTCGTGCTAAACTGGAACTGGCCGTTAAGGATCTGCAGGAGGAGGTGAACGGAGACATGGATGCCAAGGTGGGTAGAGACTGGCCTCTCGGTCAAGATTTCTCTTTTTTAAAGTCCATATGCCTAAAATTCTTGAAAGAAGTAAAAAAAAATAATAATACAAAATAAAAAGGTAGAATAAATTGAAAAAAAAGACATCCCATAGTATGTGCAAACCTCAATGATCTTTAAATTGTCTATAAATTTCTCACTGGACAACTTAGTTCTGAAAAGAACTGTCCTGCTTTTCAGAACTACGTTGTCTTCCCGAATTCCGAAATCTACTCTGCAGTAGTACAACAATAACAGGACAAGTTCTCACAAGAACAATCTACTGTATATAGCAAAGTGGATATAATCACATGGTGTTACCGCAAACCAATATACATTGACACCTCACCATGCATTGCCTCAAAACCGTTAATATTATTATTGTCTTTATGTTTTGTCCTTCAGAGTCGTATCGGAGATCAGCTGGAGAAGCTGGACAGTACAATCCAACAGAAACAGACGGAGTTAGAATCCATTATGCCACGATATGAAGAGTTAAAGAAAGAGGAAGAACGTTGTACTGCCAGGTAGGACAGTTCTGTCAAAAACTCTGACAAATTTTGTACAAATTTGTTTTCACAGATTTGGTATCTGCTATTCTGCCCCTCATAATTTGGCCATGGTTGTAACTCACACACATCAACAAGACTGAAGTTGATTTCTTTGGAAGCAATGCCCACTTCACATAAACTTGGCTCCATCGTTTTCCAAGGTCCATAGGAGATGCGTTGAGCGATTTTGATTTCTATGAGGATGTATCCATGAGAAACAGATGATTTATCCCAGAATTTTCAGTGTCTGTCATAAGAAATGACTTTGAGTGATGAAGTAGTGATTTTTGGTAAAATTACACACAAGCGTATGCAATCTTTGGAGCCAGAACCCATGTGCATGAGGTAGCTGCCTGTGCATCTGACGAAACAACTGACAAAAAATGGCCTACAACTTTTTAACTGATCAGCCAAGTTCCTCTTTTTAAAAAATTAAATATTACCGTAGAAAACTGAAAAAAAACTGTACAAAGTTTAACGTGCGTGGCTTTTATTGAATGACATATTTGCGTTCTTGAAAATGTCGTTCTGTTTTTGTGGACTGATATTGATAGCTTCTGAAGACGACTTCAGCCAGCTAGTCGAAAACTTCATATCAAATCAAACAGCTTTTCTCAGAGCCAAAACTGCTTTCAAAAAGAGATTTCATATGGTTTTACTGCAAGAACTGCAAGAGATAATCTGAACTTTGGACACCAGACTTTAATCCTACAGCTGTTTTTTGACGATTTGTTGTCTCGTTTTCCTTGAAACCGTTTCATCCCGCCAGGCTGCAAGTTTGTGAGCAGAGACGTACTGAGCTGTTTGCCAAGCAGGGTCGAGGGAATCAGTTCACGACCCGCGACGATCGAGACAAGTGGATCAGAAAAGAACTCAAGAGTCTTAACAAGGCCATCAAGGACAAAGACGAACAGGTAGGTCTTTACTTTCCCACTGTGTCTTTGTCACTATAATTGATATTTTCAGAATGTTCTAATAAATGGTATTTAGGCAGACAACTTACGACAATTTGGGAAGCATTCGAATATGGAGACATACATGTACTTTTCCAGGGCCCGGAGTTAAACGAGGGCCACAGCCTCCATTGCCCTAGTCTTGGCCTTGGTGCCCCTTCAAAAGTTTCCCATAGACTTTATGATTTTCCAATGTTAAGTGCCCTTTGCAAAATGAAAATGGCCTTGCCCTCTCAAGGATGAAACTCCAGGCCTGGTTTCCTCAGTTCTTAATACCTGTTTCTGGTGAAAATAGTATAGTACAGTCATAAACAATGTACATCAGACAGTATTTTGGCTGGTAACCCATTTCTGCTGGGCAAGACTTTTCGATGCTCGGCAAATTTTTGTGTTAAACAGCTTTTTATGAAATTTGTCGTCTGATGCTCAGAGGACATCAAGCGACACTTTTGAGTAACACTATTACTGTGAAATGGATGCCCAGGTCTAAAATTGATCTATAAATATTTCAAAAGTTTCTCTTTTTTCCTCTCTGTCTTTCTTAAAAACCTCATCAGATATCTCGTCAGCGAGATGACATTGCCTCGGACATGAAGAAGAACGAAGACCTGGAAGCCCGTATGGCTAAGTTAAACATCGACATCGAACAGATGAAAGATTCTGTCGACTTGTCAAACCGTAGCCACTACGACCAGAAGAAGCGCAAAGATGAACTGCAGAATGAGAGAAAGTGAGTGAACTTCGTTTGGTGCTTCTTGTCTTGAAGAATTTAATTGCTGTAGTATTATGGGATAACACAGTGGGCACACTTGGTGGTCTGGCAGTTCCGCTCTGTAAGATGTTGGAGTTGTGGGTTCGAATCCAACTCAAGTAGCCTGTGGATTTTTTCTGCAGGACTCGGAAAGCATTAAGTATACATTGTGTTAATATCACACATCGGTGTAAAGGTAAAACCAAAACAATTCTTGAAAAAGTTGAGATGGTCTCATAAACGCCTTTGGCCCCATGAACAGGAGTTCGAATCCCACTCATGCCCCTTTGTGAAGATATTTGTTTGCAAGACTCTAAAAACTCTGAGCATACAGTGCCTTATCGTACATTGGTATACTATAAGTTTTAAAAAAATAAGTTAATTAAACTATGTTTAACAGTGGCAGTTACAGTAACTTTACTGTGCTTGGTGGTTGGTTTGAAATGCCTGTTTGGTTTTTTATTGCTTTTCTCCTTAAAGATGAACATTTCTGATTCAATCATTTTCATCTTCTGTTTTCTTGTAGCTCCTTGTGGAGACAGGAGAATAGTATCCAGCAGGAGATTGCAACCACTAAGGAGGAACTGCACAAGAAAGAGCAGACTTTAAGATCCATGACAGGGAAGGTATGAGCCTCAGTAGTGAATGTTTTAAACGTTGATATCCGCTAATTATACTGCTCGAGTCCCTGAAAGAGAAAGGGAGAGAGAAGGCGATGAGTAGAACGGAAAGTTGTTTTGACTCATGTCACTAATCATCATAAAGAAGATCCCATTAAGGGTAATCTCTAAATTATTCCACAACCTTTGACCTGGCTGTGAACATCTTCTTTAGAAATTGAAATCCTATGGTTCTTGTTGAGGGGTAGGGGGTGGGGGAGACAGGTCATTCTCCATTGCTGCACCACTCCTATTGAACCAGCTACCTTTTCACATCAGAACTTCACAAACCATTCAGTCTTATGCCAGACACCTGTCAAAAGTATTTTCTTAACTTTGATGTTTTTGCTTTCCTTATTCTTTTTGATTACCGGTTGTAACCATTGCTGTTGTTGATGTGTGCTTCACAAGGCTGTTATTATTATTAATTAGTTTATATCAATATTTTAATTGATATTTTAATTGATATTTTAATTGATATGATAGGCTGTACTACGCGGCATTGACAGCATTAAGAGGGTCCTGGATACCTTTAGATCTAAGGGTATGACTAAGGAGCTAGAAGGATACCACGGTGTTCTGATTGAGAACTTCCAGTGTGCTTCTCGGTTTAATACCTGCACGGAGGTCACTGCCGGCAGCAGGTGAGTCATTCAAACCAGCCAATCAGTAGCTGACTCTGACGGTAAAAGCCCTCTAGTGTTGATAATCCGCAATTGTAAAGCCAGCCAGCTTTATAAATCATGGTCTTGACCCCTTGCGCTGACGTCACTTGTGGCGACTGCTGGCATAGTTTATCTATCCTTCAAAACCACAGTGGATGGTGTTGAATGGTCTGACAGTAGGAGGGTTGACTGTGTACAGTATGCATTCACCACATATCATATTGCAGGCTGCCTGGCATAGTTTATCTATTCTTCAAAACCACAGTGGATGATATTGAATGGTCTGACAGTAGGAGGGTTGACTGTGTACAGTATGCGTTCACCACATATTATATTGTAGGCTAGCATAGTTTATAACTCGGAACCACAATGGATGGCATTGAATGGTCAGACAGCTGTGTTTTTTTGTTATTACAATTTAATCAAAGACACTTGAATTTCGCTTTTAGACTGTTCTACCACATCGTTGATACTGATGTCATCAGCACTAAGATACTGTCGGAGATGAATAAATCGAAGATGCCTGGAGAGGTCACATTTTTCCCTCTGAATCGCCTTGAAGATCGCGAGACACAGTACCCAGAATCTCCGGTAAGTCCAAAGACCTCTTGGTGGCCGTAAGGATTGGCAGCTGAAACGAAAGTTTCGATCAAAGCACCGATCAGAGCTCTTTCCATTCAACACTGGATCCTAACTCTGCCTCCATAATGACCAGCATTTTTAAACACTCTTCAGTCTCCTGACGATGACTGGAGCAGGCTTGTTGAAATGTTGAAACAGACATTATCTTACTCAGATGGTAGTGAAGATAGCTATGAGAAGATCCCAAAATATACTCTACTCCTCGGCACTAGATAAACATGAAAAGTTCTTTCAGAACTCTAGTGGGATGAGTTCTTATCAGAACTAAATTCTGCTCTGGGCAGTAGATAAATAGCAGACAAGTTCTTTCAGAACTGAACAGGATGAGTTCTTATCAAAACTAAAGTCTATTTGAGCAGGTGGACCACAACCCATAACCATAACTGAATATTGTTCTGCAAAACAAAATTGCTACTGATCTTCCAACCCTGCTGAACAGTAAATTTTCTCAATTTCTTTGATGTACAGGATGCGTTGCCAATGTTGCACAACCTCCAGTTTGATAATAAGTTCAAGGCGGTCTTGAATCACGTCTTCGGCAAGACGCTCATCTGCCGTAGCATCGACGTGGCAACCCAGTTCTCAAGAACACAGAATCTAGACTGTGTCACCCTCGAAGGTAGGCACCCAGCACCTCTCTTACTTACAAAGCATTCCTAAGAAAGGTTCTGAGATTGTTTGATAGATTTTAGAATTTTTTTATTTTATTTATTTTTTTTATTTTTTATTTTTTTATGGAAGTCGCCAGACACACAAGGCCAGTAAGCCACTCGAGGCGTGGGCTACAAATCAACTGTTTTATCCAGGGGCCATTGCCACCTTCTCCTGGGGCTGAAACAGAGTTACCCCCTTTACAGTGTGTAAGGATGTAGGCTTAGGTATCATCTATCAGAAGCCTAGCTGGTAGAGCAGAAGGCTCTACCTCCCCAACTTTTACGGAGCAATTATGGTTAAGTGCCTTGCTCAAGGACACAAGCGTCGTGACCGGGACTCGAACCCACACACCGATGACTCAGCCACCGGAGCTTGAGTCCGACGCATTAAACGCTCGGCCACGACACGCCACAAAATATGCGTGCGTACACTTGTTAGTAAAACAAGCTTGAAACTCAGTTTTGGGAAAGTCATCTTCTTCTCTTCCAACATACATTTGGTTTGGTGCAACAGTGTTTTATCTCCGGTTTTGCAGGTTCAAGACTTTTGAGAAAGATAACAACGTCGTTGGAGACACAAACAAAAATTGATTGCAACAAGAAAGTATCTTGTTTTACGGTGTTACAATGATTTGATTCAATTGTGGCGTCGGCGTAAAAACATTGTATCTATCATATTTTGTAATAACATTGTATCGTGCCGAGATAAGTGCAAAAACATCATACCTTGGTGCCATTGGGTTTGTGTGTACATCCAGCATTTTAAACGGACAAAGTGTTCCTGTTTTGTGGATTTCACAAAGCACTAGGACTAGTCTTATCTCGAGTTACGACAAGTAACTATTCCTAACTTATAGGACTAGTCCTAAGTTAGGACAAGTTTTGTGAAATCCACCCCTGGTTTTAAAATGTTAGCTTTTTCTGAAATTCTCAGGTGATCAAGTGAGTCGACGTGGCGCCATCACAGGCGGCTACTACGACACCCGTAAATCACGCCTGGAGCTCCAGAGCGGGATCTTGGAGCTGAGGCAGAAGCTGAGCCGAGAGGAGCAAGAATATGAGGAGCTCAGAGAGAAGCTTCAACAAGTGGAGGTGGAGGTGACCCAACTCATGAGCGAGATGCAGAAGATGGAGACTAAGAATCGGAAGAACAAGTGAGTTTCTGATTTCATGTGTTTTTCCACTGATCTCTCTTTACCTTCAGAGAGGAAAGTTATCAAGGGAAAGGAAGTTTTGCCGCTAGTTTGGCCGTTCCCTTTTGTGGCAATGTAGGGAGTCTTGGGCCTCGAATTAACCCACGGCACCCACAGCAATTGCTGTGCTTTTGCCGTGGTGCCCTTTGCAAAGTTCCACTGCAAGTTTACATTTTCCTCATGGAAGTGCCCCTTACCAGAAGACAATTGCCGTGCCCTTTCAAGATCGAAGTTCAAGGCCTGGAGTCTTCACCTGTAAGTGCCGAACTACGAGATTTCCCGTTGAACACAAAAGCTGTAAATGCCTACCTGTGGAAAAGCCTGTAGACGAACAATAAGTTAGTGTCTTTACACTCTCGTTGCTGGTGGTGTCAGATGGGAAACATGGCAAAATATATATCATGTTGAAGAGAATTATGTGCTCTTTCCAACAGTGCACAGTTTGTTGGGGTGTGGTTATTTGCAAGGCTGTAAATGATGAATGTTTAATATTGTAATGCAACAATGAGCGCTACATGGGCTTTGGCAGGAACTGTTTTTATGTACAGCGACTATTAAGGCCAATGTGAGTTAAACCTTCATAATGTAATACCATGGAAGTTCAAGGAGTTTTCATTTCTCATTTAAGAGGAGATTATTCTTCATTTTGGGGACTTATACAATCCCAGCATTGTTGAACAGACAATCTGGATCTCTTGTTTCGCGTTCTAAATTATAAGACAGACGTTTTGACAGCCTCGACTATTGCTTCTTTCTTTCTATTCCACCAGGGACATCTACGAGAAGATGAAGAGCGACATGCGTATCATGAAGGAAGAGAGCCAGGTCATCCAGAGGGCATTGACCCCTAAGGAGCGTCGTCTGTCTAGTCTCATTACAAGCCTGGAGGCCATGAAGGGATCTGCGCAATCCCTGGATGATGAAATAGGTCAGTTGTCAAGACGAGTGAATAATGTTTTTCAGTTCTGAAGTGGCTGAGTTTAAAGTTAAGGAAAATCTGGGTCAGAGGTCAGAGGAATCGGGGCCACTTTGCACTGAGATTTGCCCAACACAGAAAACAATGTTCAATAGAGTACGGTTACCAATCAAAATTGTATGGTGTATAGATTAAGTGTGACTGGTCCCCTGCTAATTCTTGCATGGAGAGAGTTGCCACAACTGAGCCCCTATGGATGTAAAATGGCCGCCGCTACGACGTATGTTCTGTTTGTAAAAGGGCACTGGATCCTAAATCCAGTGTAAGTCCCATCATGCAACTCTCTCTGCACAAGATTCTGCATCATGCTACGGGTGTATTTTGTAGACTCTCTCTTTACTTGATTGTTCTTCTTGGCTTACAGGAACGGACCTGCTGTCCCAGCTGAGCGTTGGAGATCAACGCGAGGTAGACAGCCTGAACGATGAGATCAAATCATTGAATCAACAGAATAAACAAGCTCTAGCTGATAGGATTAAGGTAAGCTTAGGGGTGTACCAACCCCCTCAGTAGTCCAGTCGTAGGAGGGCTAACCGTCTAAAGCTCTGACCATCAATGGGCGTACCCATCAAGCATTCCCCCAGGAAGTATTTACCAATCACAGTCACGATTACACAACAATGTAGCGTGTACATCTCGTGCATGGCATGAAGATTGGGTATCGGAGGGTAACACACAAGTATGTCATGGTGGCTGAGTGGTCTAGTGCACGAGGCTGAAGCTCTTGTGTTGTCAGTGTGTGGGTTCTTGTCCCGGTCTTGACACTTGTGTCCTTAAGCAAGACACTTAACCATAATTGCTGTAAAGCTGTAGGTCCTGTGAATTTTGTAGTGCATGTTAAAGAGAAGGGGTTTGCGCCGGCGTTTCTGGCATGGTTGGCTGCAGATTGACCACATCACACAAGGTGCAACATAATTGGCTCTCAAAGTCCAAATAGCTCTGTATACCTGTAAAAAAATAATGATTGTTAACTTTGAGACATCTGTAGATTAAAATAATTATTAGATAGTTCAAAGAAAGGTTATACAGACAACTTTTCTTGTCGTGTTTTTTGTTGAGGTGGGAGTGAGTCATACTCATTAAGGATTTAGCCGATAGATTGGAACTTTCTGAAATGAAGATCTCAGATTTGATTGATTTTTTTTTTCTTTTCTGGCAGCTTGAAGGTGAGAAGAACAAGATTGAAAACCTACTGTCGGGGAACCTGATGAGAAAGAGAGAACGTCTTGTTGCTGTAAGTTTGAATGTACTACCTACACTGAGTCTAACAGTTTATAATTTTGTTTCAAAGCTAATGCACGCATTGGTAGTTTTCAAAGACTAGTATTCGCGATTTGTGTGACCCAACATAAACATGAAATAACAAAAACTCACCGGAGTCACAAGAAAATAGTGAAAAACCCCAGTATTTGTTTTCACTGCTTTCAAACCTCAGGTTTTGGTTTTGCGAAATCGAAACTCATTGTTTTATTCGTTTCTCAAAACTATAGCATTTTAAGCACAAACATTTCAAGGGAAGTTTCCCACCATGACCATCTTTATACTGTTGGTAAGTGCTGACGTTTCAGAGTCAGAAGTGCAGTGTTATGATTGTTCATGTACATTTATGTATACCATTTAGTTACATTGCACTTCCGGCTCATCATTTACAACAGGATGCCAAAGTGATGTGCAAATCTGTGAAAATTTATATTTTCAATTTTAACTTTAAGTCGATGCCTGAAAAATATCACAACTTTTGAGGTAATTTTTCGACTTTAAAAACTTAATAAATAAATTGTGTCAAGTAACGTTAGCCTGTTTCTGGACAGTTTAAGTGGATGTTTGTTGTGACACTTTGTAGGAACTTCAAGAAATTTCCGTGGAAGATCGGAAGCAGAAGTTAGAGACCTGTCTTGCAGAGCTGCAAGGGACTGAAATGTCCATCGAGACCAACAAGGCTAGGATTGAGGACTTTGAGAGTCAGATCGAGAGTCTGAATCGGGAGCAGCTGAGCAAACAGTCGGATCTTGAAGATAAGAAGAACAAGGAGAGAGACTTTGGCGATAAGATTAACACCGATACGAAGGCCTTGGAGAAGATGACCAATAAGCAGAGCCTGCTGTTGAAGAAGGTGGGTACGATGACATGTAGCCATATTTTTATATCAACGCTGTCATTTTAGGTTTATAATTCATCAATTACTGTGGCATAAAAAAAATATAATTAAATTGATTCAAAGTTTTGATGGTAATGACGTTATAAAAGGTAGTGTCACTCCTTGGACAATATTGAGGTTTGGGTGAAGAATAGATTTTAAACCCTGACTTACTGACATACAACAGGCCTGGGGTTTCATCTTTGAGAGGGCAAGGCCATTTTCTTTTTGCAAAGGGCACTTCCATTGGAAAATCTTAAAAGTATATGGGAAACTTTTGAAGGGGCATCAAGGCCAAGACCAGGGTAACAGCGGCCGTGACGTCCACGTAATTCTAAGCCTGGTACAAGAGACAAGAAGGCAGACGGACAAAGTTTAGTTAATGAGGCTGGGTTTTTTTCTTCTGAACAACCCCAACAGAAAGAAGAATGCATGCGTAAGATTCGTGAGTTGGGTTCCTTGCCGAGCGACGCCTTTGAGAAGTACACTCACCTCTCCCTCAAGCAACTCTTCAAGAAGTTGGAACAGTGTAACTCGGAGCTGAAGAAGTACAGCCACGTCAACAAGAAGGCCCTGGATCAATTTGTCAACTTCTCCGACCAGAAGGAGAAGTTGATCAATCGGAAGGAGGAGCTGGACAAGGGACATGCTGTAAGTTTTAACTTCTCAGGAGCAGTTGGAGGCGGTTGGGGTGGGGGTGGCACATGTCTTGAATTGAATTGAGAAAGTTTTTGACATTGTGCTTTACCTACAATTTGAAAGTAGGTAAGTGGGTTCAAGCCACAGGTATCTCTAGCTGAAATCAAAGTTTTCCCGCATTCTGTTAACCCGTACCATAGCAGCTACAAGCAGCTTCTACCAAAATGCCCACAGCGGCAAGAAATGGCCACAAGATCAATCTCCTTCCTCTCAACAAAAAAAGGTCAAAGCAGAGGTCATTGGCTCAGTCTACATTTCCCAATGTTTTCCATGTTAACATAATATCTACATTTATGAAACCAAACCAAGTTTCTCTTTCACATTAATTTTCCAGACATTTTTACTGTCAGATAATTGAGTGAAGAAAATCAACAATATCAAGCATGTCAAGGCATATGGTGATGAATGGTGCCCACTGGGTTAAGCAATATGGACATTTCTTGCCTGTCAAAAATGGCCATCTTGGTGCAAGACACTTTATATTTATATAATATTTCATCAAAGCAACAGCGGGAAAAAACTACCAATTACAGGAATGGTAATAAAAAAAGAAAGCTAAAACGAATTACTGCAAAAAGATTAATTTACATAAATATTACAAACAAATTGTAAAAATGGCAAGAACTCTGGCATCAAAAGGATGAAACACTGGAATTGGGAGGTTGGGAGGGAGTTGGAGGTAGGGAAGTAGGGGAGAAGAAGAAACAACACAAATTACGCGCTAAGACATTGCTTAAAAAGCGCTGATAACGGCCAAAGACAGGAATACCAGATCACACCGGTCAAAACGTCGAGTAACAACCACTACTCAAAAGAGATTATCACATGGTCCTGCCGCAAACCTTGCTAACTCAAACCCAAAAACATGTCTTGACCACTACTTAAACCTTGCTCCTCTTACTTATGTTCCCATCTCATTGAAGGCAACTGTATGTGTATGAATGCACCTTATGATTTTACATTTTTGTTTTGATTTGTAGTCCATCACCGATCTAATGAATGTGCTGGAATTGAGGAAATATGAGGCCATTCAGCTAACCTTCAAACAGGTTTCCAAGTACTTTAGTGAAGTCTTCAATAAACTGGTACCAGCCGGTAAAGCGACCCTCGTCATGAAGAAGGGAGACAGTGAATCATCCCAAGAGGTCAGTAAAGGGTATAAAGGTCAGAGTTCATCAACCCTAACCCTCTAGGGTAGTTCACCAAGATCCTCTTATTAATCGTACCGAATAGACTGTCGACAAGCTGTGTCCATTCACAATTGTTAATGCTGGTTCTCAATATACCAGAATGGTACCTGACTAATTTTCTTCCAGCCTCAGTTCCACTGTGGATATGGTGTACACGTTTTTGTTACCGTAAACAGAATAAACTGCATGTATTTATAATTTGTATTCAGTATTTTTTATGAAAATTGGAAGAAATTAAATTTTTGTTTTACCTGTCCTACAGCTTGAAGGAGAATCATCTCAGTCCGGTGTGCCCCTGGTGGAGCAGTTCACAGGAGTTTGCATCAAGGTAAAGGAGATCAGAGTATCAACATTTTACCGACAAACATCTGGCGTTGATTACAAAGGGGCGCCCTCAAAATACGCAATTCTTATATAGCCCTTTATCACACCCAAGGGTGTCCCAAATCGTTCATTTTTTTTCTTTTCTACAAGGTATGCGGAGCTATGTTTGAGATAGAAGACCCATTTGTTTACATAGCAACGCTTTGTAAGGTGCTGTGGTGCTATCTGCAGCCAACCATACCAGAAAACACCGGGGCAAACCCCTTCTCTTTAACGACAAGTGTTCTGGGTTCTTTTACGTGCATTACACAACACACAGGACCTACGGCTTTACATGCCATCCGAAGGGCAAAGCAATAATGATTGAATGTCTTGCTTAGGGACACTAGTGTCACGACTGGGATTCGAACCCACACACTGCTGATCAGAAACACCAGAGCTCGAGTCTGATTTTCTTGGCTGCTCGGCCACGACACGCCACACACATATCAACTTTGAAAATATTTAACAACAAACTTCTCTAGTAAAACCAAACTGAACTTGCTTCAGTCATTTGTCAGCTTTACGAATAAAACAAAATATCTCAAAGACCTTTTGATGGTCTTATTTCAACCAGCCCTCCTCGGGGATGCAAGAAGAACAATCCTGAAGCTGCTGTGGAATTTAATTCCAGCAGGGTTCGGGGAAAGCAGCAAGTCTACATTGTGTATTGTATCAGTATTGGGCAAAACCAAATCATAGCATTCTTTATCTCTGGTCCAATAATTACATTTGGCAGAGCTGTTTAAACCAAACTTGACGTTATTGTCTTACCTCAGGTATCCTTCTCCGGTAAGACCAGCGAGACTAGGGAGATGCAGCAACTCTCCGGCGGGCAGAAATCACTGGTGGCGCTGACCCTCATCTTTGCCATCCAGAAGTGTGACCCGGCACCCTTCTACCTCTTTGATGAGATAGACTCGGCGCTTGATGCTCAGCACAGAAAATCAGTCGCAGGTTGGTTTAAAAACTGTCACACTTTAACACCCTAACTCCCTCTGTGTCTAGGTCGGGAGCTGTCATAAATGCATCACAGCCTGGCAGTCTATGGTGACCCAACACCAAAATGTTAGGAGTCCGGGGAGTATCAAATTTTGGATTGATAGTGAAGTATACCTGATCCATGCCTCTTAAGAGGTGCTCTACAAATTGGATGCATTCAAGTTTTCCTCCACAAAAAAAACCTCACCTGTGTGTAAAAACAAGCATAGTTTCTGTAAAGGGCTGTGATACCATTATGTCAAAATGCCTAACAAATGCCCAGATTGTTCTCATTCTTGAATAAACCAAACATGAAGCTGCAGAATGGAAAGTATTGATTAACACATGTAGTTTTAGAGTACAATCAACGGTTTCCTTAGGCATCCGTCCTACAGGGATGATGTATACTCTGAATTATAATCCTAAAACGGAACTATTTTATTGAGTGTGGAGAGTAATTTAGGACCTGTAGTTCATTTTGATTCCCATTTTGCCTTTAGATATGCTCCACGAGTTGTCCAACAATGCTCAGTTCATCACAACCACCTTCAGACCAGAACTTCTAGAGTCAGCCGATAAGTTCTACGGAGTCAAGTTTAGAAACAAGGTAAGGTTGTCAAGACAAGCCAAAAGCTTGATACTTCACAGAGGCAACGAAAGGTGATTTCCTGGTTGCCCTTAGTCGTTGCCTTGTTGCCCTTTTAAATATTCCAGTAGAAATTTACATTTTCCTCATTGAGGTGCCTTTTACTACGGAAAAAAATGCCTTGCCCCTTAACAAGAGAGAAGCATCAGGGCCTAATTTCCACTCTGCTTACTGCGGAATTCTGCGCTTACACTCTGCCACGGCCATAGCAGTACGCGCTGTACAGGGCGCCGTAAGCGCAGATTTCTTTGATAACCAGCGCCATGAAATTGGGCCCAGGTGTGAAGCCATGTAGTATCTCTTTCCCTGATTTGCACGGCGTATTTGACTGGGAAAAAAACATAAAGTCAACCATGTTCAAAAATTCATAAGTTCTCTCCTCTCCTATTTCGTATGGATGTTTTAGGTCAGTCATATCGACGTCATCTCCAAGGACCAAGCCAAGGACTTCCTGGAGGATGACATAACACAAAGCTAGGAAGTCAACTTGTCCGTCATCGTCCACCACAGACAATGAAACAAGAAGTGGCATTTCAGTTGGTAAATTATTTCTGCTACGCGAGGTTGTTGCTTTTAGTAAGCAGTTTCTTTATATTGTACCTCAATGAAAAGTGCTATCTGCTCGGATTGACCTTTTGACCTCAGGAACAGTGACCTTTGCACTCAGGCACACATGTGCTTCTGGGGTGTGTTCCACTTGCACGAACATAAACGTTTGCTTTCAGTGGAACCAACGATGTGAGTACAAAACTCACACGGCCAATGTAAATATGGCGGCCCCAAGTTATGACAGTGTTATTAAATTTCATAGTTCCTACTTGATATTCCTGAACAAATTTTAACTTCACCCAACTACTGCCTACTACCCACCACTGAAAAAATACAATTCTAATTATATTTGTGAAAACAAAACAGTATTCTTACCTTTATAGCTACCTTAATGTACGGCCATTTTAAAGCATTGCGAACACCTCAGAATTACACTCATCATCTATAGCCGACGTTTGCTGTCTATTGCTGACGTTGGCAGTGCAAAATTCGATCCACCGGGAATTGTTTGCAGACGTTGGCAAACATGCAATGTTCGTGGGCGCAAGCAGAATGCACCCCAGGCTTTGGCTGCAAGCCACAAGCAGGTCATAGGTCAAAGATACGAATTACATGCACCTGACTGTTCCATGAGCGTGCAGCAAAATAGTTCCTTTAAAAATTTGCCATGGTATTCAGAGACCTATACCATGCCATCTTTTAGTTCATTGTTTTTAACGCTTGTAAAAATGCGTAATAACGTTTCAATGTGTTTGTTTGTTGTTCGTTATAAATGTGTTTAATCTTTTTAAATATTGCAAGAATTGTGAAAGTTTTCAAGGAATTGCATTACTCCCTCCGAACATTTTGGGGGCAGTGTTATATTTATTCCCTCGCTGGAACTTAGAATTCTAGTACAGTTCATCATTGAAAGTTCTCAATCTTAAGTCTACTTCACTTTCCTTTTTCTTTTCTTTTTTTGAAAAAAATAATGAAATTATTTAAGCCGTAAAAGACAGGGATTTTCCACCATGGATACCATAAAACTTGAATAATGTTGCTAGCATCTGTGTTGTTTCCTGTATACAATAGTAATAATGTTTACTGATTATAAATGTTAACAATGGGCCCCTGGCTACTTTCATCTAACTTCTGGTTGGTTAAGGCTGTGTCCAAATTGACCGGATTTTGGACCACATGAGGGCGCTTTCAGCAGCTAATTCCCATTTGCATCACAATAAACCGATCCATTAAGCCCTGCCTACTTTAGCAACTGCCTAGCAACAGCAGATGGTGTGACTTTCTTGCCACAATCGCAGTGGTGGTTGGGTTACAGCCACACACATGCATCAGAATCGGATACACACATGTACATGGTTTTCGTGAACAGTATGGATTTAATTTTGTGGCCTTTTGAGCAGTGCTTTGAGTCCAAAGAACAATGCAGACAGGAACATGGTTAAAACCACTTTTACACAACTGTACAGGGACCACCGTGTGGGATTTGCACCACCAGAAATATGAAAAAATTAAAACAAAACAAAAGTTAGTACAGTTGTGTGTGCTGTTGTGTGTCAGAACAATGGCGGCGGTTTATTTACTTTTCTAATGGGATTTTAACGTGTCGGACTTTTGTCGAGCTTGCAGTGGCATTGTCAAGGCTGTGATTTGTCAATACGTTAGTAGGTGGGGCTTAACGGATTGGTCCATTACAGATTATCTTTTTTTGACTGCCTGTATGTTTTCGTGTATCATTGGCCAAATAATAATATATGTAATACCAACAATGAAAAAAACTTTTGTTTTACTTGTTTTGCATTATGTAAATTTGGTTCGCACATGCCCTCACAGGCTCAAGAATACTGCGAATTGACAATTTTGACATTGGCTACGGCCGAATTGCTGAAAAGTCCCTTTCTTCTACATTGTTCCTGCAGCCATTGGCCACAGCCGTTGTCAAAGTCGCTTGCTTCAGACACGCTCTTACATTGTTCAGGAACCGGAGACAAGACCAAAAAGGCCGTTTTATTTTAGAGAACTTTTTCGATAAAGATTTGTTTTCCCATTTTTATCTTCAAGATTTTACGTCTTTCCCAAACCTCTAAAGGTGGTGCTCATACAAGGGCAGTTTTTGATTTCTGAGGGATGTAAGTATTAAAAAGGGAAGTCTACCAATGGCCTTACCTGTTTGTCAAAGTAAACTCCATTGTAGGAACCAGTTATAGAGTTGTAAAAATCAATTGTGTTTAACAGATAAATGTTTTTTGTATTCTGTTGTCCATCACGTTGAGTTCTAGAGTTACGTCAATAAATCTCAGATTTGGAAGTTGAAAGTCTTTATAAATGAAGTTCTTTATATCGTCTATAGCCATTTAACACTCAGCCCCCCCCCAAAAAAAAATAATAATAACAATAATAAATAATAAATAATATTAATAATAATAACAGTATTAATATTAATAATAATTATATATTGTCTCTGGACCCTTTGGAGTTCCTCAGGTTCATGTCAAACAAAAGTAAAAGTAAAAACTAATTACACAAAGCTTTACAATCCACTGTACTATCCCTTTACAAATATTTTAGATTTTTTTTTTTTTTACAATTAAACAAATGGAAACCGTAATAATTAAACGTAACTGTAGCTGTGTTTTTTTCAAACCAAGTAAGCCTCTCAAAGTATCTTGTATTGCTTACCCCTGTTCATCGAGTCCTAAAGCATTCCTGAAATCATCTCAACTCCTTAGGAGTATGCAAAACCGGCAACCGAATTGGCACGCAAGCTGGTAAGTGTTCATTTCAACAACCTTTACCCTCGCGGGTACCCTCGCAAGTGTCTTGCCCAAGAACACAAGTGTCACTTTCATGACTCAGAACTGCACTCTGCCGACTGGAGTTCGATGCGCTAGACCACCAGACCAGGACAAGCTACAAATTAGACTTGGTTCCAAGTCTGTGATCGTGGTTCTTTGAATGTCTGATACAGATTCAGTTATGGCCCGAAAAAGCGCCCTCTTGTGCCTGAGCATGAGATTTTTGAGGTTGGGATCGATCCATGATAGCCACATATTGGTGATAGCCAATATAGTGGTAATACTGATGTTTTGCGCGGCTGATTGAGACAAAATAACTGCGACCTCAGACTTGTAATAAAGTCTAGCTACAAATTAACTCGAAAAGTAAATCAAATACTGTGGTCAGATTTATTCCACTTGACATTTTTACAAACCCATTTTAAACCTAGTTACAGTAATAGAGGTTATAAAGTTATTTGAGCCGTTTTGCACAGACCAAATCATACATTAATGTCAATAACTCAGAATATTTGTTTTTGTACAAATCAAAGAAAAACTAATACTATATCAACAAATAACAGATACTGCATGTTGGCATATATAAAGCACAACAAAATGAAATTAATTGTTCTACTTCAGTCAATAAATAGACTTGCACCCACAAAAGAGAGTGATAACTTCCTTCTTTTTATGATAAAATTAGCTTTTTCTAGTGCCACTGGAAATGCAAATATGCGTAAGTTTGACAAAGGCACGCATTCTCATGTGCTCCCTTAATCTAATGTGTGTTCCCACATTTTCATGTGTGTTAACACATTTTCATGTGTGTAATCACATTTTCATGTGTGTTAACACATTTTCATGTGTGGTTTCATGTGTTCACTCAATCTCGTGTGTTCACCCATTCTCATTCTTGTGTGTGTTAACACATTATGTGTACACACACATGCTGATGTGTTCGCACTGGCTCATGTGTTCACACAATCACATGTGGTTTAATAATGCCCTACCCAGATTCCAATTTCATCAAGCTGCTTTAAATAGCAAATGCATCTGCAATAAACATAACATAGTACTTTGACCCGCGCCTAAGCAAAGTTTTTCAGAGCTTAGCAATTGGGAGACTTTGGGACACTAGGTGGCAGCAGACCTACCAGGTAATTTGTTTCCTTTGTTTACATAATTCAGGTGCAATGGATTTACCTGGTAAGTCTGCTGCCACCTAGTGTCCCGACCAAGTCTCCCACTGGTCTCGTACTTTGTAAGCACAGGTTGGTTTTAGGTAATACTGACTTTACTTTGTGCTTGAAAAGAAAATACAATTAGGACTTTACAATAAGTTGAACCAAAACAGCAACAGATCAAACAAAATCACCTTTTTAAATTTTTTTAAACATGAACGTCTTTTGAATACTTGTGAGTCAAACCCTCTGACATACTTATGGTTTTATTTCAGTACACAGCGACAACTATCATCAGAAGTTAAAGTCTCAAAAACTTTTCCTGCATTACTAAAAAATTCATAAAAACTCCACAGCCGTGGAGTGCGAGACTTACGAGGATGCTATGTGGCAGCACACTTTACCAGGTAAATTCATGGTTTTCGAAAATGTGCGCATGCTCAGGATTACGTAAACATAGGCAAATAACCAAGTGTCTGCTGCCACCAAGTGTTGAAAAGTCCAACACTCACCCAGGCATAAGTCCGAGTAGTGAGCAATCTGCGAATGCAACCAATACGCGCTGCAGTAACTTTCCAACGCATCCACTGAGGCAACCAGACTTATTTTGTCTGTTTGCTGGGTCAACATCGCTTTTCAAAATACCCTCGTTTTTCGTTCAGTTCCTCACTGTCAGGAATGAAAAACTTGCAGAGTGCTGTAAATTTTACCCTTCTTCAATACAGCGTGTTTGCTACAGAGAGCGGTTATCCATACAGCAGCCTCGCTTTCAAATCAACCAATACCATGAGTAAGACGAATGCAAAGCAATTCCATTTTCAGCTCACAGTGAATTAATAGCAGATACAATTTAGTGTTTGAATCGTCGTTCAGTTTTGATGTTGCACTACATATTCCTGGGCGGGTTTTGGGTTAGGGTAAAAAGTTAGTATACACAAACCAAATCATATAATAAACATTTATAATTACAACTGAGTAATTTTCGATTAATCAACAAAAAATTAATATCAAAGGTTGTTTTGATTTAGTCTTAAATTTATGGTGTTGTTTTTGTGAATGGAGGGAGGAGGGGGGGGGTTGGTAGAGTTGGAAGACTTCTATAGTATTTAGTAATTAATATTTACACAATTCTAGCGAAAACAACTATTTTATCACTGATTCACAAAACAACAAATGCTTACAACAATAATCTTCATTTTGATATCCTCAACTCTAATGAAAGTTCAGCTGCACGACCTTCCCCTCATGTTATCAATGATTAACCCTCCTACTCTTGGTACCATTTTCCAGAGAGTTGACCAACCATTCAAAACCATCCAACTGCACGGGTTGTGCATGGTATTACATTCAAAACCACAGTTGAAGATACTGAATGGTCAAAGAGTAGGAGGGTTGCCTGTGCACTGATATTAAATATTTATCATTCAAAACCACGTTGGGTGATACTGAATGGTCAGACAGTAGTAGCAGGGTTCACTGTGATGTGTAGGATGCATCCACCACTATATAATATTGCAGGCTGGCATAGCCTATTTCTCCAAACCACAGTGGACGATATCAAATGGTCCGAGAGTAGGAGGGTTAATCAAATAAAACCACCCAATGGAGGTACTGAGTTAATTTTGTTGGGCTACTTAATCTATTTACCCCCTAATTATCAAAAACTAATCTTTCTTCCGAATTGCTTTAATTAGCCCATCTTGCTTTCACCACCAGGTTTCATAAATTTTGATGCGTGCACACAAAAATTGAAACAAACTACATAAAATTTGACCAACCATTTTGAAATTAAAGATGCAAGGTCCGATTTTTGGCCAATTTGACACAAAAATTCAGATTTAAATTTGAATAGTTATTTTTATAGATTCGAGAAAGTTACAAGTTTTCATTTTAAAAGGTATTGCACACAAAAACCTGCCAATGATTACCGGTGGTTAATTGAAAACTAAACATGAATGACTGTCAGGAAGCCAACATTAAATCATGTCCATCAGCCATGTTGCATGTAATTTGTACATTATCCGTGGCATAAATTATGTGAAAGTTTGTGTATGTTTTATCGTTTTGAAACAGCATCAGCTGTCAAAATTTGTTCAGAGAAAAGAATTTGTTCAGAGAAAAGAATGCTTTAAAAAAAAACTTTTTGTTGGGTGGAAATCGCACCATGCAACTTTAATATAAAGGGCATTTTAGCAATAAAATGTACTGGGCTGATAAAACAGACTGCTTAGCTAAAACAGGTTACCGGCCAAATCACCTTGAGAGTACACACTGTTCTGACTGGTGACCTGCTAGTAAATACACTAACATGAAATTTGGCCCAGTAAACATGGTAAATGGGAATCATCTTTCAGGTCTTTTTCTGAATAAAAACTGTCATTTTAGGCCTAAAATGACACAAAAACCACAAAGAGAATGGCCACAAATTTCTTGGTCTTAGTGTCGCTTCAAAATAATCCGTCAAATGTAATGTCTTTAGAAGGAATAATGTCACTTTTCTTGGACAAAGTGACCTAGCCCTTCAGAATGTAAAGTCCAGACCCGTTTTGGTAAAACCTTGTTAAAAATCACCTCAAAATGTCCATCGGAGTATAAGCAATATGTGTGCCTGTGAAAGTTCTTTGAAGTTTAGCTCTTAAAAAAAATATTTCCTTCAAAATGTGTGTGTTATTGACCGACATACACTCTACGTGTACAACAAATCCAAACAACCCATTATTGCAAAAGATATCAATTTCATTTATCCAGACCCTTAACTAACAGGCATGCAAAGTTCTGCAGTTTGTAAAAAAAACACGGGAAGTGTAAAGCAAAGCAGGACTTTGTACTGTGTTTTTCGATTTTCAATGGCACAGCCAAGAAACCCCAAAAGAGGAAGTCAACTGATCAGATGACAAGTTGCTTGCCTGACCTCCATAATCAGTACCACTATTTTTACGGTTTTCACAAAAACACAAGATGTCCTCATTTTGAAATCTGTTCCAAATGGATCACGGAATCCCCCTTCATTTTTACTGAAACAAAACAGCCGCCCATTGAAAACATCATTTGCATTTTACGTGATATAAAATAACACAGTTTGGTTCTTTTTTTCATAAGGAATGCTTCGAATGTTACAAAGTTGTTCAATTTAAGTGGCAAAAAGTGCCTTTGGTAGAAAAAGTTGCATTTGGGAAGTGATAATAGACAGTAGAGCTGACTGCCCTAGCCGACTTCCCCAACACGGCAGTACTACATGTCTTGTACCCTTCACGACTGAAGGCCATTACTTACATCTGTCTCATCGTTATTGCCGTTACGATCACCGTCATATCCGATAAGCTCTAGGAATGCTCCAACTGCACCAAAGTAACCCTGAAAGATTCAAAAACGAAAACATTCACAATCACACTGCCATTTTCGTCAATTTTCTCTCTCCAGACCCAAATTCAGCTCTCCCTATTTTGTTTGTTCCCTGGGCCAAATTTCACCAAGGTAACAAGCAGAAAATACTGCTTACTAAATTGCTGTGCGATGCAAAAAAACAGGAGTGGTGCACCAGTTGCAACAATGCAAACTTAATGGGTATTTTAGCTGGTAACCTATTTCTACTAAACAAGATTATTCCGTGTCAGCAATTTTTGTGCTTTATTGGGCCCAGGTTAAAGGCCAAATTTCAATGAGCTGCTCAAGCACCTAAAAGTAGATACGCACAAAAAGAAATTGGTTAAGTTTATCACCTAAAATAACATGTCATGGAGTACTTTTTGCGACTGGTGCCCTCGCTCCCCCCCAACTTATCTTCCATCTTCCCTAAAGTAGGAACATGTTGAGCTTGACAAAGTTGGGCCAAGAATTCTGTTTTTGTTTTGGTGCTCATTTTACACCTGTCCGTTTGTCTCTTTCCACTTAATCACATTGACCCTTACACTGTTTCCCCATTTGACCTTAGTTGACCTTTGACCTACCTCATGTTGGAGGAACAAAGCCTTGAGGCTCCCTTTGGACCAGAAGTCCATGGCGTAGGAAAGTAACTTCATTGAGATGGGGTTGACGCGGAGGAAGTTACCCACAAACACTATTCTCTCAATTCCCTGACGGAAACAAAAAACATCAACCATTTCTTATTTCTCTCAATTTTGAACCACCTCCTCTGGGACAACTACAACTATCAGGTTTGATAAAAAATAATCGTTGACATAATCACACTGTTTTGACACGAAAATAGGAAACTGCTTGACACACAAAACTGACACATAAAACTTTGTATAGTGTTTTTCAGTTTTTTGTGGCAATAAACAGAATTTAAAAAAAACAGAAAATCAGCTGATCATCTGAGAAGTTGCATGCCTGTGTAACAGGCGTCTTTTCTTGTAAATGAAAATTTGCTCATTCATCAGTAGAGGTGACTATTTGATTCGGACTCGAGTCTGGGATAGCACTTGAAACAGATAACTCAAAATGTTGGTCTGGTAGCTTACCTCATTCAATGCCGTCATTCTTGCTATGGAGCCAATGTTGTTTGTAATAGTCAGGAGAGTGGATCGAGCAAGATCTTTTTTACTTGCCCCATCTCGTTTTTCCTTAATTGACATCTGACAGAAACTACAGAAAAAATAGTAAAAATAATGCGTCTTTATTATGCGCTTTTTCAAAGCGCTAGACCGATCAGCCACGACACAACCGAAGAAAGGTAACGACCATCACAAGGCCCTGTGTGTTTTTTGTTTTTTGTTTTTTTAGTTTTTTATGCAGTTCGCCCATCACAAGGCCCAAAGGCCACTCGAGGTGTGGGCTTCTTTTTGAAGGGATAGAAATCTGCCCCAATGCGCAGAAACAAGACATGACAAGATATAAACGCAAGTCTCTTTACAGCACAGCTGAGAACAGGGAGGGGTAAATGAATCCATTGCGAGACAAACATAACTGCCTCTTCCCCTATTTGAAGCCATTACAGTTAAGTGTTTTGCTCAAGGACACAAGTGTCATGACTGGGATTCGAACCCACATCCTGATGACTAAGCCACCAGAACTTGAATTGTTGGTATGAGACCAAAAGCAGTTTGTACAGGATTCACACAGCAATCCGTCTCTAATACCATAAACCCACCTGCTGGCAACAACCGATCCTGGCAGCCCAAATCGGTTGTAGTCTGTTCCGTAGATGTCTCTCACACTCTTATCGACCTTTGTAGCGTCTCCTTCCGAGGCAAGCTCAATGGCCTCCTCAAACGTCTGACATCCAGTTAGTAAACAACAAAGACCAAGAAACGTTCCTCCACCCAAACTAAGAGGTGAGAGAGAGAGAGAGTTTGTGAGAGCCAAAAAGAGAGAGATTAGCTCCAAGTTATCCGGTGATTGCACATACAAATTTATTGTTAGGATATTTTCATTCACAGAACATTATTAACACCTGGTTCCTTGCTAATTGTTGCTAAGCACAAAGAACAAAATAAATCACTCCTTCCCGCCAGCAATTAATAATTTACTACTTTTATAACCAAAAATTTGTTCTTAAAATTGCATTTTTTTCCTGTCACAAATTGAATCACCTTGTTCCTCCGACACGTTTAAAGTTACTCTGTGAGTAAACCGCTAGTAAGCTGACCCCTGACCCGATGTTGACGACCAGGTAGGGGTAAGGGTCATGGAAGTCATAGTGGACCTTCTCGGAGGCTTCGCTGTTGAAAGCGTCAGTGTTCTTCCAGTAGTAGCACTCGTTGGGGATCATTCTGTCTATGAAGTGAATGCCTCGTAACAAGCAACTCAGCTCGTCATGTTTCTGTAGAGACATGTTGACCACCTTGAAGGGGAGGAGGGGCGAGGGGAGGGAATGTAAGGTACATATAAGTATAACCTGCTGTTTCAAAATGCATGTGGGCAAGTCCAAGAATTCATGCAGCTACGTTTGTGACATTCAGAAAATGTAACCTTCTGAAAAGCAATTAGGATAGTCATTGATTTCAGTGATTTTTATCTTAATGTTTAGCATCTACGCTGCTAGTCCTTGGGATTGAATATGTATAAAAACAGAAACCTTGGTGGGTTATTTAGGGGGCAGTACGCGGACCTATTCTTAGACTTGACCTTGTACCGATCAAACCAAACCACTATTTCATTTAAACATCTGGTGTGGTTTGGTTGCAAATTGTAACTCATCCATTTATAACTCTACCAAGCACTATAAACATGTAGGCCTCAGTCCATAAATGATACTAATGACACTTTATACATGTACTGTACATGTATGTCACCCGACACCCTGTAGTCTGTTTAGTTGAAATTTAAATCCCAATTGAACCAAAAGAATTGTTGACTAAACCAAAGTCCATTACCACAACAACAAAAACAATAAATAAAGGTCACACATCTCAGATCAGACTGTGAACAACTTTGTTATTACAGCAAAAGAGAATAAACATGGTGCTTTTCAGTTTTCTCAGTCACTAAAAAGTGAGAGGGAAATGAAGAAATTAGCTGATTCGCTGAAAAGTCATGACAACCATAAATACTGTTGTGAGAGTTTTTGTCTTGAGCAACTTCAATCAAGGACCACTGGTTAACTTGTGCTTGGTTTGTGACGCACGTAGTGCATGCGCACTAAAGATGAAGTACGAACGACTCTGGTCATGTCATGTCAATATGAACATGAGAAAATGCTAAAATCAACATAATCGCTTTCCTGGTAACTGGTCCCCTCTGCACTGTGCTTATGAATACGCTATTGGTAACCAGCAATGCGACCAACCTCGATAGGCTGGTCGCGAACAGTAGACCAGACTAGTCAAACCATCGTCAACTAGCTTATGTTCCATCAGAGTTAGTCGAACAATGGTTAACTATGGTCCTTGATCGAACTCTTCCTTAATGGCACTGAGCTTTTTGTCCTTCAATATGACTCAACAGTTTATGAAGTGTCCTCAGATTGTCTGTAAAATAAACTCAAGGTGATATTTTCTGCAGACACACACAGACGGTGAGGTATTCAAGGTGTGTCATTATCATGATCTGTGAACATTTCCTTTGCTGACACATTCTCAGTAAATATCAGAGTATAAAATAAAAACATGAAATTGTTAGTAGGCTGTTTCCTGAAACCCTAACATTCATCAAACATTCTTGGTTATGTTGAAGCATAATTATAAACATGAAATTGTTGTAGGTCATTTCCTTAGAAAAATAACATACTGATTTTAATAAAAGGTTTTGTAAAACTAAAAAAAAAAGACAATTAAATTGAATCCATTTTAGAAAATATGGAACTTTTGAAAAATACATGTAGTTTAAATAAAAATTACTAAGGTTTTGCCAAAACTCAAAAAAGGCATTTAAATTGAATCCACTTAATCTTGAAAATATGGCAATTTGCTTGACTGCATCAAATAAGAAAATACACACAAACGAACACCCTCTTACCTGATTAAATCCCTCCTCAAACTTATAAGCTCCACCCCCTGTCGCATGAATGGTATCAGCCAGACTGGACAAGTTCTTCTCCTTTACCATGTCGAGGAATAAGCTCATGCTGGTCGTTGGGAAGCGGATAAAGTGCATCGACCCCTTATGCCCAAAGACGGTCAAATTCTTGACCTCCAAGTGAGTGTCGCGAATGCCTGTGGACCCGTAGGCCGTGTTATACCGCAGGTAATGGTGGATTTTGTACAGAGCTTCCGGCTCAAACTCCGTGTTTTCGTCGTCTAGGTTCATGTCTTCGGGTTCGAAGTAAACGAGTTTGGCAAGGGATCCGCCGATGTCCATACCAAACCATGGCATTGCTGATGAAATCAAACAAAAACAAATTATTATAAAATCATCAAGAAAATGTAAATATTGCTTTAAAACAAGGCCAGCGTGTCAGTGGAGTGACCAGACCTTTTCAAATAGGGGGGGGGGGGGTGCAAGCGGGGGGCAAAGACTTAATCTTGGGGGGCTACTTAATGTATCAAGCCATTCATTTTACATATTTTTTTAAATCTCATTTGGGGGGGGGGGGCAAGAGGGGGGGGCAAGAGGGGGGGCAAGAGGGGGGGGCAAGGGTTCTGAGTGGAGGGGGGGGGGCCCAGGACTCCCTCCCTCCTCGGTTACACCACTGCAGCGTGTGAATGCAACTAGTATTTCCTTTCCTTTTAAAATAATACATACAAATTTCAAATTTATTCAGAATGAATGAAGCTAGTTCGACTCCAGACAGTCATTCCTTTGCTAAAATTCTCAGTTGCAATAATCGTAACCCTCCATCCTACAACTGTCAGGACGATCGAGGGAAGATTATCGTTAATTCTAAGCTTAAAAATCAAGTCACTCCACAATAAAAAGTAGGAGTGTTGTGGGTTCACACATCACCTTAGAAACAAAGAGGTTTTTCTACACAGCACTGTAGATGTAATTCACATACATAAAGAGCATCTGTTTTTGGCAAAGTGTAGATTATTTTCTTAGCTGTTGTCATACAATTGTACAGCCAGGCATGGAATGTCAATCTTGAACATTTACAGTACATCTCCCTTAACAGTGGTCCGCTGGCAAAATGCCAGTTAAGACACCCAAGGACCAGACAAAAATTCACTCCAAAAGGTCCAGCTGACTAGGCAAGAGTTAAAAAGCATCCCTATTCAATATGAAATAATATGGTGTAAAAAAGCTGATGGACTAGTGAAACGACAAGCTATATGATCCTGCCGGCTAGTCACAAAAAAATTGAAGGGAAAACCCAGGAACACTTTTCCTGCTCAAGAGGAACTCCCATCAAACAAGCTAGGGAGGTCGCTGTAAATCAAGGCATGATACATATAAGAAGAGTTCTACTGCCACGTCTGAATCTAGCTTCGGCTACGGCTAATGCCATTGGCTGCTTTGAAATACTTGAGGAACAGGACTTGTCGGCGTTCCAGCTACAGCCACTGCCGAAGCCATTTATTCGGACACCGGTTACCTTAAGAGTCGACGGCTAGCCATGTTCTAATTAAAACACCCAGGGACCACTCAAGATTCTGTCCAACTGGTCCAACTGGCTAGATTATTGCTTGCAAAAGCTACATAAACCACCGATTGTGTTCATATTACTTCAAAGTCCAATGCAAATGTCACTGCTGAAAGGAAACCTTAAAATATGGGCCGGGAAAAAGCTGACAGACGAGTGAAACGACAGGCTACCTGGTCCTGCTGGCTGGTCACTGAATGAGTTAATGGCAAACCATGGTAAGTTATAATTAATAGAAAACAACAGCAAACAATTATTACCCAAATTCTTGGCACATCCATCAACAATGCATGTATATTTTGGCTCCATCGTGGGACCCATAGAGGAAAGCTTGGCGCTGTTATATCCAGTCCACACCAAAAAGAATTCTTGAAAGATGTCGCAGTTTGAAATGATAAGTGACCACTCTGCGCTGGAGAGCTCTCTGGAAACTTAACACTAGGATTCAAATGGGCTTTCCGAGAAGCCAAACTGATGTTACATGTAACTCAAGCACATAGGGAATTTTGAAATGGTCGGATTACAATTTCATAAAGTAGCCAACTGTTTGTATAAAGGGCTCTTAGCACCTTGGACTACACAAGTGTATGCTTAAGCAGTGTCAATAGTTAAGATACACATGTAAGCTCAAATCTGCGGCTTCCAAAATGTAGATAAACCACCACCTCTGTATGGAGTCATAGGAGCAATAAAGCGCTGAGTCAAAACTACACACAATGTATGAAGGTTTAAATCCATTTGTTTAAGAATTTTAACTGTGTTCCAACAAAGGGAACTTGCAGATCGCCTGGTAAGCAACTTTGATACATTACAGATACAAATCCACAGTCATATTTAGAGTGGTTCTGTGTTGAACTGAAACCAATATGTAGTCAATTAGCACTTAAAACCAACCAACGGTGAAACAAATGTAAAATCCCTACAGACTGAACAAGGTTTTAAGCAAGCAGAAGTTGGCAAGGTCAATGCCGTCTGAAGAACAGACTCATCACTCTGTAGTGAAAGTAGTACATGTAGTAACACAACTTGGGCTGTTTCACTTTCCAGGAACGATCTCAGCAGCCAAAGATATTAATCATCCATCAAAACAAATAACTGAAACAATTTTTATAAAATATTGAAGAACTTTTACAGTAAGTATAACATTGAAGTCCGCATGACGATATAAATTCTTTCCTGAAACATTACTGCAAATCCAAGGCATGGTTTGAATGCTGACGCAAGCTACAAGTGTAATTCAACATACGACTGCCTCTGGGTAATTCCAATGCAGAAACTAGCTGGTAGTTTAAACACGTGGGTGACAAGAAATTTACGTTCGATGGTCAACTTCCGTACCAGCATCAATCCAAGGAATATGGTTTGATAAAAAAGAGGCACCAGCACAATAGGTTCAGCAGATTGTTCAGTAGAAGTTCCAATGGATTCTGCGCATATTGACACACAGGAGATAAAACGGAGACTACCGATGAAATGGCAGATGGGTAGACTTTACAAAACCATTCAGTGAGACAAATTATGGCTGGGTATACATGTAGATAGATTGTTTATGTATGAAAGATCACTTTGTATTCGCTTACGGCATTGTCAGAAGCATCAAACCATTGGGACCAGCGGGAGGACCCAGCATTCTGGCCAGAGTTAAGAATTGAAATGTCCCCCAATCAGCTGTAAACTGCATCATCATGCTCAGCACGATACTTTTGCATGAAATACAAGTCCAAAGTCAAATCAGGGTAGTCCAGAAAGACACCCAGATGACCCTCACGCTAACACAGTGATTGGACCCTGTTGACATCACAACACCCACATCTACACAGTGTGTACATCTCAATGAGCTCCTAGCCGTTTGTTTGTATTTCTGCTGGTGGGGGACCTCCTGACAGGGCAGTATGGTCTGATGACATGGATGAATGGAGAATCACCTGATTACTGATAACATCCACTGCAGTCATCTTTGTTTGATTCCCTGATCACTATCATAACTCTTACTTCAGTGTATGAAAAAGGGGCCAGTCTGTATCTCAGGCAGTCTCATTTTCATTACATAATGTCATGTCTGAACTGGCAGCTATGGCTACGGCTACGGCCGGATTGCCGCGCCATCATGCAGCCTTAGCTCTAGCCGCTAATTCGGATACTGTCTATTATTAGAACTCACTGGTTTTTAAAACCGTTTTACTCTTGGTAACACTTTCCAGTGAGTTGACCAACCCTTTGAAAACATTCAAGCTCACAGGTTGTGTATGGTGGCATAACTGTGCACAGAACTAACTATCCATGTGCATGTTATGTAGATGCATTCATCACATGATATCATATTGCAGGCGGCTGGTATATAGGTATACATGAAGTTTAATAATATATAGTTTAACTATCATTTAAACCCTCAGTGGAAGATTTTAAGTGGTCACACAGTAGGAGGGTTGACTGCAGACTGTGTATGCATTCACCACTTGATATATTGCAGGCTGGCATTTTGTTATCTATCATTCAAATTCTCAGTGGAAGACATTGAATGGTCAGACAGTAGGAGGGTTGACTCTGTATTTTGTAGTATGCATTCACCATCTATGATACATCATGCATTCACCATCTATGATACATGTATCATTGCAGGATGGCATAGTCCTATTTTAACTACCGTTCAAAATTTCAGTGTAAGATTTTGAATGGTCAAACTGTAAGAGGGTTAACAACAATGCAGTCAACAAGACCAGAAAGTAGTTCTTATTTGTAACTACTGTACTTAGCGATTGGTCGTTGAATGGCTCATATACTGTCACAAAGATGCTCTACTTTTAGATAAAGTGACAGCTACGTGTATCTGGTATAAATTGATAAAAATTAGCAAATTATTAATACAGTTAAATACACATAGATAAAGGTGAATGTTTTTATCATTAATGTTCAGGGTATTGTTCATAACAATGCCCGCAAACAGTAAACAGTCTGCGAAAACTTTCTTATCAGTCCAGTGAATGTCTAGAAAATGAACCAGTCTAGTCTCAGTCTGCAAATTACACACGGTCTGGGACCGGCCAACTAATATTTACCCTGTACACATGTGAATGAATCATGCATAATCCACAGTTCAACATTTATAAGAAGATGATACAATATTGGTTTTGGGTAGAGCCGGCCTGGAATTTCATCTTTTTACAGGGTGCAGGCATTTTCAGCTTTGCAAAGGGCACTTCCATTGACAAAAAATCTTGAAGTCTGTGGGACACTTGTGAAGGAGCACCAAGGCCAAGACCAGGGCAACAGAGGCCATGGAATTCCAGGTGATTCAAACAGTTGAAGTTTTGAAAGGAAATTCAATGCATCCATTGACATTCCAGGTCCAGCACACTAACAGTCAACAGAAAAGAAGGAAGGAACTTAATCTCAACACCCAAATGTCAATGATCTCATTAAGCCCCATACAAAGAATGGATTGCTGGGATTTCAGCAAAGTCAGACCAATACATTTCAAGCCAAACCATTTAACAGAAGTTACATGTAGCAATTTTGGAGGAAGTTGTTACCAGAGTTTCAGCTATAATTTTAAAAAGTTTAATAATACAAATTTGTTTTTTGTGTTTCTCCCCACGGTTGTGGTTATTTCCAACACTGTTATTTCCCTCTACTCTACCCCCCCCACCCCCCCACCCCCTGCCTTTCTGATTGTTTTCTTAGTTCAAAGATATGCTTCTTCTGACTGCTTTCTGCTCCTTCCTTTTTCACCTTACTGCTTCTGTTACACTAATATATATGTACGTGTGTTATGTTGTCATTTAGCCTTTTAGAGAGACTCTGCTAGGGTCCAAACACCATAGACCACTTTGATCGGTAAGCAGTTTGCAACTTAAGCTAGTTTGATTTTTCTAACTTGTTTATGACACAGAATGCATTCTATTTGAAAAGATTTTCCTAAGGCCCAGTTCTAATGTTGACATTTCAAAGTCTATTTGAATTTTCAGACCCTTATCAGTAGAATTCTAATTTTATAATCACAAGACCTATAAATAAATACCCAATGAACTTGTACTACATGTAGATACTCTTATTAACAGGTTGGTTTGACACATTAATTATCAAACTAATAAGTGTATGTGGTTTGATAGTGAGACAGTTAAATTAAAATGATCAAATATTTTAATGAAGCCAAATGATGGTATTACCCTCCTCCAAGAGGGTCCCCTCCTCCCAGTCGGTCACCCCTCCTCCAAGAGGGTCCCCCCTCCTCACAGTGGGTCACCCCTCCTCCCTGACCTCAGGGATACAAAACATCCATTGTTTTGGCTCTGGTTTAATTTCTGCCATACTGTCAGGAAATGATGCTGCAGTTATCTCCATTTATTTGAAATCAATCTAGCCCACTCATTGTGTAAATATTTTTCCAGACAAAAAGACAACAACAACAACTTACCAGGGACTGCTGAGTTGTCCATCTTCCATGTTGCCAGTTTGAACCTCAACTAGACTGGTTAGGCTCTCATACCGTCCAGCTATCTTTACTGTGAGAGCCTTGTACACTATCTCACCTCAAGAGGGCGAGGTGACAAACTAGCATCATCACCGACTTAATTTTAAGTCTGAAGGTTCAAACTGGCAACCTGTAAGATGGAAGACTCGACAGTCTCCGGTGAGTTTTGGGTTGTTTTATTTTTGGTGCAAAAAATATTTATACAGCCATGTTTTAAGTGGTCTACATTGATTCCTTACTAAATGGGGATCATTTCTGTGTAATTTCTGTGCCAACACCACAGCTAACACTACAGAGTACAGCTAACACTGCTACTAACTGACTCCTACATTTAAATGAATAGTGTTACGTTTTTGTTTTATGTATTATTTTTTAAAGGAAATCAAATGAATCAAACTCATGGCATAACATTTGGCATGGTATAATTTCTAAGTCCCCCAAATCAGTCACTACTCATGTTCCGGCTTTGTATCGTTTATTGAAAGAAACAAGGTGTTGGCAAAATATCCACTGCCTTCAGTTAGATATTCTAGATTATTTTTTTCTGCAAGGCAAATTACCTTTCAAGATCTTCTCCGTACTTTGTCTTTTTCATACCACTGTAACAAGTATGATTAGAACATCCCCGCTCTAAACTTTTACTGTATTCGTTCCTGTAACCATACGTCACTATTTTCTGTTAAATATGCATTACATGTAAATTATACTCTTTTCAAACTCAAATCACCGTAGGCGAGGGCTACCTAGTCCCACCGTCATTCATTATTCCGGTTTGAAGACGAGCAGTCACATATGTTCTCTGTCTTAACATTACAGGTAACGATTTTATTTCTCTCTCATAATTCATAATATTTTATTTCATTACTTACAGACCTAAGTTATCTGTAAGTGCCATTAGTTTTCTTCTTGTTTCGGCATTTTACCAAATTTCCTTACATTTTGAGAAATTACGTACTTTGGCAATTTAGAACTGTTACTTTATTAAACAACTAAATATCTCTGTACCAATAATTTAAATGAGAAACGTGAAAGAGTAATACAGTTTGTGGGCTTTAACTGATAGTTATGTGATAAGCAGTTCAGTGCTTTCCCCTGAGTCCTGCAAAGAAAAAAATAGGCATACTACTCGGTGGGGATTTGAACCCACAACCCCCCCCCCAAAAAAAAAAAAAAAAATAAATAAATAAATAAATAAATAAATAATAATAATAATAATAATAATAATAAATAAATAAATAAATAAAAAATCATGTTTATTTGGTACCTGGATTTCTACAAGAGACTTTCCTCATCCTCGGCTGAGCCTTGTCTTCGATCTTCTCGGATGATGGTGAATCACCACTGTCCATTTTGTCAGTACTCATAGCAGAAGTCTCAGGGCTATATTTACCAAACCTTAATTATAAAAACAAAATGAGAATGATTATGCTAGTTAAACTATTTAGATTAAAAAGATTATTGAAAGGATAAGTAAATGGATGGGCTGCTACATTGTAACATAACATTTTGTCTACTCGTAAAGTAAGGACTTGAGAAAAACTACCACACTACACACTACTCCCCTAAAGCATGTAATGGAGCTGTCAGTGCTTACACCAAAAGTACATTGTTATGTGTATACATGTACAGTACTTGCCCCCTGTTAAATCCATGGTTTTTTGTTTTGTTTTTGCTCATATCTTGGTCAATTGTGTATGGCTTGTGTTCAATCATAGTTTAAAACACATGCTGGATAGCAATTTTTGGGACCTTTAGATGAAAAACGAGAGCGTTTTACGGATACATACCAGTCTGAGTTACCTGGACCCAACAACACCTTTTTTAACATTTGGTATAAGTAGGGTCCGAGTGAAGTCCCATCAAAACTTGGTACCTGTGTACACATTTCAAGATTCCCAAACAGAGGGTGACAACAAAATTGCTCCAAAATCCATCAAACTATCAACTTGAAAGTCATGTGAGGTACGTCAGAGATATTGGCGGTTAATATGTGATGCGATTGTTTGTGTCACAAATGCCTTTCTTAAAAAAGAAATATTTTCAGCTAAAATTGGCGTTCATGCCCAAAACAGACTTCAGGTTGTAAAACTATACTTGTGGAGTGCATTTTGGGGATTTGCGCAAATCCAAAAATGTGATCAAAAAAACGATGCACAAACACATCAGATTTTAGCCAAAAAATTCTCTTTTTTGGGGGAGAAACGCATCAGACACAATCATACCATCATATTAACCAGCAATTTCTTATGCTGACCACAGGTAGTTTCAAGTTGACAGTACTTACATGTCGTAGAACTAAGATGTCTTTGATGGATTTTTGAGTTTGGGAATTTAAAATTTGTGTACAGGTACCCAGGTTTTCATGGGACTTCACTGATGGGACTTCACTTTTAATGTCCAGCGTTGTTGGGTCCAGTAACTCAGACTAGCTACATACATGCATATATATGTAAGACCCAGTAACTGAACTCCTTTTTGAGATTTTGACATTATCGGTCGTACTAAATCTCAAAAAAAGGAGTTAAGCGCCTCAGTTACTGGATCTACATATAAGTATACAACTTCAACATTACATGAATTTACATGTATAACAAGATGAAGATCCATGCTCGTTGCACCTGTAATATTAGGTTAAATGATTATAAATTTATTCTTATTACTATTACTAGTTCCATTGAGGATTTCCCTCCTCCATCATGTCCATGGTCCCTTTTTAGCTTTACTAATATAACAATAATAATTAATAGTTAAAATGTTGGAAAAGTTTCTATATCCAGCTGCCACTTTCTAAGAGATTTTTCAGATTTTTTAATGGATGTTGGGCTTTGTTTCCCTTTGTTTAATATTCCTCTCGAGGAATTGGGAGCAAAAACTGTAATTATTGACCTTAAAAAAGAAAAATCAAGCGGACATTTCATCTCGCGGCTGGAACTTTCGCGCATTTATGCCCAAACAAACTAAAATGTCGTTTAGTGAGTAGCGTTGTCAAGCCCAACGTAGACAAGAAAATGGCTTATTTTTCATGATTTCGACACTTTGTAATTGTTCGAAGTGCTTGTTCCTCTCATCTCAGTATACATTCTGTCAACCTTTCTGGACAGGTAAGGATATAATTTGACATAAATTAAGGGAGATAGAGTGGCAGCCGGATACGGCATTTCTGCCAAAATATTTAGTTTGCAAAATGTAAATAACCTTTCCCACACAACAATTACGAAATATGTCTCTCACAATCATCATGACAATCAATCACATATCTTATTCTTTGGGCTTTTATTTATCAGCAGTGTGGGTGACTTTGGTCAGCGACTTTGTTTGACGACATTGCTGGGCAACTTTGCTAAGCTTCCTAAAACGTTAGCTTAATTTTAAAGTGGCGATAACCAGCATTCATTCAAAACAACAATTCTCCATTGCAAAAAAAAGAGTTCATAATCATGCAGTTTCATATGATTTAGGGAACCATTGAGCAGTTGAGGAGGAATAATTGTGGTGTTTAAACATTTTTGCTAAGCTTCCTAAAACGTTAGCTTAATTTTAAAGTGGTGATAACCAGCATTCATTCAAAACAACAATTCTCCATTGCAAAAAAAAGAGTTCATAATCATGCAGTTTCATATGATTTAGGGAACCATTGAGCAGTTGAGGAGGAATAATAGTGGTGTTTAAACATTTTTGTAGTTAAAATCACACCTTAAATTACTTACCTAGTAATAAAGATCTCTACCGACTGAACCTGAGAGTGAGAGATTGGACGAAATTTGTATGGGTCACAAAAATACTCTGACAACAAACCATGTGACGTCGTCTGTAGTAAAATATTTTGTCTGAATGAATTGTGGTCACATCCTTGACTGAAATCTTTTTGTTATGCGAAATGCAATTCCGGGATTCAATGAAAACGTTCTCTAGAGAACCCGACTATCCTTGAACCTTTCTGCAATTTTGAATTGCGCCCTCAGCGGGTAGTTACCTCACAATAACTAGACATCTAAAGAGTCATTTCACGTAAAATATTTCACATAATCATAATATTATGTACAGGGTCAAGGTTAAAAATGCATGTATATTTTAATATTTTGTAGTATGAAGGACTTGGGGTGCCAGTAAACAAAACATATTTTTAAAATAAAAATGTAGCCCGATGCCATAGTGACGGGCCAATTTGTGCTTTGGGTATTAAAACTGGTTTTTAGCTTATTACTATTTTAAAATTCACGTAGCCAAAATGAAGTAATGTTAGTATGAAATTTACAACCTATAACTTTCCCCCCGCTTGCCCCCAACCCCACCCACCCAATTATTATGCCCCCATACACACACGTATAATTACGCCACTGTGTAAAGAGTGCAGTAGGTCTCTATAATTGGTAAACACAAACTAAAAATGCTCACTAGCCTCCAAGTAAATACATTGGGTTAAGGAACTTCTTTTTTTAACTGGGTTTTCTCCTCACTTGTTTTAAAATTTTGAACACAAAAAATGCATAATGATGGACATCTTTATGATCGGGCACGTGTGACGGGTAAAACTAATTCTTAATTTTTCCATGGACCGCCATTTCATGTTGGAAAATTTGAAACTTTAAAAAAACGGTGTGCATCTATGGTTTATGACGTCAGATGATGTTTACGCTAAGATAATTGCCTTTTATAGGAACACGGACAATTGGACATGTGGGAACAGTATGAAAAGATGTTTGAAAAAAATACTGAAATATGTTTGCCCATTAATAAAAATGAATGCCCAATCAACCGGTTCAGACGAAATCGAATGAGCACTGTGATACTTTTAGTATTATGCATCCTTTTAATAGGCATAGGATGCTCAAATAGTGAAATTGAACGTGTCTTTTTCATTCCCGATTGACTATCTGCATGATCTTTTAAAAGGGCCCATTGCGTTCAAATTTCAAAATTTGTTGCTGTTTGAAATTGCTCCTTATATCCTTTTAAAAAGTTGTTCACGCAATAATACACCTTTAATGTGTTTGTAATGAGTGAGTATTGTAGTGGGTTGAAAAAAAAACTTTATTATAATTCTAGACTTGTTAACCGTCAAAACTTTCAAATTTGATCTGTTTTGTCAATGCATGCCATGGATAGAATTGTATCTCCATGGTGTATATATCCTGGTAGCGTCCTACTGCTCACTCTGCTGTAACAGAAAAACCGCCCAAACTTGGGTTCAAATCTGACGGCATTTCTGTACGCGAATAAACCAGAGGTTTTGAACTCTGATATGGCAAATTTCTTAGAGGGCAGGCTACCACTCTGTTGTGCGCACGCGGCCGGGTTGGAAAAAGGTGTAACTTCAGGTACAAACCTTCTCTGCTCAAAAATCATTTTTCGCATGCTTTACATGGTAAAATCTACACCTCCGAACTTCTTTTTTGATAGATGGTAAAGGTGTTTTACACTGGTTCACACACCGTTTATTTTGAATTGATATTCGTGGGTTAGGCTTTTCAGAAATTCGGCCATAATCGAGGTTAAAATGCGTTTCGCCCAACAGTTGGGCAATTATCCAATTCTCATTGCTTTACCACACAAGGGAGTCTGTGCACGCCAATGTGAGACCACCCAGCGTGAACCGTTCATATGAGGTTTTTCTTTAGGGAATCAGTCCACGTCAGCTTGCGTGGACGACCGCCACTGTAAAATATGTCATAAATGGGGTTCAATTGCATCAAACATCAGCATTCTGAGCAACATCGCTAGCCGTTGGTTTAACGCTTAGAAAGCGCCCCACGAGCTTATCGAGGGATTGCGTGGATGAACTGCGGTTATGGGTGTTTTTTTAAGTATCCAGCCCGCATTGCTTTGTACACACAATGTGGCAGTGCGAAAAGTACTGGTCTGTTATGTTCCAGTTGACGTCAGTTTGTATGGACAAAATAGAGCTTTAAAATAGCTCATAAATGAGCTTAAATTACATCAAATTTGAGCCTTCGAAGAAATATCGCTTGCCGTTGCTTTAACGTATAGAAAAGCTCTACACGCGCCATCCGAGGCGGTTAGTGATGAACCGCAGATATGAGCATTTTTTAAGCTCGCCATCCTTCATTGTACAGCTGATAAGATATCACCATGCGATAAGTGTCTTTTTTTATGGCAACAGCAGCTTCAGTTTGTGCTGACGAATCTAGCCATAAAATCTTCTGATTGTGAGATCAAACGGTAACGACTATGCGGACGAGAGTAAAACGTCCATGCCATTAGTTTAACGCATGGAAAGATCCACACGCGACACGCGAGGACTAGCGTGGATGGACCGCAGATATGGGTGTTTTTAAGCTCGCCATCTCGGTTTGAAGATTGGTGAACAAAAAAAAGCAACCGTTCGATGAGTATTCTTTGTTGCTAAAATCAGTAACACTTTGTGTTGACGAGTAGCGCTATAAAATATCCCGTTTGGTGGACCAAAATGTACGAAGATGATGACTGACGTAAAAAATCCCTGGTAAATTGCTTTAGTGTGTAAAAACGTGTCTACGTGTGCTTCGCGAGGAAGAGAGTGGGTGAACCAAGGATATGGGCAATTTTTTAATTGCCCGATTTGCATTGAATGTGTACAAAAAGGTATGGCGTGCGTCAGATGCTATTTTGGCGGTTCATTCTGTCCCATTTTATGAGAATGTGTGGCGGTGAGTCGGTTTATGCACAATGGGCTGACGTTCCGTTGGAATTTACCGAAAACAGAGGATTTTTTTTTAAATGGTGAATTGTGTTTTATGATAATACATTATTTATTGATTTTTCATTCATTCATTGCAGACGGTTTTAAAAAGAGCCGAAAACTGATTTCTTTCGCAGAGTTAAAACGTTCGGTGAATGCCATAGACTTCCTTCCAAGTCTGTTTAGTTTATGGGAAAAAAACATTGCTCCCCCACCACTCCCACCCTAATCTCCCTCCCATCCTAATCTCCTTCTCAACCTAATCTCCTTTTCAACCTAATCCCCACCCTCATCCTAATCCCCCACCCAAGGAAACGTTTCCATATGGACACTAAAACAAAACAAAAATATCATAGACAGACAATGGTTTCAACATTAGTAAATCATAATTAATATGTTTTATTTTATTTACATGTTTTTGTATCTAACACAGTTGCCTTCCATCTCAACACTGTCTCCATATTCACAGTATAAATATATACAACAAAACAAGCCGGCGAGAATCGGTTTTAAATTTACAAATACGATGTGCATACCATTGATAACATTTTTAAATAGTTCTTTAATTCTGGGCATGAGAAAGTTTACAAAGTGGAAACACTTTTTATAGTAAAGACGCTGAATTTCAGGAGGAAAACTATAGAAAATAAAGGCATTTTAGAAAAACCTACAAATTTATATTTTGAAATATGTATCACAACAAAGTAATGGCAGTTTGTTATGGAAAACTCATCTAGAATTAATGAATTACTCTGTTGAGAAATACACCTTTTTGAGAAAAAAAAATAGCACGAGTTTTTTTTTACAACTTCCTCATTCAACTCAGCTATTGTTAAAATTATTGAAGACTATTTCATTTTACCAATGGTGTGCACATCTTCCAAGAACCCACCTCTATTTGAATCTTTTAAAGATTAAAATAATGTTAATTTATTCTTATATAAATTAGAGCAGTAACTCGTTTCAAAGCGTTCCCATAATTTTAGATGTCACTTTGCGCATTATCACAGCCCAACTTCATAAAACTGTTTGTCGGTAAGCATATTGTTGTGCAGAAAAATTTGCGTAAGCATAATTCTTTACTCACCTCCTCAGTACAACAGCTACTGACAAGTCAGCTGCTTTTTTCTTTTTGCTTGGGGTATGGGGCAGTGTTTCCCCTGCCTCATCAAACGTGAGGGGTCCACCTCTTTACTTCCAGTGACCACCTCACTCTGAAGATTTACCATAAAGGAAACACTAATACAAAAAATGTTCTTTTTGTGTAATTTGTGAGCTTTTTCCTTACCCTCTTTATCAAAAACTCACAGTTAGATGCATCTGTGTGAGCGCTGCATTCTTGTCAGTTTGCAGACTGTGTAAATTTTGCTTCGATCATCAATTTGAATGTTTACCACCTTGCTCAGTTTATTAGCCCGGGGAAACATTGCTATGAAACAACCGGAAACCACTGCTTACAGGCTTCATGAAATTTAGTTCCCAGAGTATTTGTAGTACGGCAGGCAAGATTCTGTCAAATCGCCTATACCTCATTTGAACGCTGATCATCACGACACTGATAATATTCAATTAGTAAATGCTAATTTATAAAATTATTTGTTTTGGCTGGTGACCTTTTCATTTCATTCTTCATAATTATTTCAAGGTTTATGAAAAATTAAATGGACAGGAGGAAAACCAGTTGTTTTCCATTCTTCAGATGTTTGTCAAAACATATTATGTTTCTAATAACTCCGAAAGTGAATTTATAAACAATTTTATTGATTTTTAGAGTTGACATTCTCCTGTTCTCTAGTAAAGTACTTTTTCAGTGTGATAAAAGGATTAATCCAAATTTCATTACAGGAGGTGTTTTTGAAACATAGCATGTCTTTTCTTTCTTTCAACTTTGTTTAAATTATTCAAAATAACAATAATCATCATATGTATTGTTACAAAAGATTATGTGGCAGTCGTCAACTTAGATTTACAAAGCACGATAATCATACCAAGTCAAAAATCAAGAATCTTAAATCTCAAGTTGCACATTAGAAAAATCACCTATTTTTATCAAAATAGTTCACACGAATCAATTCACGGCAGCCACTGAAATACTGAGTGAAACGTATCAGCCTCATTGAGTTAACTCAAAAATTATGAAGATAATCTTAAATTCATTTTTTTCCAGGAGTTGTACACTATTTTGATGCAAAGTATGTGTGGGCAATGTGTAGTCCAAACTTTTTATCAAATTAAAGGGTGGGGTGAAAATACAATTGACAAGGTGGCTGGAATTAACAATGACTCCAAATGTTATGTCATGTAAATACTGTCTGATAATTTGGGCTTGGTTCATATATATATATAGAATGTGCGTGTGTGAGGAACAGCAAGTGTAGATGAATTTTTCCAATTAGAAATCGACAAAATTTACTTCTCTTTAACAAAGAAAAACAGAAGACATTTCCAGAAGCTTGGCAAAAGAATGACTTGGAAATGCAGAAGCAGAGTTTAGTGACTCTTTCAAGTGCAAGTTAGGGTTTTAAGCTTACCATTTACAGGTTACCTTTTCAGTCAAAACCAGCAAGGAAAAAACAAAAGGAAAAGATAAAAAGGTTTAACTTCTGTAGTACATAGGTTGATGTGGTAAACACCCGTCTCGCGGGATTCTAACTTTAACAAAGATTCTTGGATGTCAGTCTCGCACATGAAGGGGAGGAGTTCAACGGATTCCAGATCCGGTGGGTTTTCCTTTGTGATTCTCTTCAGGTGTTGAATCTTCCAAAGCGACGATCGAAACAAAAACTTCAACGTCGACATTCTGAAGTGTTTAGATGGCAAGCTCCGCCATACCGGTGACAAACACATTCTTCTCACTTTTCTCCTGCTGGTCACTTTTCGAAGCTGTGTCCTCAGGAGCTTTATCGACTGAGCTGGCTTTGACGGTTTCTGGCTTGGGCTTGTATGTGCGAGCCCCAAATATTGTACTGCCAACTCTTATATTAGTACTGCCATTTTCAATCTGCGCAAGATAGTTAAAAAAAAAAAAAGAAGAGTTATTAAAAGTGCAAAATAGTCTGAATCCTCTTTCAGCATGATGAAAATAGGGTTTTTTACAATTGCTACTGAAGACAGGGAACAAGACAAAGATGGTTGTTATCTTAACGTGAAGATCATTAGGAGGAGGTTAAGCTGTGTCCGAATTGGCAGCTACGGCTACAGCTTGATTGCCACATCGCACATTGCAGAATAGGCTGTCCATAACAACACTCTTAGCCATAGCCGTAGCTACAGCCAATTTGGATTCGGCTTTACTTTAAATTGTACTTACTGCGTGTTCAAAGTCGTTGGACATCCCCATGCTTAGCTCAATCGACTCCTTGGGGAGATTGAATGTATTACAAATGTCCTCACGGCACTTGATAAGAGCCTGCATGGTACAAACATTATGGAAGACAATTTAACAAAGAAACAAATTATCGGTTATTGCGCATTTATTTTTGTTTTCCTTAGAAGGTTGCAACTTTGAATCCCACCTAAGACACGGTAAGCTGTTTTCTGTGTACTCAGAAAGCCTGGAGTATGCAAACTGTGGTTTTGAATGATGGATAAACTATGCCCGTCCCAGCCTGCAACATTATACCATGTGGTGAATATATCTACACAGTACTAGGTCAACCCTCCTACTACCCAGCCATTCAATATCATCCACTGTGGTTTTGAATGATAAAATAGGCCAGCCTGCAATATGATATCATGTGGTGAATGCATCTACACAGTGCACACATGTACACAGTTAAGTTCTGTGCACCACCTTACACAACCCATGATCTTAAATGGTGGTCAAGTCATTGGAAAATGATACTAAGAGTAGGAGGGTTGATCACCATGAATTGTTTTCATACCTGGAAGTCTGGGTTGGGACCTTTGCTCAGGTCATGATCAAAGGCACCAATTGTCATGATACCAACAACTTCAAGAGCTTTGCAATTCTGTCTGATGTGGTCGTACAGGTTGCAGCACTCGGATGTGGGAACACCATGCTTTTCTGTACAACAAATTAAATGTAAACATTCAATATTTCAATTCTGAAAAAGCATTTCCATATAGAAGGCTGTGGTTTTCACAGAAAATCAGTGCACTATTTTCTTCTATACATATGAAAGCATTATCCTGTTTGCTTAAGTTACTTCAACCTCCAAATTTGGCATATGTTTGTATGTAATTTTACCAATAATTACTCATTCAGTCACTCATAACGCGTTACTTACAACAGAAACTGATAATTCTGAAAAGTCCTGAACTTTTTAACAATTATAACATGTGTGAAAGACATGTCTAAAAACAAATTTTGTTCATAATGTCATTCCTCACAGAAAACCGAGCTCAATGCATTTCCTATGAATGAAGTTCTGGCAATTGTTGGAGCAAGTTTGTGTAAAGTTGGATTTCATTGTTGGAGCAAGTTTGTGTGAAACGAGATTTCACTGTCAGAGCCAGTTTGTGTGAAACGAGATTTCACTGTCAGAGCAAGTTTGTGTGAAACGAGATTTCACTGTCAGAGCCAGTTTGTGTGAAACGAGATTTCACTGTCAGAGCCAGTTTGTGTGAAGTGGGATTTAATAGTTGGAGCTAGTTTGTGTAAAATTTGATTTCATTGTTGGAGCAAATTTGTGTGAAACGAGATTTCATTGTCAGAGCCAGTTTGTGTAAAGTGGGATGTAATTGTTGGAGCCATTTTGTCGGAATTTAATTGTTGGAACCAGCCTCTTGATGAAAATAACTCACGTTCTTCCCGACTTGTGTTGATTTGCACCATAACCTTTAACCTCTGACTTCTGTTTAGCTTCTCCCATGTCTTGTTGATCTCATTGGCCAGCTTCACGGAGTCGACTGTTTCTACCATGTACAAGTTTGGAGACTCTGTGGATGCCCGAACAAGAAAATAGCATTAAGAATTTAATTCACTATTCCCAACAATTGAACCCCTGTACTGATTCACATATGTTTTCCTATGGGAGCTTCGAGTTGGTGGCCCCCTCATTTCCTGGTCCCCACCATAAGAAAGCGTACACGTAAACAAAGCATGACGTCATCAGTACATGGGTCTATTGCTGCTCTCTTTGGGAAAGAAGACAGTTCCATTGCAGGTTATAGGGGTGGGGACTCGGGGAGGTCTTGCTGACTTCAAAGGTAATACTTGGCAACTGTTAGAGCCATGTTTGTGTTACGTGAGCAAGGTTCACAGTGAAATTACATCACACAGGATACTCCATTGGACAGGCCTGATTTGGTCTTGCCATTGATAAGGGGCACCTCTATGAGGCAAACTTAAATTTCTACTGGTACATTTCAAGGGGCACAAAGGCGATGAACAGGGGCATGGAAACGATAGGCCATATTTTTTACAGCAAGCGGGCGCAGTACTAATTGGATTTTGAAAGTACACAAATATTTTAAAACATAAAAAATACAAATTTTTCATGCAAATATCTTACATCGAAACTGTCAATAAAAAACCCTCAAAAGTTGAATACTAACTGCTTTATTAGAAGTCTAATTGCACCTGGTTTACCACACTATTCCTATGGTTTGACCCCCAATCTACCCTCAAAGGGCGCCCTCTTGCAGTCAAAAGTAAGACCTGTTGCCTCCATTGCCTCTGTAAAGAATAAGGCCTGATTGGATATCAATGTTAACTTTTCACTCTCTACAAATATACATGTTTGTTACGCTTACCAAGGACTTTTTTCACTTTGTTGGTTTGTAAATGACCGATAAAGTGCCACCTGATGTCATTACAAGCTTTTTGCAGTTCACCGTCATGGGATTTCTCGACCAGTTCTTGAACCTATCAAACAGATAGGGAGAATCAAAACTGTTGAACAAGAGCTGTTAGTTTGTTATGATCCAGGGTTTTCTACTGGATTTTCAATGCGGATTCTTCCTCGTTCAAACATCCAACATAACATCCTTGGCCTAGGACTCTAGGTAGTTGGCCTTCTACCAAGCATAATCAAACTTATGTGAATGGTTAGGTTCAATACATAAAGTACTCACATAATTCTCCCCAAAGTTTTTCTGTCCGTATTTGTAGGCTTCAATCACCATCTCTTTGGGTTTAGTCTTGGTGACGGCCACCAGTCGCAACTGGGGGGATTCTTTTGCAATGATCTGTCAAAAGGAATTCAAAGTTACCAACTAAGTATTCTGAAACAGTACACGAATTCATCAACCAAAACGTAGATCAACAAAAGGAGAAATTTGTTAAATGTCCAAACAGAATTTATGACTGCTAAGAAAATTTGACCAAGTATGCCAGGCATCCGTCAATCAACACTTGACTTTAAATTCTGAAGTCACTTTACCATTTCCCAATAAATAGGGCCAATCTCTACTTCTTGCCTGTAAAAACGAGGCTCGTCAAATTTAAATCTAATTGGCAGAAGAATCTTAATTTGACTATGACCAGGGGTGAAAATCATTGCTGACAAAAAGGTCTGAAACTTGGATCCAAATATTAGGAGGTGTATTGAAATGATGGCATTTCCACCTCTTGGTAGATAGATAGATATACAGATAAAAACTTTATTATCCCACAATGGAGAAATTTAAAAGGTCTTCGTCAAAACGGTAAGAACAACCAAAATTAGTAAAGACATTTACATACAATTTTTTATAAAACACATTAAAAAAAAACATGCAATGAAATATTCATGGAGTTCTCGACTGCAAAGAGATTCTTGGAATAGTAGGCTATCCTCCGCAGTAGAGAAGTAGATCAAAGAGCAGAATTTCTTTATAATACATGAATTACATGTAAATAACAGCTCATTTGTTTCCACCAGGCAGACATAAACAATCCAGATTGAGATAAAAGTCTGAAATTCCCCTTCCCTGTAAGACTGAGAATTTGGAATGTGTTCCTCTTTAATTTTTAAGGTATTATTTTGTTTAGAGTTGACTTGCTGTAATTGTTAGATAGTTCTAGAAAGAAGCCCAGATTCGTTATTGCGACAACCTTTAGTATATCACAGACAACGATCTTGCTAAGTATACAAACCACAGAGGTATAAAATTAAAAACTAACATCACACAGTAACTTTTATCACAAAAAACCATCATCAGAAAGTAGACTGTGCTCTACCTACTTAAAAGATAACATCAAGTCATTGTTAACTGAACGCTGCAATGGGGAGTTCATCAGCTGTACGGATGTTGGGTCATGTTTACATTGTCTTGACCTTTTTGTGTACAGAGCCTAAAATTGTGCGATGTTTGTATCGCTGGATTTTGCTAGAAATCACGAAAATGCTGCGACAATTTATCTTTCATTTTTTTAAAATTAAAGTTCAGCCTATTCTCATTCTGGGAGACCTGCCAAATAAAATTTCAGAAAATATGCCGAATTTGACCACCACTTTTCTCTAAGTATCCAACCATGGCCAAAGGAAATAAGCCCTTCTCCATAATAATATTGATATTGATATGATATTGATGACCAAAATCATTATATCTGGCTTATGAAAAGCTCGTTAGTCATATTTTATTTTTTGGAATGAATTGAAAAAGTAGTGGTCGGATCGGGTTGGGATTTATAGCACTTCACCGATTTATTTCCTCAAAAATATCCTACGTTCTGATTCTGCTATTGAATGAATTAAAGCTATCTTGTAGAAGTTACATACTGGATTACTGCTTCCTTTATCACTTAATCAATCAAGTTACAAACTTTACTTATTTTTGAAACAATAAAACTGAGACTAATAATGGTAAGAGATGGTGTCCGTCGTGTTTCTAAAACTAAAAACTGAAGAAGATTTTCCTGTCAAGTATCACTAGACTGCTGTCAGTGACCCTAGTCGAGTCACGCACGACATCAATGATCAGCTGTTACTTTTGTACCAAACGAACGTTTTTTATCTTGGCACTTGCATACCGCCTGCATGCATGCTGCACACAGTCAGCTCAGTACTTTTCCATCACGAACTTCGACCCAAACCCATGGAAATACCGTTCGTGCAGTAAGGAACAACCCAAACCAATGTCGAGAAAAACTGATCTTGAAATCAAAATGCATCATTTTACCTCATTTCTTGAATTGCAAGCTGTCTCCACACGCTGACACACAGACTGTAAGGCTCTCCCTATCTGTCCTACATCCCTTTCGGCGGCCATCACTGCATTAAAAACACGATGCATTGTTAAGAACACACACAAGAGAGACGTTTCAAACAGCGGCTAGTTTGCTCCTCCACTAGCTCTGTGTATGCGCATACGTGACTGATCGACTGGCTGAACGGGCCTTACAAAATATAGACGGCTGTTTAATGTACGTATTTGAACTCTGCTGGTTGAGGTCAGGCCAAAGTAACTTGAACATTAAGTTTGCAACACTTTTTAACCAAGGGAATAAAAATGTAGACCCGTTTCTGTGTTTCTTTCCTCCAAACCCCAGCACTTTCTTCACTTATTTTTTTAATTTTAACCAAGTCTGCTAAGTTCGTCCACGGTTCGACCGAAACCATTATTTTGTTGAAATATGCTGTCGAAATGATAGGCCACTTTGGTTGCTTTGTGCTGCTGCTTGCCTCTCGGTCACACCTGCAACTATACCTAGCACCACCTCCTAACACACTTCCTCTTGACACCAACGGAAAGAAAAACCCTCATAAGTTCCGAACATCTCGAGCCTGCTCAATCATCCACCATTCTCAACTGAATGTTGTACCTCAGCTCATTAATGAGCGTTTTCTTACATGGGAAAGTCCCATCATTTTGTCACTATCAATACACAAATACAGCCATGTCTCACACAACCACCATCATTCTCACATGGGACAATCAATACAACGTCACTCACTTCTCTTTAAAAACTGTCGATAATGTGGTCAAAATATCAATCCACTCTTTTACAAGTTGGGACTCATAATAACTACAATAAAGTAACCAGAGCAAGTATTTCTCAATCTGAGCCAATGAACCCGTGAAATGGCTTAATTTTATGACGTTAACTATACGGGTTACTGAAGGGAGAAGCTGGGCGTAAAGAAAAGATTGCATATCGCGGTCAAACCTTGTCTCGTTCTGGGCATGTATCAACGTCAAAAATAATCATCCAATATTTCAGTCATATCTGAGGTTCATTCGCGAATTTGAGCAAGAACACTCCCCACACGTTTTCATGTACAGACTCAAACTGTGGTCAATATGTGGATTACGATTGCACCGAGGATACGGCTGATTTTTAAGGAATAAGAACACGCATTTCGTGCGTGCAGTTTTACAGCAAAAAATATGCACATTTCAACAGTTCAGTCGCTTCCGCATTTACCTTTTGAAATTAACGGAAAACTTATAGCGCGACTTTGTCCTGCTTTTCACAGTTAGGGTCTTGAACCACAAGTAAATTTAGAGCGCCTAGTACCATCTCTTTGTGCATAAGCTGATTGCTACGAAAACATCCATAACTGGGGTTAAATGTTGTTGCGCCTATCAAGGCGCACCTCCTAACTTTCCCCATTGCTTCCAGTGTTAATAGGAGGTTGTCATTGTGTGGTCGCGCCCGCATTCTGAACCTCATTTATGGATGTTTTTTTACACGCCAAATGCCCAATCAATCCGGGTTAGTCATCTTCAAAGAAATCACCCAATATATGGGTACGCTCGCGCAAAATGAGCGCGGGCAAGCTCCCATACTTTTAACGTTGTAGAATCACACGAGTCATAATTTTTGCACTATAAGTGTCACTCATTAACACACAAATAAAGCCCTCCCCCAACCACCATCATTCTCAAAATGGGACAATACAACGTCAAACACTTCTCTTTATAAACTACAGATAATGTGGTCAAAATATCAATCCACTCTTTTACAAGTTGGGACTCATTTACTACAATAAAGTAACCAGAGCAGGTATTTCTTAATCTGAGCGAACGAACCCGTGAAATGGCTTAATTTTACTACGATAACTATACGAGTTACTGAAGGGAGAAGCTGTGCGTAAAAATGCTTGGATATCACGGTCAAACTTTGTCTAGTTCTGGCATCATCAACGTTAAAAAGGATCATCCAATATTTCAGTCATATCTGAGGTTCATTCGCGAATTTGAGCAAGAACACTCCCCAGCAGGTTTTCATGTAGAGAGACTCAACTGTGGTCAATATGTGGATTACGATTGCACCGCGGATATGGCTGATTTTCAAGAGTGAAACTTCAATGAATTGTTACGTGCAGATTGCCAATAAAAATATACGCATTTCAGCGGTTCACGCGTGGCTGGCTCCACCTTGCGAAATTAACGTAAAATGTAGTGACGCGACTTTCCTGCTTTTCACAGTTAGGGTCTTGAACCACAAGTGAATTTTAGAGCGCCTATAGTACCATCTCTTCGTGCATAAGCTGATTGTTACGAAAACATCCATAACTGGTGTTAAATGTTGTTGCGCCTATGTAGGCGCACCTCCTACCTTCCCCTATTGCTTTCAGTGTTAATAGGAGGTTGGCATTGTGTGGTCGCGCCCGCATTCTGAACCTCAATTATGGACGTTTGTTTTTACACACAAATGCGCAGTCAATCCGCGTTAGTCATCTACAAAGAAATCACCCAATATTGGGGTTCGCTCACTCAAAATGTGCCCTAGCAGCTTTCGTTACATTAACGCGTTGGAAATTATAAGTTGGTTTAAGAGTGGCTCATTATTTGATCTTAGATTTCCACTTTTTTATCTGACCTGTTCCGGGTTGTTTAGCACTCGCCGGGATAGGCTTTGTATATTGAGAATTTTTTAAGCAGAATGTCCTATACGTTTACTGCACAGTTGCCGAAACAAAATCAGGTACATTTTAGATGTACACTCGCGGCCTATCAAGCAAGGAGGTGTTAAGAGAACCAACGTAAAACTTATTCCGGGCGATGACGGTGGGCATCCCAGAAACCCTATAAATGTACGGTTGTCTTTATCATCTCTTGGTCAGGCATGTTGCTGCTTACAAAAACAGCAGTAAGTGAGGTTTAAATGGAGCTGCTCCTCTATAGGTGCATCTCGAAATATCCCCATTGTGTTCAGTGTTAATTGTAGGTTGTCCTTATGCGGTCGCTCATGAATGTTGAACCTCAGTTATGAGCGTTTTCTTACACGGAAAATACCCGTCAATAAGTGTCACTTATCGACCCAGAAATAAAGCCGTATCTCTGGTTCACTCAGGCATTTGAGCACTGGCAATTCCAATAAGATTATCATTGTAGCAATATTACTATGGTTTAAGAGATGATGCTTAAATCTTGGGTTCCATCTGAGCGAGCAGCCGACACGAATCCAATGTAAAAAGGATGGCGCGACTTAATCCTGTTTATCTGGGATGGGGCATCACAAACCACATGTAAAATAAACCTTTGCATTGCCATCTCTTTCCGCACTCGGCCGGTTATAACACAAACGACCATATCTGAGGTTAAATGATGCTGCGGCCATCAAGGTGCGCGTGAAAATGTCCCCGTTGCTTTCAGCGCTTTTTGGAAGTATCTTGATAATGGCAGTGGTTTTGTGCTGAACCTCGTTTATGACCGTTTTCTTCCCCGCCATACCTGGTTGACCAGGTTTAAAAACATACTACATGTACAGAGAAATCCCGCCACAACTCGGGTCCACTCTCTCATAGCAGTTCCGATGCTAGCGGCTCCCCATACATATTATTGTTGCACGCTGTGATGGGGGCCGTTGTGTTTTTCTACGTGTTTATGCGATGATAAATATGAGTTTGTAAGATGTGATACCGGTAAATCAAATTCCCGTCTTTCCAAGATGTTACGTCTTTAATTCCGTATTTCCGAGTTGTCTTTGCATTCCGTGTTTCCACAAACGAGTTTCCGAGATGTAATAACGATAGAGACAATGGTGGTGTGAAGATAATAATGGTAGAAAATTTCCTTTAAATATTTCCGCCTGAAGTGTTATCATTTTTTTAATAATAAACAAAATAAATCCAAAAAATTAATTTTCTCCTCGTGAGACAAAGCATTTCTACCGTTTTCTCGCAAATGAAACAACGCAAAGGCCTGAAATTTTCACAGGTTGGTTTTATTACATACATCTTGATTTGTGCAAAGAATGGAAGCATCCACAGACAAGTTACCAATGTTGACGGGGGCTTTAAACCCATCTCTCAGGTTCTGAAATATGCATTCAAATATGCAGTTGTCAACCTCATCGTTGAGTCAATGAATTTGAAACTTACAAGCAATATTGTTTTTTGTTCCCACCTGTCTTTATCTCTTCAATTGTCTTTCCAACCATAACTACTCTGTACACGTTTTAATAATATTAAAATATCAAGCCAGTTATTTCACAACAGAAAAATTTCACACAGGGTAATAAATTTGCTTCCAAATAAGATGGAATAAAGTGAACTTAAATGTAATTATTCATTTATTTTATACACTTGATTTTTGTTTTAAGAGTTACCTCATGGGTTACAAAAAGAAATAGGGAAATATTTGAGGGCACGTGTCGTTTATATGCCTCTTCCTCTGTGCTGTACACATTTTTTTTTCACGAAAGTTGTAAGTCCACCAGACAGGCAAGCAACTGCAGTTTTTTTCAATAAAAGTGGAAAGTTCCAGGCACAGCAACATTTTGAACTGTGCTTTTCAATTGCATGCCTGACCTGGGCTAAACGTCAAGGCTCTTTTCTACTGTAAGTGAAGAATCTGAGCTTACAGAACAAAACAATTTCTGCTTGACGTATGTTTAGCATGGGATTATGGCTTGTGCACTTGGGTACTCGAATGTCACAAGCCATTCCTCGCTTATCAGCACAGAAATTTTGCTCTAACCATGTACTAGGGTGGACGTACAAAGTGCAGAAAACCGCTACAAGCAAAGCCATGAAATTGGGCCCAGCGCTATCCAAAATGCAATATTAATCCGACTACTTATCATACAAAACACAAACTACAGACTTAAAAGACTGGATAGACCTAGCCAGACTGGCATTGTCTTGTCTAGTTCCCTGTGTTCAATTAACAGTCATGAATACAGATTTACATTATACTGAAAGAGTCTGTCTAATTCCCCTTTCAGCCTCGGTCTGGTTTAATTGGTTTGAATGGGCAGAAAAATTGGCTCATTTAAGATAAAGATCTTTACTTGAATAGGATTCAAAATTCAAGACTTTAAAGCATCTAAATGAATGCAAAGTTTAATACCGATTGGTTAAAACACTGTTACTTTAATTTAACCTACCTTCTTTAAGGAAGAAGGCAACGGAACAAAAGAGCAATGTTTTTCTTAGATATTATGACCCCATAAACTTGCTTAGCACAGATGAGTCTTGCTAAGCAAAATCAAGTTACCGGCTAAAAAAATTAATTTACATTACTGCAACTGGTGCCCAATTGATTTTCTACATAACGGCTTTGTGGGGAGTTGGGTCCAGATTGTCAGTTTACGGAATAATCTTATACAAATACACTACAAACATTGATGTCTCAATCTTAGCGAAAGAGCTTAATATAAAACAAAAAAGTGGGGAGAAAATTTGTTGTTAAAAAACGCTGATGTTTTATGCCATTTTATTGTTAGAGCTCCTCATTTTCCCCATGCAAAGTGGACCGACCTTGATTGAGATAAACAGAAACATGCCCCTGGACCCTCGTTTGTAATTTGTTTAATATTTTAAGACCTGGTGCTTCGTTCTTGAAAGGGCAAGGGCACCAAGGCGCTTTTGCCTTTGTAAAGGACATCTCTATGAGGAAATTGTACATTTCTATTAGAAGTTCGCAAGGGCACCAAGGGAATGACCAGGGGGCAATGGGGGGCAATTGCCTCCGTTGACTCCGTGAAGTATCAGGCCTGTTATTTACCTCAACTCTCTTGCTGTTCAGGCTTAGAGCTGTCCCAAATCCACAATCCAGCTCATGGCAAGTCAACACCTAAATAGTTAGTTGGATTCTGATCAGATTAGTGTGCCTGGCCCAACGCTAAAAATAAGCCATTTGGCGGAACCTAATCCGTCAAGTTCAAGTCAAACTACAGCACTGGCTTAAACAAAACTTGATGGCGGGTGGGGTTAATACGGACGCCGACGATTCGATTCCACAAAACTTGTTTCAGATGCTAAGTTTACCTGTGATCTTCAGAGAGATCTGCAGTTTTGGGGTCACTTTCCCAATGCAGTTGAGAATGGTAAATGACCCAAGATGCACAGTTGTGCTTTGTGAAATCTGATCACTTTATCAAATCCTTGACAAAAATAAAAATTGTGAGCAGGGCAATCCAGGGAATGAGACCTCAAGGGAACATCAAGAGAAGATCTGCCCAGCAGTCAATCAAACAGTCCTGTCCACTTTCACATTCTCTGCATCATAATTTAATAAACTGTCTCAAATTGCAATGATTAAGAAGGTTGCTAGTTCTCTTTTTTCTGCTCTGCGGTTTCCTCAGTACCACTGCTACTGCTGCTGCTGCCGTCTCCGCTGCTGCTGCTGCCGTCTCCGCTGCTGCTGCTGCTGTCTCCGCTGCTGCTGTCGCTGCTTCCACCACCGCTGCTTTGGTCTCTTTCTGATGCCATCTGAAAGAAAATGTTGAAGAAAATACATATTAATCTCAGCCATGCAGCATTCGCATTGGATTATTATTTAACCGAGACCAGGGGCAATTTCCAATGGGTAAATCTTACCAGTGTCCGCACTTGGATTATTTGACAAGGGTAAACTAACCGAGACGATGGTGAAACAAACCAACTGAGGCGTCAGCGTAGACTATAAACTGCGCCACACGTCGTTTTTACTGTCGCGCGGCTGACCGACTATAAACCAGCCTTTGCGCGTGTGAACAGGATGTGTTATTTTACTGACTGGTTTTCCCGGGGGGATGCGTCCACACTTGACTTTTTGACTTGGTTAGTTTGACCAGGCTAGTTTACCTGGGCAGAAAAGGGCCAGTTAAACTACCCATTGGACTCGGTTAAGTTACCTGGGTGAAATTTTCCAGGACTGTTTGCACTGGACTTAAAATGGTCAAGTTACCCATTTGCTCGGTTAGTTTACCCCCTCCCCTGAAAAGTCCAATGAGAACACAGCTTTTAAAGGGCTTTCTAAAGATTGGGACTTTCAGGGTGAAAGTCATTACTGCCAAAAAGAGCTCTGAAACTAGGTTCCCAATTTCTGGAGGTATGATAAAATTATGGCATTTCAAACTTTTGGTAACCCAAGGAGCTTCTAGGAACAGTATCCTCAGAGAGAAGTAGATCAAAAGTATGACTTCTTTGTATCTGAAAAAATTAACGGCTATATCTTCACCAGGCAGACATAATAAAAGTCTGAATATAAAAGTCTGCAATTTTCATCCCTGAATAAAAAAAAAAAAAATAAAAAAAAAAGGGTCCAGTTTGCAAATCAAACATAAAAAAAACCAAGTATATTTATGACCCTTTCGTGTTTAATTTTTTCACCAACGTACACATATACAGTACAGCATCGGTTCTACAATCAAATAAACAATGTGGCTTTTGTTTTTCAAACCGTAGCTTTATTAAAGTTTGGAGCTGAAATGGTACCCATTGTGAGACTAGACTTGTTCCCAATTCCAACTTGTTCATTTATGCATAATGCAAAAGACTTTTTCCAAAACTCAGCTGAGGCCCTGACTAAAATGTATAACCCTGAACCCTGAACGCTGAACCCCCAGCCCTCCTCTCACACAATTGATAAAATTACTCTCACCATCATAAATTACCCAGAATATTTTCAATCATCTCCTACATACCTTCTTGTAGGCCATCTCAAAGAGCTTGAGTGATGCCTGCTGGAGGGTGGATGCGGCTTGCTTGATGTCCTCCGCCGATTCGGTGTCTTTCTTGGCCAGAATATCTTTCACCTTGGTGATCTCTTCCTTCAATTTCTCACACTACAAGATGATGGAAAGAATAAGGAGTAAAAAAAGATGTTGATAATCTGAACTCTTTTGGGGATTCGAATTTTATAAACTTTAAAACCAATTAACATCAGACACCGGAAGGTTAAACTGTAGTGTCGATCTCTTCCTTCAATTTCTCACACTACAAGATGATGGAAAGAATAAGGAGTAAAAAAAGATGTTGATAATCTGTATTCTTTTGGGGGATTGAATTTTATAAACTTTAAAACCAACTAACATCAGACACCGGAAGGTTAAATTGTGGTGACTTTCTTTTACCCCTTCCTGGCCCGTTAAATCGGCCAAATTTTCTGATCGTGTAATGGCACGGCCGATGAAATCAGCCTTATTAATAACCCATTTGTATTGGCTGTAATACACCACATGACTTTAAAATGACATTTGTGAAAATTTAAGTAGTAACCAAAGTAAAGTTTGGGAAGTAAGCCTTGATTTGAATAACAATAATAAAAGTAATACAAGATTTATGTTGCACCAAAAACATGAAAAACATGCTCTAAGGCACTCGAAAGTTACAATAAAAAGTACTGTTAAAAAGCTAAATGAACAATTTCAAATAAAAACTGGAAGGTTTGCCATAAAAACCTCAAAGTTATGTGATAAAAAATCACACGTTAAAATGTTTTTAAAACATTAAGTAAAAAAACATTAAGTATTTAAAACATTAAATCAATGAAAAGGCCGGAAACATGTGTATGTATCTAGAATTGTTATTTGCAATTTCTAAAAGAAAAGTAGTAATTTAAAGCTTAAAATACATGGCATTACACGTATAAAACAAAGCACTGCAGAGGTTCATTTATATCATGAAGCAAGCCCATTTTCCATAGAGTCATGGGATAACTGCCTCTCCAACAAATTAGTACCTTTTCTATCAGCATCAAACAAAAACAGTAAAATAACCTGAACACAAATATACCAGGAATTATACACAATAACAAATAAATAGATTATTACCTCATCGGCTGGGAGTTGGTCTTTGAATTCTTCCATCTTGCTCTCTGTGTCGTGGACGATGTTCTCGGCTTGGTTTACTGCCTCCACAGCATCCTAGATGCAGACAAAAAAAATGTAAACAGATTGTTAAATATCATCAATTTATTATCTTTGGGTTTGTCCGACACCGATGTGTGTCAAGAAGTGCATATTCCGAGTTATGTACAAAACAAATCCACAGGCATACTAGTCGGGTGGGATTTGAACCCAAGACCCAAGCCATTCCAGAGCAGATGCCTTACCACTAGATTATGGAGCATGCCTGGTGACAAGAGCCCAGTTTGAATCCTGTAAATAGCAATAGGTACCATAGCGGGTACCCATCTATTCTATCGTCAACTTGTCACCAGATGAATTTCATTCAAGATCATGACATTTATAAATTTACCCAGTCTGAACAAAATTTAACTTCATCAAGCTGCGACCATCTTGTTCGTCAAATCAATGTAACCAAACCGGGGCTGGAAGGACAAAATAGACTGGTCCCTTTTCAGTACAAACATTCAAGAATACAACAGCATACAGGGAACATGACAAAAACAATTGTACAAATGTGTAGCAGAGGTTTAACGCTACCCTACATTATAAGGTATTAATATTTTCTAGAAGTCCACTTGCCTTTTTCTTACGATCTTCCTCAGCGTACTTCTCAGCATTCAGCACCATGTTCTCAATCTCGTCTTTACTGAGCCCACCAGATGACTGGATAACGACTGTAAAAACAATGGGAATTAAAATGAAACTCTTGTCCACTAGAGACTGGTGCTTCTCAAAGCATCGATTAGTGATAACAGATTAGTGGTCAGCAACTAGATTAAATAATATATTTAAGTCCAAAACAAATCAAATGGGACTGCATGACAGACTGGTACTATCTCAATCTGCTTAGTAGTATTCAGTGTGTGATTGGGGAATCACACAAGTATTACTAAACTGCAAAGCAAGAATGGAACTGAAGCTCTCTTTTAGGCTGGTGCTTATCAAACTTAGCTATCAAAATTGTGATGCAAAATAGTGGTCTAGGAGCCAGACCAATCTCGGTTTAAAGGGTCATAGGTGAAGGGTTATTGAACTCACTCTGTTGTTCTTTGCCTGTTCCCTTGTCTCTTGCTGACACGTTGACGATACCGTTGGCGTCGATGTCAAAGGCTACTTCAATCTGGGGAACACCACGCGGTGCTGGGGGGATTCCAACCTAAAAATAATTTTGTTAAAGATTTAACAAGCGGTAAAACATAAGGGGTAAAAATCATACTTCATTGGCTGAAACAAAGGTAAGAGAAATAATGACAGAGAATATTATTACTGAATATCAAAAATCCTCAAAATCCAGAAACCCATGTCCCAGCTTGATGGGATCTGTACTAAATACTAAACCAACAACGCTCATTTCAAAGTTCCAAAGCCAAGAAAGTTAAAGACAAAGGACATCACTTGCTATTGAGAACCAATTTCAGCAGAAGCTTGAGTAATGAGGTGCAATCTCAACTCTCTGTGTATTTTTTTCTGGATTGTGGCATGCTTCAAAAAACAAACACCAATTTCTGATGGAAACTTACCAGCTGGAATTGCCCGAGAACTTTGTTATCGACGGCCATCTCACGTTCACCTTGGCATACTTTGATCTCTACTTGCGTCTGGCCATCGGCTGCTGTGGAAAACACCTGAGGGAAGAAGATAGTGTAAGGTCAAATGTCAAAGGTCAACAAGGTCATTTAGATTTTTAACTAGTATGCATTGGATCCAGATCTTAGGAGGTATGTTGAAATGATGGCATTTCCACCTTTTGGTTACCCGTGGAGTTATAGATTTCAAGGAGCTTTTGAGAACAGTCCTCAGAGCAAGAGAAGTAGATCAGAGAGCAGGATTTCTTCAAATCTGAAGAAAATAACAGCTATAACGGGGAGATATAAGAAGGTCTAAATTCAGATAAAAGTCTGAGATTTCCCTTCCCTGTACTTCGGACACCATTTCATGCTCAGTAAAGTCTTTTCCACATTCTTCTGTGTTGAAGATATTGCGGTTGACGAAAAATACAAACATCATTGCATGAAAACAGACCTTAGAATTCAGGGTCTGGAACAGTTTCCTTTGGTAAAGGATTATCCCTTTTAAGAATTAAATTGTTAAAGGGAACAATGCAACGACAAGGGGCTGATGTAAAAAAAAAAAAACGTTTTCTGGAAAGCAAACTCTGTGCCTGATAAAAAAGAAAGCTTTACAATATCAGCAACATAGTATTCATAAACGATCAAAAAGATTTGACAGCATGTATGTGCAGTCACAATGCATTTGCATTGATGCGTCACTCATCTGCTTACAAGAACCGCCGGTGAGTCAATGTGTCTTTTGCAATGCTTACGGTTAGCAGCGTTTATGAAATAGAAACTGCATTAAGGGCCACTCCATTTGGAGTGAACATCTGCTTACAGGGATTTCTTAAACGGTCACCAGAGCAAAGAGACCAATGGTTTCTTTAAAGGGGCTGTGTTGTCATGATTATAGCAGGCCCGTGGCTGTGCATGGAAAGATGAACTCTCACCCAGATACTGCACACGCGCGCGCTTGCAGTCACATCGCAAAGGGTGCTGTCTTTGTCAAACTGTGATGTGACTGGTGCACGCACGCAGAGTAACTGGGTTATTCAATTTACTGCTATAATCGTGACGACACAGCCCCTTTAAAGTTCCAGTCAAATCATGATTAAAAAAAGATGATTCTATGAAATGAGAGTTGCATCAGCTCACCTGGCTCTTCTTGGTTGGGATGGTGGTATTTCTATTGATGAGTTTAGTGAAGACTCCGCCGAGTGTCTCGATACCGAGGGACAGAGGGGTCACGTCCAGGAGGAGAACGTCTGTGACGTCCCCGGCGAGGACACCTCCCTGGATGGCTGCACCCATGGCTACAGCCTCGTCTGGGTTGACAGACTTGCTTGGGGTACGGCCAAAAAGCGTCTTGACTGTGTCTTGAACCTGAGGAAGGGACGGAGTTAAATGAGTCATATTTAGGGCAAAGAGTTTCTTAAACCTGACTCCCTAGAGTGATTTACGTGGATCCTTCCTCTTTCGAACAAAAACAAACACCATGTGCTCAACACCCAAACTCTTGGACTCTGATTATGGTGGTATCACATGTCAAATCATCTGTTTCTTTGATCCTAAAACCCATCTTTTTAATGAAGCATTTGCATAATGTTTACTGGGTGGTCTGCTGGATCATTGTCTTCTATATTATCTTGTCCTTGTTTTGTACTAGTGCCATGAGCACTTTTGTGGATTTGTGCGCTTTATAAATTTTCATTATTATTATCAAAAGGCTAAACATAATTATTATTATGCCTGATCCCATGTAAAGCATAATCAGTTTACTTGTGCAGTCCTCAGTCCAACAGGATCAAACAAAACATGCAGTTGGATTTTGATGGGATGGGGTTGATGGTTAGAATTAAGTTTCCACTTAAGATCCTATTAATTATAAAATAATTGCTACAGCTACCTTTCCACTACCCCTTACTCCATAGGACATTTTGCCTACGGGTGACCTCAATCCTCCAACATCCTCTCCTATGTCACTTCAAACCAAATTGTTTGGACTTAGGAATTCCTGACCCAGTGACAAGCAATTGTTATTTAGGCCTTCAGCCCTCAGTCCCAAATCCTTCATTTTGGCAAAGATGTAGAAGGATTTGGGAGGGTCAGGGTTAATGGCAGACTTTTAAGAACACTAGGTGGCAGCAGACTTGTGCACATCGGAAATGCTCAGAACTATGCAAACAATGGAAATCTACCTAGTAAGTCTGCTGCCGCCTAGTGTTCCAAAGTCTCCCCTTAAGAAAACTCACCTTGGGCATGCGGGTCATCCCACCTACTAGCAAGACCTCCTTGATGTCCGAGCTAGAGACCTCCGCATCTTGGATGGCCTTCTTACAAGGTCCGATGGTTCTCTTGATCAGGGTCTCGACGATGGATTCAAACTTGGCTCTTGACAGCTTCATGTTCATGTGCTTTGGTCCTGAGGCGTCCATCGTCAAGTATGGTAGGTTGATGTCAGTCTGGTGGACAAATGTTAAAGCATTTGTGATAAGTGGAGAGAGCGACCAAAGCAGGAGGGGTCAAACTCCAATCACACTTCAAGATTACTTCACTTCTTTATCTTATTTTTAAATTTCTACAATTTTTGTATATGCTTTGTTTCTTGACAATGTTTTTGTAACCCATGTGCAATTCAACCTTTCGTTGAGAAGCATGTGTGAATAAAGACCATTATTGAATTGAATTGAATTGCATTGAATTGAATTGAATTGAATTGAATTGAATTGAATTGAATTGAATGAAAGCCTACTCTTTTTATTTTCCATTAAAATAGCACCTCCACCCTCAGACAATCTGACTATTCAATATCATCCACTGTGGTTTTTGAATGATAGATAACCTATGCCTGCAATGAGACATCATTGTGGTGAATGCATCTACACAGTACACACATGCACAACGTTAGTTCTGTGCACAGTTGTGCCACCATACAAAACCCTCACAGTTGAATGGTTTCAAAGGGTAGCTGGGGGAGTAGAAGGGATAATAGGGTCAAATGACTTCTCAGCTACATTCAAACACAAACTTTACGCATATAACATGACACAAATGAAGTTGGGCAAAGGATAGAGTTTGCAAAACATGCTCAGAGGGATTTTTTTCCACATTTTTGACTGAACAAATGCGGATGACGAAAAATAATAGCATCACTGCACGAGCAAATCCGTCCCAGCCTCACAGTTTAGAATGCAAGATATTCTGGCAGGTAAACTGCATCTGCTAAGCCAAGATGCTTAATAGCAACGTCTTGAAATTTTACCTGAAGAACTTACCTGAAGGGATGACGAGAGCTCAATCTTGGCTTTCTCGGCAGCCTCTCGGAGTCTCTGTAACGCCATGTTGTCCTTGGTGATGTCAATGCCTTGCTGTAACGTCACAAAGAAAATACAAAGAGAACGAGTCAAAACGGAATCAATCTAGAATCAACATTGTTTATTGTCGCTCGGTGAAGAAAGTGCACAACAAGATTGAAAGTACAAATGTTCAAAGATTTGCATATAACGATGGTTATGGTGGAAACCTTCCCTTCAAATATTTTTGCTTGAAGTGCAAGTTTTTGGGAATGAGTAAAGCAAGTAGTTTCGATCTTGCGAGCCTAAAACCTGATGTAAAAAAACCCACTGAAAACATAAAATTTTCCCCCCCATTATTTCCTCCTGACTCCGATGACCGATTAAGCTTAAACTTACACAGGTTTTTTTTATTTCATATATACGTTGGGTCACACAAAGTGCAGATACTGGTCTTTGACAATTACCAATGTAGTATGTGTGCTTCAAAGGTTTAACAAATCAACTTTGCATATAGATTATCCAGGTAATAGGTCAGTATTTAACTTCAAGAGTTGGTTTCCATTCCGTGTATGGTTAGCGCTCTTGTCTAATGCTTGGTTAACCATTAACCACCCAAACTATCCCGAACCAATCAAAATCCAACAGCATATTTTGTTTATTCTGTGGGATTGCGGACTGCGCGAGTAAACTGATCAAGCTTTAAGAGATCAGAAAGCGCTAGTACTAGTCTTATCTCGAGTTAGGACAAGTAACTAGTCCTAACTTATAGGACTGGTCATAAGTTAGGACTAGTTTTGTGAAATCCACCCCAGGCATAACACCACAGTCAGCAGAGTCCAACAGTTTGGGTGTTGTTTCACCATATGGTATTGGATTTTGTTAGAGTGAGGAAGGATTCTAGTAAATCACCCAAGGGAGTTAGAGTTAACTCAGATGAACCCAAGCTCCAGAAAAGGAGATTAAGGTAAAAGATTAAATGTGTACGTTTGCAAAAATAATTCAGGGATGAGATTTGACAAATGTGAACATTCCTGATATTGGCTCGGAACTTTGGGTTCCCCCTGATTCTGGACCCTAAACCTTTCAGATGTTATAATTCAGGAGGTTTACAAACTCTGTGCATTACCAGAAATACACAACTAGGGGTTTGCACACAATGTGGCGTCTGCTTTACTTCCTCCAAGGAAATTTGAAAGCTCTTGGAGATGACGAGAAAAATCCTGAAGTCAGGAAAAATCCCGAGATATCCCATGCCTGATAATTTCAGTTTAAAAAAATAATCAATTAATTTCTCAAACGCATCTTTCTTACGTATAAACATTCCTACCTCTTTCTGAAACTCTTTGACGAGGAACTTGAGGAGTTCGTTATCAAAGTCTTCACCGCCGAGGAATGTATCACCGTTCGTGGACTTGACTTCAAAGACTCCCTTCTGGATCTCCAGAACTGAGATGTCAAAGGTGCCGCCTCCGAGATCGTACACAGCGATGCTACAAGAAAAGGTTTGAGACATTAACTCTTACTGTGATACAACCTCCAGTGCCTCCCCCCCCTGCCCTCCAATTGAAATCTGGACTTTGAGATTAAAAATTACCAGAATAAAAAGGTTACATTTTATAAGCTTTTATGTAGTTGTTTCCCACCTTTGCATTTTTTTTTTGTTTACACGCAGACAATGTACTTTTGTTTTACCTCCACGTCAGATTATAAAAAAAGAAAAATAGTGGAAAGGCATAACAGGAGTGCTGAAAGGGTCTTGTTCAGGAAAATTCCAATGGAAACTAAAGTTTTAATTGGCCAAAAGTGCCCCCCTAAAGAAAATGTTGCACCCCCTAATATTTTACCCTAGTTACGCCGCTGATAACCTCCCATAGTTTTCTCATCAATAATGTTGCAAAAAGTTGCTGAAAGGGTCTTGTTCAGGAAAATTCCAATGGAAACTAAAGTTTTAATTGGCCAAAAGTGCCCCCCTAAAGAAAATGTTGCACCCCCTAATATTTTACCCTAGTTACGCCGCTGACAACCTCCCATAGTTTTCTCATCAATAATGTTGCAAAAAGTAAAAATGGCCTCTTGATTCTACCCTAGCAGTTTTTGTCAAGTATGATTTCAGCTTACATTTTATCGTCTGTCTTGTCCATCCCGTATGCAAGAGCGGCGGCAGTGGGTTCATTGATCACTCTCAGAACGTTAAGCCCTGCAATCTGTCCAGCATCCTTGGTTGCCTGGTAACAGAAAAAAGGAGAAGACGAGTGCTACTTTTGCTGATTCAGTCTTGGAACTTCTAGTCTTAATTGAAGACGCTAAGTAGCAACCATAGAGCTATATAAATTTACAAGAGCGCTAAATTGCCTTGCATTTTGAAACCATGTGGGCGCATCCATGTTTATGTATAAACCTACGTACAAGCTTAAAATTGTGTACGGCTATTTGAACACACAATGGTAAACCAGAATTCCAGCTTTGGTTCCAGATATCGAAACAATCCTCGGCCGCAATTCATGAACGAGGTTTTGCAAATCTCAGTGCGTGAATTTGACATTTTCTCAATACAGAAATCACAAATCCCGAGTGCTACAAGAAGAATCTTTGTTCTCTTCACTTTACCAAGTCAAGGTTTCTTTGTGCTAGCGGTGCTCTTAAAAAAATATAAAAAAATGATTCTGGCAATTCCGAGAAAATAATCCTGTCAGGCTGGATGGGAAAAAATGGAATATCCCTGACCGAACTGATTTCGGGGAAGAATTTTTTTCTTTTACCTGTCTTTGGGAATCGTTGAAATAAGCTGGAACAGTGATGACGGCATTCTTTGCCGGCGTACCAAGATAGTTTTCAGCTGTTTCCTTCATCTTGATCAAGACAAAAGCCCCGATTTGACTTGGTGAATACACTTTGTCATGTGCCTTGACCCATGCATCACCGTTACTGGCCTTGGTTATTTCAAATGAGACAGTCTTACTGAAAAAAGAAAAGAAAAGACGAGGAATGTTTTTTTTCAGAATATTAAAAATCTCCAGAACTTTACAATAATAATAATATCAGAGTCTTATAGCACACATATCTACCAATAATTAGGTGCTCAAGGTGCTTATTATATTTTTAAGACAGGTTTTTGAAGTTTATGAAATATGATATTCATTTATGTAGCACCTCCTAAGAGTTTACAAGGTGCTGTTGCGCATTCAGCAGCCACTGCCAGAAACACGGGAGCAAAACCCCTTCTCTAAGTTCTCTTAGTGATAAGTGTCACTGGGTTATTTTATGTCAACACACGGGACCTACAACTTTACGTCCAATCCAAACCGAAAGATGAAGTAATACTGGTTAAGTGTCTTGCTTAAGGACACAAGTGTCAAGACCGGGTCTCAAACCCACGCTCTGCTGATCAGAAACACCAGAGCTTGAGTACGGTGCACTTGACCGCTGGGCAACAACACGCCACTACTAACTCTAAACAAACTAAGAAAACTTAAAATTTAATTTCATACCATTATGGAAAGAAAGGTACAATACTTTACAAATTTAACCCTAATCATCCCCAATCCTTCAAAATCCAACTGCATTGTTTGATTCTGTTGGACTGAGGACTGCACTAGTAAACTGATCATGCCTCACATCGATGAGGCATATCACCATAATCAGAGTCCAACAGCTTGCGTGCCGAGTTACTGAATGGTGTTGGAATGTTTTTTAGAGTGAGGAAGGATCCTGAATAGATCAATGTAAACAAAAATAATAAACTTAACTCCCTCATACCTTCCCATCAACACAAACAACCGATTCTATTTAGTTCTGTTGGGCTGAGGACTTCACTGCCAAACCTAACATGCTTGGTACTGCCACAATTGGCGTGGACATTGTACATGACAATAACCAGAGTTCAACAGTTTGGATGTTAAACAAATTATGTTGAACTTTTTTGTAAAAAATGAGGAAGGATTCTTGTAACACTTGGTGGTTTTTAACTCACATGTCTTTCTGTGTTTCAGGATCACTGAACTTTCTCCCTATCAGTCTTTTCGTTGCGTACAATGTGTTTTTTGAATTTGTAACTGCCTGTCGTTTGGCGGGCATGCCGACCAATCGTTCTCCGTCAGCTGTGAATGCAATTACGGACGGTGTTGTTCTGGCGCCCTCAGCATTCTCAAGGACCTTGGCTGTTTTCCCTTCCATGACTGCTACACAGGAATTTGTGGTACCGAGATCGATGCCGATAACGCTTCCTTTGACACCCTCGGAGGCGTAGAAACGCCTCGGCTGTGAGTTGTCTGTTTTGATGATACTCCATGCTCCCTGGAAATAAATTGTAAAACGCAAAAATGAAGGTATTTTTTTTTTTAGTGTAAAGCAAGTATTTGTGTAACTTCAATGTCAGGTTAATTCAAGCATCGTCGGAGCCATGATGGTTACTGTTTTCTGTGAACTGTACAGCGTTATGACTATAACTATGATATTCAGCGGAATTATGCGTTTACGGCACCCTACTCTGCAATTAAGCATTGTACAGCGCATCGCATGCACAACAACAGTAACCATCATGGCTCCGACGATGTTTGAATGTGTCAGTATCACTAATCAGCTAGCTCTGATTTTTTTCATAAAATTCCACCAAAAGAAGTCATCGCATCAGGAATCTACCATCTGGACCGTACTCCAGACTCTCTGGCAATGACCAACCAAGTCACTAAGCAATCATCGCTGGGAAAATTTTTGCAAAAAACAGTCTCAAACCAAAAGTTAATGTCACATTGTGGGCTAGACTAGAGGGTTTGTTGGACCACCAAGATTTCAAGAAGCGGAGGTAGTCCAGTGTACTATTGGCACTATTTTGGGGCTAGGGCTAGCCTATATTAAATATACAGCTGTGTACATGTAGCTCAATTCAAAACATCCCATCATGAATTGAATGATTGACAATGATTGTAGCCCCACTAGTGTGGCAAGGATTTTTGACATCGGTTGAATCCTTAGCCACACGTCCAAGTCTATCTTTTGTGCAGCTCGTCCCCCAATCCGCCGCATCGAAACCTAACGGGTGCGGCGCTGGATTTTAACTAGCCCCATACATTGTGCCAATACGCTGGACTCCCTCCGCTTCTTGGCCCAACGAACCCTATCCTCTAGGACCAGACATCAAATTTGAAATCGAAACTTACTTTTTTTGGCAATTTTAACCCTCAGTGATCGGTCGGTCATTACTGTCAGAGTCTTTAAAAGATTTCCGCCGCCCTCCCCGTGCGATAACTCCTAGGCTTTAGGTGGAATTTTATGACAAATCTCCGTACAGAAGTCCATGTGAACGACGGTGTGGAGGAGCCATGATGGTTGCCGTTGCGCTGTTCAGCGAGTGAGGGCGCTATAACTCGTCGTAATATTGCGCTAGTCTTTATTCCAGCAGTCTTCTTGCGACGTTTACCTGAAAGTGGTGACGTCTAGGTTTCGAGCAGTGGTAAACGTTCTTGGATGTGCTGACTAATTGCGTGCATTACACTCGGGACAGCCGCTGTAAAACTATCCACATCGTTTGCAGCCGGGCGACATTCAGTCGCCTTGGACAAGGCCAGCCTGCAATTTTAGTGACGAATGTGACCCTTTTTACTTTTAGTGGGAGGTGGGGGACGGGGGTAAGGGGCGTTCGGCAACGGGCGTTCGGCAACGGACGACGAACGACTACACACACATAGCGACACGAAAGAGACTAGCGCAACGGCAACCATCATGGCTCCTCCACACCGTCGTTCACATGGACTTCTGTACGGAAATTTGTCATAAAATTCCACCAAAAGCCTAGGAGTTATCGCACGGGGAGGGCGGCGGAAATCTTTTAAAGACTCTGACAGTAATGACCGACCGATCACTGAGGGTTAAAATTGCCAAAAAAAGTAAGTTTCGATTTCAAATTTGATGTCTGGTCCTAGAGGATAGGGTTCGTTGGGCCAAGAAGCGGAGGGAGTCCAGCGTATTGGCACAATGTATGGGGCTAGATTTTAACCAACTAAATGTATCCACATACCTCTTAGCTTCCCTCCGGTACTTTGGCTGTTGAAGTTACTAACCTTATTAAGGGCAAATAATCATTTGAATTTTGCTCAAAATTACTCCACACTGGGAGTAATTTTATAGGCGAATTTTATGGGAGTAATAATTAGGCGAATTTTGAGCAATTCTGTTGAGTCTAAGGCACTTTTTTTAACAGAGGTGATTTAAATCCTCCTGACTGCGCAGTTACTACATATTCCTTACTGGGGCGCTAGTACGACAGATAATGTCAAAATCTCAAAAAAGGAGTACAGCGCCCCAGTTACTGCCTACTGACTGGGTCTAGTTTAAAATAGAGAATTTGAGACGAGTTGTCTCACACACGTTTTGTCGAAGACTCACTCACTTACCGTTCTTGAAAAACTAGAAAGTTGACCTTGCTGGCTGAACGATCTCAGACAGATCGAGCCGCTGCGTAAGCAGCCTGATGTTATTCTACCAACCGATAACATAGTTTGAAATTTTGTTCAAATTACAGACAAAAATTTGCAAGAAAACCGTAACGATGTGAACGGAGATTTAATCACACGTGCAATGCACTACGCAAGCCGGTTACGTATAAATTTCCATGTGATGCAAGATTTATTGTGTATTGCTCATGCGTTCTAACCTTTAACCTCGATTTTTTCGCGAAAGTTCTTTCCAAAAGTGGGCTGTTTTATGCATATTACTAGTAAGCATGAAACAGCCGTTGAATACCAGCGTACTTAAATCAAAATGCCCATTGAGGGCGCATTGTACAATCAGAGCACAACTTGATAAATTGAATGATAGTTTGAGGTGAAACAGTGAAATGGCTCTTCAAAACTGTGCAAGATTGGGGTTGGTAAGCAGTAAGACAATGACTAAATAGCTAGATTAATAATTGTCATTAAATTTAATATGTAATTGTTCTTTGAAGAAGTGCTTATGAATGGTCAGATTGAGATGGTTTTGGGTGGGAACTGGGGATGGGGATGGGGCTCGGCGGGTGGGGGGGGGGCGGCATGGATGGAGGGGGGGGGCTGGTGCAGTGTGGTGTGTGGGAGCAGGGTCACCGGGAAGGGGTTCGGGCTAGGGGGGCTGGTTTGTTTATGGGGAAACAGTACAATTCTAATGTACTTGTACTCGGAAATGTCCATAAATTGCCAATGAATAGTTAAGTTTCTTAATCAAGCAAGGACACAAGTGTCATGTCTCATGACCAGGATTCGAACCCACCGATGGAGGGAGGACCCATCCCAAATTATTAGTTTTTAAGTTATTTTATTTTATTTTCCATGTTTTATTACTGTAGGTGTCTTCATTTACAAGAAGCTTCTCTTCATTGGTGCAGAGGGGACATCACCATGTGCGCACTACTAGAGCTCTACCGGTTAGTTGCTCTCTCAAGGGACGACAGAGTCCAAGTCTGAACAGGGTACACAGAGAACAGGGTCATCATTTAAGTACATGTAAGAAAATGTAAAACCACTTACGTACATTTGCGATGTAAATTTGTCTAAAATAGAAGAAACTGATTTTTGGAAGTGTTGAATTGACATAAAATTTGATGTCATTTCTTTGATCAGCTTGTTGTCTAAACATTGGTGTCCAACAACCTGCGCCTAGCTTTACAGGGAAAGCTGTGCTAAATGGAGACTTCAAAACTGTTCAGCTGGAAGATTACCGGGGAAAGTACTTGGTTCTCTTCTTCTACCCCTTAGACTTGTAAGTACACAGTCTGTTTTATTACCTGAATTTTTTTATAAGCTATTTTATTGACCTGGAAAGTTGGTTCCTTACATCCTCTTGCCTTATTATTGTTATAGCTTTCTGGTAATGAAATCAAGGGACCCTCAAAAGTGTTTTATTACTGTAGGTTTTATCACCCTGACCCGTAGGCCTGAGATACCTGTAAAGAGAAGATGATGAAGAAATGTCAGTTTAAGATGTGGGAGGAAAACTGCAAATAGGGGAAACCCACGCTATCGGGTAGGGACTGAAAACCCAATCCACATGCAAGGCTCCGGTCTGAGGTGGCATTCCAAACCAGGGTCCACCAGGAGAAGACCAGGAGAAGAGTTGGAAGGCACAGAAGATTTAAACCACAAATCAATCCTAAATGCTCAACAGCTTTTACCTAGAGGAGGTTACTTTTGAAAACTAGGAGCTTGTCTCTGTATTTTTCATTATTTATTTACATGACTAATGCTTTACCTTAATCTTGAATTTACCCGGCAGCACCTTTGTTTGTCCGACTGAGATCATTGCATTCAGTGAGCGAGCTAGCGAGTTTACAGAGCTCAATACCGTTGTCATGGGCGTGTCCGCAGATTCACATTTCAGCCATCTGGCCTGGATCAACACTCCAAGAAAGGTCAGGGCTTTGAAGTTAGCTTTGGCTCAAGCTTGGACTCTTATTCATATTAACCCTAACTGTCCCAAGTCCATCAAAATCAATCGGCTGAATATGTCGTCATGATCATAGCAGGTCTGTGGCTGTGCATGGAATTACAAACTCTGACCCAGTTACTTCAGGCGCGTACGCGCTGGATGTGACATCACAAAGGGCGCCATCCTTATTTTATTGTGATGTGACACTCGCGCCTGATTGCAAAAACTGGGTTAGAGCTCATAGTTCCATGGACAGCCACAGGTTTGCTGTGATCAGGACAGTTCCCCTTTAAGCTCCTAGGAAGATTTGGTTAACCCATTCACACTTGAATCACTAACCCTGGCAATCTCCCAGGGATAGCTATTTCCTGGGAAATAGGGTTAGGGGTTAGAAACAAACCTGATAACCTCTAAGTTAGCATATTGAGTTAAAAATCTTTTTTGAAGTGTGAAATGAACATTGGGGTGGTGGTGGGGTTAAAATTCCCAAGGAATTTCTTGGGTATTTTTTCCTGTAGAACTTGCTCTGCAGTCTGACAAGAGAATAAGTTTTCTATCTCTCCACTGAAAATTCTAATTGACAATCTAATTTCAGGATTTCATAAATAAATCGCAGCTACAAATTGTGTCCCTAGAGAGTGAAAATAGTTGTGTAGTGTTCTTGTTCAGCGGGTAATCTTTTATTGTTCACTGAAGAAGCATTTTGCCATAAAACATTACACCCTGGTTACTTTATTTGTCTTATCTTCAGGAAGGTGGCCTTGGTCAGATGAACATCCCACTCCTAAGTGATTTCCAGAAGAAGATCTCCAAGGATTATGGCGTCTTACTGGAAGAGGAAGGAGTTGCATTAAGGCAAGTGCGGAGGGCTAAGTGTTCACTTGTGCTATGCCCATTTTTTACTTTTATTTTATTTTATTTATTTATTTTTTTTTTTGGGGGGGGAAGGTTGGGAAGCAGGATTTAACTGATGTACTGTTACTTTGATCAGGGGACGTAGCAAGGGCATTTTCTTTGGAAGGTTGTAAGGAAGTCAATTTGCCGACAGGTGTTTCGTTTCGGGGGGTGTATGGAAACCAATTTGCCAGCTGCTAGTATTCTCCGCTATTTCGAGAAAGACAGGCGTGCCCAGAATGGAACCACACGGTATAATAATAATTTGAGAGGCTAATCATCCTTACTCGCAGCTGAGAAGCTGAACTTCGAAGGACACGGCTACGTGTTGGGAGCCACAGGCATATAAAGGCGCCGTTAGCAGGCAGCCACATTGACCCATTTTATGACCACGGAGCACGGCCAGAGATCGAAAGTGTTTGAATTTTTTGGGGGGAGAAAATCCCTCGTGGCAACAGCTCTACTCACATATAACCCTAGCTGGGAATCTAACCGGGGCAACAGTGGCAAGCACTTTACACCCTAACCCATATCCCATAATGTCAAATCAACAAAATGACTTAATTTAGTCTGGATGTCCTTGTTTTGGTTACTTGATTTGGTGCAACATTTGCCAACCGAGGCCCAAAATGCCAACTTATAAAAATTATTGGGGGTGTCAACCCTCGCCCATCCCCACGGTCACTACACCCTTGCATTGGATGAGGGGCATGAGTTTGGCTGCTTACACTGTAGAATACACTCAGTTAAAATTTCACTTGAGGCAAATAATAAAATCAGGTTTTTCTGTCTCTTGAACATAGAGGGCTATTTCTGATTGACCCTGAGGGGATTGTACGGCATATGAGCGTGAATGACCTGCCAGTTGGACGGTCAGTGGATGAAACTTTACGATTGGTCAAAGCGTTTCAGTTTGTGGCCGAGCATGGTGAGGTTTGCCCAGCAGGTTGGACTCCAGACTCTGCTACGGTAAGATGATTTTTTCTATTGATGCACTCCTATAAAACTCATAAAGTTGCCCAACTACAGAAAAATGTTGCTTCTTGCTAAGATCAGTAAAAATGCCATGTAATGTAAATTACTAGTGGTAATTTAACTTTTGTAAACTTACTGGGAAAAAAAACAGTGGTAATGGCTTCATGTTCAACGCCAGAAGTGTCTTTATCGAAGGCTAATCCAAAGGCCATTTCCACTTTTTGCATTTATACCACAGGTCACATTGGTTGGTAGCGGGTTTCAACAGTTCATTTTTTTCCGCGTGAAAACTTAACAAAATTGCTTTCCTAAAAATTAAAAAACAAAAAAATATACATTTTGTTTATTCTCATAGTTTTATCCTCCAATCAAATGACAAAGATCTACTTGGATGCTATATGAAACAAATAATTAATATTTTGCATTTGTGCAATGGAGAGAACATTTTCATTCGTTGAAAGATGGAGTTCTCCTTTCAACTCGGTTGCCTCAATAAAGGAACATTACACCTTTCAACTCATGAAAATATTCTCACCATTGCTCTAACATTAATTGTTTGTATGTTAGAGGCATGAAATTAACAAAGGACCTGCAGAACGTTGACATTTTGACTAGCTTTGAATTCTTCAAAATCCCGATATTTTCCAGTTTCTTTGAGATGGTTTCATTTCTTTCTTTCCAGATCAAGCCAGACCCAAAAGGATCTAAGACATATTTTGAGGCAGTCAACGAGTAAAGGAAAGTGGTGTTCTTCTGTTGTCATCATGATTTACAAATATCTCTATTGGGTTAAAACCGTGTGTACCTTATTTAGTGTGTGATGTAGCAATAGTACTTTAGCTATTCAAGACAGAGTAAACGTAATCCCACCAACCAATAAGATTGTTTTAAATGTCTTGGGGAATTGATGATTATGTAACTTGCTCAGGTATTTATCTTTCTGATGTGCTGATTATTTTATTTAACGCTGATGTTCAGTCCCATTTTTTGTATACAGCCTTTTGTTTTCACAATAAACAGTATTTATGAACTATTTAATGCAAATATCAGGGTAAAAGCAATAAGAACATTAGTTGTGAAAGCTGGGAAGTATTTAAAAGAAACTTGCTTTAATTGTTAAAGGAAAAGGACAGCATTGTTTCTCGGTCGATCCAACAGAGAGAATCTTTCTTCTCTTGGCATTGTCACGTCAGGGTTTCTTTGTGCCAGCGGTACCCTCAAAGAAAAAAAGATTCCGGCAATTCCGCCAAAAGAATCTGGTTAAAGAATAAATTAGCTCCCACCATCTACAATTAACACGAAACAAACAACCTGTAAATTTCATCATATACGGAGTCCATGTTTCAGAGATAAAACAAAGTTGAGCTTTTGTCGGGGATTTTGTGCACACTTATATCAAGCTTATTCAGATAGTGGCAATCAAAATAAGCAGTGGTGATTTTGTGGAACTTTCCAGGTCTATTTTCTCAACTTTGACATAATTTCTCTACTCTGGGGTATTGGTACGGATGCAAACTTGATAAGTGAGCCTTCCAATTTTAAAAAAGAATCTCCAGTCCTGTTCTTTGTCTTTCAATGAAAATTGCATATTTAAGTGACATTTGCATAATTTGTTTAAAGGTGACCACACAGTCTTTACTCTTTGTTGCGGGTCTGTCAAGATTTTTTAGTCGACTTCATTTTTTGGCATAAAAGATGGGAAATATTTCAGAACGTGTTGAGTTGCATAGATTTTTAAGGTAAACCAAGTCCCAAGACTGTGATTTTCTGTTTTTTTGCTTTAGTCTGTCCGAAAGCAAGTATATTGTTATTTGAAACTACCCCCTCTTGTGGCTTATCAAACTTCTAGGGCATGAGAGCTTAACATGTTTTTAGACAAATAACCATGATTTTAGATTTGAAATAGAGGTTAACTATGACTTGTACCAAAAGACACATGTGTCATGAATTAAGCATTTTGTTCTGACCCGATGCAGAAAAGAAATAAAATTAATAGACAGTTAAGGGAAACAAAACACCGCTAAATAATATTCTTTTCATGGTACATGAATAGTTACTTGATTTGTTATTATGTCATTAGTCACATAACTCTTTTTATTGTGTGTGAACTCTCCGTTAGTACAGTAAACAAATGCCAATTATATAAATATTCCTGAGGCAATATTTATTATAAAATATTAGATAACCTGCAAGTAAGCAAAGCTTCTGTGCATTTCTAAACTGACTGAGTAATAGAGTAGTAGGAAAATCAATTTTTAAAAATTCTAAAAAATCCATGATGGTTAAATTAAATAGAAACGTACCAAAGGCTAAGCCATCGGTCTATATTGGAATAAAAATTGGCAAGCAAAAAGCTTATTGAATGTTAAATTAGTAAAATCACAATCAAAGGGCAGCCTCCAAGTCAAATAAAGTTAATTTGATACAGAAGCCAGATTGGTTTAACAAAGAGTTAACAAAGTTACCAATGATGCGCCGTCTGACCCCTGAACTATTCCCTTCAGTCAACCTAACTTACACACAAGAACACTTACACCCGAGAACAAGTTCACCCTCCATACCCAGGCTTACAATGGTTAAAAAGAGAACGATTGGATCTTTCCCATGAATGTAAAATAATATAAGGTTGTGTGTCATGGCCAGCCAACAGGTCACATGAATTTGGTATTTTTGTGTGAAATTTCAACCGCGGAAAAGAGGGCACCGGCACATTCAACTACGTGCGCAGAGCTTGCACGCACCGTGTAACTACTTGCTTTGTTTCATCCACATAAAGTGCCACATTGCGCTTGAATATTTTGCCAGATTTCTGCCATTATGCAGGGGTTATTGTGTTATTGATTTCAGACATTTGTCCTTTCGTTCCAGGAAGAGGATTAAGAGATATCCAGAGGTTTCCAACATTGTTTAGTTGTTGTATTTAAGCAGAATGAAGTATCCATCCTTTGTTCCAGTTGTAGAAACAATCATATGCAGTAACTCACGGCCAAGGTGTTGCAATTCACGGTGCATGAATTTGACATTTTCTTGATAGACAAACCAAAAATCACGGTGCTTCAAAGAGAATCTTTGTTCTCTTGGGTTTGTCAAGTCAGGGTTTCTTTGTGCCAGCGGTACTCTCAAAGAAAAATAATCCCTCCAGGGGGATGGGAGAAAATAGAAGAATCCCAGCGGCAATTGGTTAAAGATATGTTCTACTTCATCAATAAAGTGTTGGCCTTTAATAACTTATCCATAAATTAAAAAGAAAATTAGTCTATTTAATCAACCAAATCATACGGAACCCTTGCAGGAATCTCGTGCCTTTATTCAAACCAAACCGTGTAGTTATCTACATTGGTATTGATGTTACTGGACAGTTGGAAATGGGTGATGAGGATGGTCCACCCTGTACAGAGGAGGTAAGAAGAGAAAGAAGGGAAAAAAAAGATGGTGTGAATTTACTAATCACAGCTTAGTTTGCGGTAACTGCTTCTGATTACAGGATTCAGGCATACAACTTTTCAGCGGATCAGCTGATTTCCTCTTTTCTCTTCATTTTTGGTGTCGTAGAAAACTGAAAAACACTGTACAAACTTATGGGTGTTTGGCTATTTCCTGTTTTTTGGTTTTCAATTTCGCCGTTGCGTGCCTGAGGATTCGAACTGACCTCTCACGGGGCGCACTTGGAGGTCTAGTGGTTAGAGATATCTGCTCTCGAAGGGTCGCGGGTTCGAATCTCACCCAAGTAGTAAATCAGGCCCGTTTGCTTCATTCTTGAAAGGGCAACAGCACCAAGGCATTTTCTTCTTGATAAAGGTCACCTCTATGTGGAAATTGTAAATTTGTATTGGAACATTTCAAGGGCACTAAGGCAATGACCAGGGGCATGGAGGTGATTGCCTCTGTTGCCTCCGAGAAGTATTAGGCCTGGTATATGCCTGTGGTGTTTTTTTTTTACCAGCAGGACTCAGGGGGGGGGGGGAGCAGTGCTCATCACACATTGGTGTGTGATAAAACCAGAATATTAATCACAGCTCACTTTCTTATTTGTAAGTACAACGCCATGCTCACTTCACACAAACTCGCTTCAACTATTGACCAGAAAACCCACAAGAAATGAAGTGAGTTTTTCTTTTGAGGATGAATCAGATTTTTTTTTTTGAGAATGACGAAGTGAGTGACTTGGATGATTAGACTTACCAAGATAGATCGCAACCTCTGTAATTCCTGTTGAGGTCCAGCAGTGACTTCATGTCACTTGAGTTCAGTTCAAAATCTAACGACTGAAAACGTTTTGAAAAAAACAAACCAGATATAAATGTACCTTTAAGCCCCAGCTCAACATTGGTAAACTGACTGTAAATGCTTACATTCTTTGCACAAATCAAGATATTTGTAATAAAACCAACCTGTTAAAATGTCAGCTCATTTAGTTATTTCACTTGCAAGAAAACAGTAGATGAAAAATGCATTAAGCATTTTTGTACACATTCCTATAGGCAGGGTTTTCGTCTCACTGAGACAAAAACTAATATTGGATCTTATCTCATTTATTATTTAAAAGGGATAACACTTCAGGCAGCAATATTTCAAGGAAAGTTTTCACCATCCTTATCTTTATACCATGTAGGGTATAATATGTAAATCTGTGAACACTTATGCTTTTCTTCTTACCAATGCTGAGGTGGGGCTTTAACTGTAGTTCATTGTTTTTGTAAAACTTTGGTCATTTTCCTTGTTCTTTATACATCAAGTTGTCAATAGCAGCGGGAAATCTATGCACATTTTTTTTTAACTTGGATTCAGTTAGGGGTGTTACCCCATGCATTACTATAAGTATACTCTCCTTGCCACAACATTCCACAGGAGACTGTGGAGGCAAAGTCCACAGTACACAAGCCATGGGGTTTCCTGATGCTCCAGCTGTGCAAACAGAAGAAACACCTGCACCCAATGCTAGCCTGGACAGTATGGTACTTTGTGGCAGTCTGTGGTACCAGTGTATAATAGGGTTCTAAAGGAATATTACCGATCTGTTTAAAACTGTTGTGTCAGCTTGCAAGTTTGTAACTCTAAAATGCCCCTCCCTTCACCTAAGCCCCCTTAAAAAAACATAAAGTAAAAAAAAAATAACACCTAACCTAGCACTTACCTGGAAGTTATCTTTAATTCTGGAAGGAGTTATACTCTTTGGTATACAGATAACGCCTCGTTGTAAAGCAAAGCGAATGAGTACCTGGGCTGGACTCTTCCCAATAGCCTCTGCAATCCTGACCACCTCTGGGTCCGCCATCAGATTGGGGTCAGTCTCTTTGACCCTGGAAGAGTCAACAACAGACCGATCCATTAATCCCCACCCACTAAAGATACTGACCAATCACAGCATTGGCTAGTACATCACCACTATACACACCGGCAGCACAATTTGCATCTCTTCAATGCCAAACTCCACGTCATGATGCACGTATGTTAGCATTTCCCAATAGGATTTTATCGTGTCGGACTTTTGTCAGACTTTCGGTGGCGTAGCCAAGGCTGTGATTGGTCAACACATAAGGGGGCGGGGCTTAATGGATCGGTCTATAAGGGGATCACAATACCAAAGTTGTGTCTTTCCTTAACTTACATCTCTAAAGACCCAAACTTAGACACCACACTAGGGCCTGATTTCGTACAGCTGCTAATGAACACAAAAGTTAGTATCTAATCACAACAACATTATGTTTGCAGAAAATGCTGCAAATTACAGAATTCGCATTGACCTCTCACCACCAGGCCTGCTCGGTGGTCTGGCGGTTAAGATATCTGCTCTAGAATGCGTGTGTTGTGGGTTCAAATCCCACCCGAGTAGTATGCCTGTGCAGGACTCATGAAAGCACCGAGTCGACAGTGCTTATCACACATTGGTGTAGGGTAAAACCAAATTATTATTTAACATATTATTGTACCAGACTATTTGCCCTCTCAGCCTCAGTTTGATTGCAATTGTACGAATGCGGACAACCACCAAAAAGGTCTTCACTTACCAAGGACGGTCAGGAGAACCAAGAGGGCTGTAGGCGGTTACGGAGATATTGTTATCTTGACAATATTTGACGAGATTATCCTGCGTCAGGTAAGGATGCAGCTCAATCTAAAGAATGGTATAAATATTATATCAAAATCAAAAACTTGTCTTCACATTTCTGCACATTTACAAGTAGAAACTCAGTCAAACTTGATGAACATTCACTGATCTTATCTAAAGTTAACCAATACTGACTGAGCAATTTCATTTTTATATTTCAATGATGAATATTCATTGATTCGATCTAAAGTTGACCAAAAGTGACTCAGCAACTTCATTTAACACTTCAATGATGAATATACATCGATCTCACCTAAAAGTGACCGTTCATGAGTCAGCAATTTCATTTAATATGTCATCGATGAATATTCACTGATCTGACCTGAAGTTGACCAAGTATGACTCAATAATTTCGTTTAATATTTCACTGGTGAATGTTCACAGGGAAGACCAATGGGAAACTAATAATCAAATAAATTTATTACCTGGAGATTAGAGAGAGGGACCTTCGAGACGGACTGGATTTCCTGTATCATCTTCAAGTTGAAGTTGGATATACCAATTGCTTTGCACATCCCCTTCTCAACAAGTTGCTCCATGGCCTGTGGATAAGAAATGTAAAAAAAAAAACCAGCTAACACTTGGTAACCTGTACTCCCAATGAAGTTTGACTGCAAAATACTTCCATCTTGAAATATTAGCCTCTTTACAAAAAGATTGTTTGGCAATAAGTTTATGTTTATGAACTGTAGAAATAAACACTTGGACGCTGCCTCTACGTCAACTATGGACATAGCAGATCAATACCATGTGACATGCCTTTGTACCAGGATCAACCAATGGGAAAGCTGAAATTTGCCACATGGCTAAAATGGCAGTGCGTATGAATGGCCTCAAAGCAAATACACACAGATAACCACACACACATCATTCTACTGTCTGTATATGTATCATATACATGTAGTCGGCAAAGCATCCTCACGGAAACATCACACCAACTTGTGGGAGCCAGTTGCAGCTACTAACCATGCCAGAGACACCAAGGCGAACCCCTTCTCTTAGTGTTTCTCGGTTCTTTTACATGCGATACAACACACAGGACCTATGGCTTTACATCCCATCCGAAGGATAAAGCAATAATGGTTGTGTCTTGTTTAATGACACAAGTGTCAAGACAAGTAGTCGGCAAAGCATCCTCACGTAAACATCACACCAACTTGTGGGAGCCAGTTGCAGCGACTAACCACGCCAGAAACACCGGGGCGAACCCCTTCTCTTAGGGTTTCTCAATTCTTTTACATGCGTTGATAGATACTGATACAACACACGGGACCTACGGCTTTTCATCCCATCCGAAGGATGAAGCAATAATGGCTAAGTGTATTGCTCAAGGACACAAGTGTCAAGACCGGGTCCTGAACCTACACTCTGCTGATCAGAAACACCAGAGCTTGAGTCCAGTGTTCTTATCCGCTCGGCCACGACACACCATGATTTTGTATTTCTATGATATGAACGTACAAAAAGCAATTTAAAAACCCAGAGTATTACAAAAAAAATTATAACTCAAACCCCCGAAGTCCATGAAATTTTCACAAGTTGGTTGTATGATGTGTTATGGAAAACTAGAGGCTGGGCATGGATGTACATTTAATATTCTGGAAGTTCTTACCGTCCAAGTGTCTGTGTAATGGATTTCGGGAGCAATGATGAACTTGCCATTTGCATCCTTCGGGAATTTCTCATTACCCCTCTGAAAAAGCAAAATATTAGATATTAGCCCAGAAAGATTACGTAAAATTGAGGCTTCGTCAGTGAGTTGTTTAGCATAACAACAATAACATTAATAAACTAGGCATAACCTAAGGTATGAGGCGCATTACACTATTACTACCCATTAATTGGGCCGTAAAGAATTCCTGAAACCATGTTTACTCGATTGGAGTATGCAGCACCGGCAGTCAAATGGGTGCGCAGGTTGCTACTCATTCACATCAACAATCTTCACCCTTGCAGGCATCCATTTACTCCTTGGTGAGGAGAAGCAATTATGTTTAAGTGTCTTGCTTGATTGTTTGATGGTACTATACCTGGTAAGCCATGGGCCAGTGCATGAGGTAAAGATCAAGGTATGCCACACCAAGGTTAGAAAGTGTCTCCTTGCATGCCCCCTCTACATCATCAGGGTGGTGCTTGTTGTTCCATATCTGCAAATAAAATGAAATATAGAACATCAGTTGTATCCTAAATGGGAGACTTTTGAGCGGTCCTTTTTCACGGTTCTTACCAGGAGTGTGCACGCTCAGAACTACACAGTACTGTCTATGTGCCCCAAAATTCAGAACTGTCAAAAAGGACCGTTGTGTCTGCTGCCGCAAGTGTCTGAAAAGTCTCCCATTGTTTCTCAGGCCCATGGGCTCTAGCGATATAGGTCTTTAACTTTTATTCATATGGAATTTGCGCAATACAAATTAGAAGTCAGGAATTTGGTCAGGAACTGTTTGTATAGCTTTCCATGAGTAGTTAAAACAATTAACCCTTTACCTTGCTGGTAATGAATACATTTTCTCGTTTGATGGTACCATCCTCAATTTTGGCTTTCAAGCCTAGTCCTACTTCAGTCTCATTGCCATAAGCAGCAGCACAGTCAAGGTGGCGGTATCCAACGTCTATGGCTACCTTCACAGCATCGGTAACTTCACCAGGCTTTGACTGATTGCACAAGGAGAAAAGATGTTGATGTTATACTAAGGGAATAAAAGAGTGGTGATGAGGTCTTAAACGGCAGTTTAAGACCAGCAGGGTCGTGGCCATGTGATAAAGGACCGAGCCGAAGGCGAGGTCTTTTATTGCACAACATTGTTCTCGGTCCTTTATCTCATAGCCACAACCCTGCAAGTTATTAAACAGCTTTTTAAGACCGAGTCACTACAACTCTCTTATTCCCTGTAACTTAAGCTGTGGTTTTTAATTATACATGGAAACTATGCCAGCCTGCAATATGATGTCATGTGGTGAATAAATATATATACACCGGCAGTACACAGTCAACCCTCCTACTGTCCAACCATTCAACATCATGATCCACTGAGGTTTTGAATAATAGATAAACTATGCCAGCCTGCAATACAATATCATGTGGTGAGTGCATCTAGGGTACACAAAACATAGTGAACCCTCCTACTGTCCGACCATTCAATACCATCCACTGTGGTTTTGAATGGTCAATAAACTATGCTAGTCTGCAATATGATATCATGTAGTGGCGTGTCGTGGCCGGGTGGTTAGTGCGTCGGACTCAAGCTCTGGTGGCTGAGTCATTGGAGTGTGGGTTCGAGTCCAGGTCATTTCGCAACACAAATTGTGTCTTTGAGCAAGACACTTAACCATAATTGCTTCGTAAAAGTTGGGGAGGTACAGCCTTCTGCTCTACCAGCCAGGCTTCTGATGGATGATACCCAAGCCTACATCCTTACAGACTGTAAAGGGGGTGACCCTGTTTCAGCCCCAGGAGTAGGTGGCAATGGACCCTGGGAAAACAGTTGATTTGTAGCCCACACCTCGAGTGGCTTATTGGCCTTGTGTGTCTGGCCACTAACATAAAAAAAGAAGAGTGGCTTACTGGCCTTGTGTGTCTGGCGACTAACATAAAAAAAGAAAGAAAAAAAGTTACACAATACACAGTAGGATTATTTGCACAGTACACATTTTGTCAAGGGCTCAAGGGTCAAAAAGCTAATATCAGTGCCACATCACAAGAAATGATAACATTGCAATGGGATATAAATTATCAGATTTCTGTTTGTATTGTGCTGGTAAAGAGTCTCTCACTGTTTAACTGTGTACACCAATTTATGTTGACTGCATTTTTTAAAATGCTCTTTTACTTCAACTCTTTAACCCTCATACTCCTGGTATCATTAGGAGTACATCTGACCAACCAACATGGCTGATGTTTCACTCCTGTAAGGGCAAGGTACTTTTTCTTACGTCTACGACGGAAATTTAAACTTCTACCGGACCATTTTAAGGCAATGACAAGGGGCATGGAGGCGATTGCCTTTGTGTAGTATCAGGCCTGCAGGATGAGATTATTAGCTCACAGAGTAGAGCCACTACAAGCTGATTAGTATAGGGATTATCCACTCAGTGATGTATTTAGAGATCAGATGATCCTAATCCTTCTGTCCAGTCGAGGAATGTTGGGGAGGACAGCTGTGATTTGATCTCTAATCCGACTGCCACATTTCATTCATTATGATAATGACGACCAAAATATTAACCTTAGTTTTGAGTATGTAGTTTTATACTCTTTGCCATAATGAGTGCAAGTTTGGCGCTGGGATTGCGCACTTTTTAATAAATTTGTTACCACAACCAAGTACCATAGGCAGCGGAACAAGTTTGCGTCGCAAATTATATTTAGACTGAAACATTTCTGTGTCAACTGAATGACTGCAAACTGAACATGGCATTATCTCTGGCCCTTGGGAAAAAAAAGTAGGACAATTTGATTGAGTACAAGAGCTGACACACACAATGGTATAGGCTTGTATGAACTTTTCAGGCTTTTTAACTCAGTTGGCACCAGATGACCTGTTTACACGCAAATGTTTCCCCTGCCTGGAAAGTGGAAACGGAAGTCGTATATAGATGCCATAATGTAATTTCGGATCACCAGAGTAAAGGTTACCTGGTCAGATGTGTGATAATAAAAGTTTGCATTAATAAAAGAAGAATTCCTTTATTGGGGGGGGGATGATTTTTTTTTTTAAAAAGGCGAATCAAGATCAATTGAGGAGGAACGTATTGATTTTATTGCGGCAGCATGGTCAACTCTTGGCTACCAGGATGTGGACGAAATACCCAGTAATTTAATACGTTATATAATGTCGGCTACTTGTGTATGCGTCAAAGAGGTCGCTATCAAATCTGCCGGCTTAATATCGCTTGAAAGAAAGAATATCAAGAACACAAACTAACAGCAGCCACTGGTTTTGCTTTGGGCCTAAAAAACATCGATTTGGAGGACAGAAAATGATCATGAGTCCAATTAATTAAAACGCCTTCTTGAGCTGAGAAGCCAGTAGGCGATTTTTCTGCAATTTTATTGAGTCTTTGTCAGAATTTGGGAAGTTTTTGGGGAACATCGCATTCATCACAGCGGATACCCCCATGCTTCCCTGGGCATTAGTACGACTGTCCAGTTACTGAGACTGAGACGGAGACAATGGAGGAAGGCAATACATGAGACGTAGTGAGAGTGTGACCTTGCTCTATGGATTGGAGTGACGTCAGACATAGGCCATAGCAAAACAAAAACATTTACTATAATAAAAACTATCGTATGATCTATAAAAGTTAGACCCAGTATGGGGCGCTGTACTCCTTTTTGAGATTTTGACATTATCGATCGTACTCTAGTACTAAAAAAAAATGCCGTATCCGGCTGCCACTTTATCTCCCAGCGAAAGTTCCAGCCGTGCGATAGAAATGTCTGCTTTGTTTTTCTTTTTTAAAGTAAGTTTAGTAAGGTCAATGAGTAGCATTTTTAGCTACCACTAGGCACTACCACCACCAGTTCCTGACCTGGAGAGGAATATCAAAAAAGGGAAATAAAGCCCGACATCCATTAAACAGTTAAACAATCTAATAAAACTATCTATATAAAAAATCCCTTAAAAAGTGGCAGTCAAATATGGAAACTTTTCCCTAGTAGTATTAGTATTACTAGTATTAGTACGACGATCGATAACAGTCAAAATCTCAAAGAAAGGAGTACAGCGCGCGCCCCAGTTAGTACTGGGTGGGTCTAATCATGGAGGAAGGAAATACATGTATTTCCTTCCTCCATGGTCTAATCATGGAGGTAGAAATTAGACCTCCATGGTCTAATGGAGGTAAAACAATCCCTTGACCCTTGCCACACTCGTGGGGCTAAGTCTAATCATCATATTCATACTCATCATAGTAAAACGTCGCGGCGTCCTAGCCCCATATAAATAAGTATAAATCAATGCCTAAATCATGTAAATCAATGATTAAAAACCTTGCAACTCTTTGATTTGCTTTATTCTTTACCTTCCAGGTGCCTAGTCCCAAAATTGGCATCCGCACTTTGTTGGGAAGCTCGATGAATTGTTTAAGTGCCATTATGTAACAACTAAATGGGTAATTCCGCAGACAAAATCACCGACGATCTCTCTCACCTTTCCGTGTAGTGGGTGGAACGTGGTTCTCACAGTGGTAGTGTGGTTGTGTGTACTCTAGCGCTGCAGTAGTTTTTAGTTCAAGACATTCTCATTATTTTTCTTCAAGCATCCAATAGAGGGCGTATATTTACACGCAAATTCTACGTCAAAAACAGCTCGAGAGAAGCATTGTAGTTCACAAAAACGTAATGTACCAAGACTAACCAGCCAGCTGTTCGAGAAACGAGCTGCAGCAGTTAGGTTTACTTTTTAGTCTGGTAATCTGTCGCGTTATTTAGCAGTTTACTATACAGAAGTCAGATTACCAGCAATGTTTGTTTCATGACATATGGAGAAACCTAGTAATTAATTTCAAGAAAATGTTAAGCCTTCTTTGAAAAAAAGAGATGTTTGAGCCATTAAGATATTAACATTTGAGCTATATTTGTCCAAAGGTAGCTTAAACCATTCTGAAATGTACGTTTTGAATGGAGTAATTGGTACTTCAATGGCATTCGGGTTGTTTATGACTAATTAATAGTACTCAAACAGCCGTTCAGTATTAGTAAACAAACTGCCATCATCATTACACACACGCGCCCTGGTGTTTACTTACGTTTGTGCACGCGTGCGCATGCTAATGCTAGCTATTTTCTGTCGGCAAATACGTTTGCCATTTTTCTTTCAAACTATTCAACCAGAAGTTAGTCAGTGCAGTATCAAAATAGAAACACAACAAAATGCAGAGCTTTTTGAATCTCCTGTTGTTTGCTGGGGTCTGCATAACTGTAAGCGCAGATCCTACTCCTGAAAGCTACGATCCTTGCAATCTAGAGCATCTGAATGTATACTACCCCGTAGATACAGTTGCTGATGCTGTGAAACCATGCGGAATTGAGCGGGACTTCGAGGACGTTAGCGGTCAGGAGGCTCCAGAAGTCAGTATGAAGATAAAAGCATTACCAGATTTACTCGAATTTGGTGACAATCCTTTTGAGGTGCCCGATCAGGACGAGGTTTGTTTCCTCAATCTTGCCGCGTTTTACTAATTAGTTGTAGTTCATTATTATTTTTTTTTATCGTGATGGGGTCATTCCGCGCCAATACTCAAGTAAAATTTGAAAATTTGACAGACAGTGTGACCGACTCAGATTTTGTGTATATTCTGTTTCAAACAAGCCTGTATGATAGTATATTATTTATTGGTAGTCCAAGTTACTGGCAACACTATTTTTACATATGGCATTATCTGGAGTATGAAAATGTCCAAAATGTTATTCAAGGCATTATTGGGTCCATTAACTTCGACTACTATTATACTAATATGACTAATGGGTGTAATAAACACACACAAATTTCTTTCTGCCAAATCTTTGTCACTTTAAATTTTATGAAACTCTCAGCAATTTAGCCCTGCCCCCTTTTTTCAGTTCTTATCTGTCAATTTGGGAAATTTCAGAGGCCCATATCTCAAAATTGGGAATAAGATATAGGCCTATCCCTTAAAATAATTTTACAAATCTAAGTCGGTACTCGGTTACTGTCAACGTCCGGCCAGATGAATTAGCGCGGAATGACCTGATGACCCAAAATGGGTATCTTGTTAATTGTACCCAGATACGATTATAAATCTTTTGGTGATGCCAAGAAAGAAAAAAAAAAAAAAAAAAATTCATAATGTCTTGAGTGAGACACAAGAGACCCATTCTAAGAGGGCATTTTTATATATCATCTCTCTCCAGAAGTAAATGTATACTATGTTATAATATTATTGTAATACTGATTACTGATAGGCCTATTTTGTCAAAAAAAATTAATTTCATTTTCATTTAATTTCATTTATTAATTTCACAGGATCAAACGTTTTTTACAAATACATCGCATAAGAAAATAGATACATAAAATGTTTAAATTACAAATTTGCACTAAGTAGAAAAAAATCCCCAAAACACACTAACAAACAAACCAAGACGAAGCAGTGCCTCCTGAGGATCGCAAAAAAGCAGACTAAACTACTGTCGAGTTGGTCTCCAAGCACTGACCAAAAACAACAATAATTCCAAAACACGCCCAGTAAATAAATTGACTGTCAACAGAAACATATCATCCATTTTAAACCAAGGGAGATTTAAAGCAGTTGTTAAACTTAATTAACAAAAACAAAGTATATATACAAAACCACAGAGTGATGTCCTTTTAAAATCAAAACAATGTTTTGGTAACTTTACTAACAAATAGTTTTTTGGTTAAAAAAAAACAAAAAACAAAACAGTTACAGTTACAATGTTTAAAGTAATCGTCCAATAATGGCAATTGGGGGCGAGGCTCTTGGGCTGGAGGCTTGATGGTATTTAAAAATTAAGTTGCTTCAAAGGGCAACTTGTAAGTTTTGTATGATGATTTTTTTGGTAGGCATCCATGGCGTCAACAAAGTCGGTGGGGTGCTTAGACCAAAATAGCAACTTACATTTCTTACAAAAAATAGCTAAGCATAAAAAAAATATTATGCTTACAAGAACAACAGTGCCAGCCAAAATACCATGTCACATGTACCAACTGTGCCTGGTAATCTGCTGATTTTGCTTAGCAGAAAGTTTGTAAGCAATATTTTCTGCTTTTGAAGCAGTTGGAGGCGATTGGAGCCTGGTTGGTGAGTCCTTGGTACCAAAGGGGTGGGGTGATCGGTCAAAAAGGGGGGAATTTGCTTTGTTTTGCACAGGGAGTGCACAGGGAGTTGAAACGTAAAAAGAAACAGAACAAAGTTGGTTATTAACCACTTGTTATATTCCAAACGTAATATTTATTTGCAAAGTGCTGTGTGGTGAGATGAGTTTAATTTAAAGAGAAATGACATCATTGGTACTTTACATTTGTTTCAGTGCATAATAACTGTAGGTGTACTGTAAACCTAACCTGTGAAAATTTCATTTCAAAAGTTGGTAGCATTTTTGAGATATTGGCAAAATTATTATTTCCATGCAGATAAAGAATCCGGTATTCAAACAAAACCAGTTTGTCCTTCAAACGATGATGGTTGGCTGACTGCAATAATCGCTTCAAAATAATAAAAAAAAATATTTTTCTTTGAAATAAAAATAATAGCCTAACACCTGGCGAAACAATTTTACTTGATTCTTGGGAATAATATGTACTTTCATTCAAGTAAGTTATTTGTAAGAAACTTGGAAGTTCCTTTTTGTTGTCATGTTGGCAAATGATGTAACTTCCCTTTAATTTATTCTTTATGAAACAAAAGGTGGGCTTGAGAATTGTGGTTTTGTAACACAATTTTAGTAATAGTGTTTTTATGCATTTTAAGGCCTGCCAGCTGTTGAACAGGCACGGTACATAAATTTCAATCAAATAATATAGTTATTTCATAATCTTCTCTGCATGAGTATCTTCAGGCCAACAAGTTTCAATCTAGTCACTTTTTGGGGATCCCATAGCTTCGCTACCGGAAAGATTTGAAGGAAATCAATTTTAAAACGACAATAAAACACACAGGGCAAACATAGTCCTTCAAAAAGTTGATGGACAAAATTCACAGTTTTTCCAAATAGGAGACTTTTGAGGACACTAGGTGGCAGCAGACTTACCAGGTAAATCCATTGTTCCTGGGAAATGAGCGCATGCTCAGAACTACGCAAACAATGGACATTTACCTGGTAAGTCTGCTGCCACCTAGTGTTCCAAAGTCTCCTATTCTCCAAAATATCTGCTCCAGATAGCTACTTGTTTTACTGGTATATGTATACATTTAGCATTGTTTATTTGTTTATTTGTTTATTTATTTATTTATTTTCACTTGTACATATATACTGTTTTGAACCAATTTCTGTTTTTTCTTTTAAAACAAGTACATTTTCGTAATTTATCTTGTCATTTATTTACACAAAACAAACACACAAATTGATAATTATTGTTTCAAAAAAGAAAAACAAACACTTAGAAGACCTTTAAATAAAATTTAAAGAAACCACTTAAAAAAAAATGACAGGTCCCTGTGTGTATTAAGGTTTTTGCAGAGAGCTCTTAATTTTGTCTCGGATCAAACCAGTAGTATATGAACCAGGTCAGGTTATTCACACATTTGGTATAGTGATCACGTTCTCAACACCTGTTGCATATGATTTGAATCACTGTAGGAAAAAAATCCATTATGAATCAATGGTTGATTTCCCGCAAAACAATGTAAATAACCTTGATTGACAAATGTTGAACAATTGTGAGAACTTAGGCTTTAATATGTTCCTTTTTTTCCCCCTGTGAGGTCAGTTTTGTTTTTTACAAGATTAAAAAAAAAACAAAAAAAAAACATCAGATCAAAAAGTTTCAACAAAACCAACCAGCTTGATCTTTTGTGGCATGTCGCAGTTGAGTGGTCCAGCACATCAAACTCAAAGTTTTGATGGCCTAGTCATGGGAGTGTGGGTATGAATCCCGGTCAAGACACTTGTGTCATGGAGCAAGACACTGAACCATAAATTGTTTCTCTTAACCAAGGTGTATAAATGGGAACGTACAAGGTCTGATTTTGATTAAACCCATTGCGCTAAGCAGCTAGAGGTTGTTTGCTCCCCAAGGATTTGAGAAAGTTTGAGAAGTGATCTTGTATTTAAAAGTATTTTGCCTGATGAACAGCTTGGCTGTGATAGCATTCTTAATATTTAACACTTTTCAGGTCATTGCACATTTTCCACCTGACTGCTTTTGTTACACTGGTTTTGTTATGTTGTCCATTGAGTCTGAGAGAAAGACTCTGCTAGGGTCGAAACTTCTGGACATTGCTCTTTTTGCATTTCTCAGGACAATCTACTTAGATATTATATCTTTCTGATACTGAAACCAAGGGACCCTCAAGAGTGACTAGCTCTGTGACTCTTAGGCATGATGATACCTGTGTAAAGAAGGCGATGAAGAAATGTTCAGTTTTAGATGTGGGAGGAAAACCCCAACTAGGGAAAACCCACTCAATCAGGTAGGGACTGAAAATCCAATCCACATGCAGGGGTCCGGTCCGGGATTCGAACCAGGGTCCACAGAGGTGAAAGGCAGGGAAGAAACCACTGAGCCAAGCTGATTTACCATTTATAGTTTTCCTTTACATTTTGATTACTTTTCAGGATGCATTCTTCTTCACTCTTGTGATGGTTGATCCTGATGCTCCTACTAGTAAGCCAGACGACACAAACTATTTTCTGCATTGGCTCATTGTGGATATTCAGGTATGGTGTACGCCAAAACATCTGGCACTCTGAGCATTGATTTTCTGAATATCTAGTTGCTCTGCTTATTGTTTGACGTGCAGAAATTAATATTAATAAGTCAACAGAGTCAATAAACAGCTTGGATTTTGCACTAGCCCGGGGCACTTGGCATTTACTGCTTGATAAATGGGAAAGCTTTCCTAATGACACAGGTTGTGTATGTAATTTAAATGTCTATTTTCGGATTTATGGATCTTTGTTATCTTGTTGTTCCACTGTAAGGCACGCCCACTTTACACAAACTGGTTCCACTGGTTACCGGAAGCCCATAGAAATCGCATTGAGCTAGTTTTTCAGTGATGGTTTATGCAAAAAAACGTTTAGTAATAGGCTGTATTTTTTACAGCGAGAGGGCGCAATACTAATTCCATTTTGAAAGAACAAACAAACTATCAAAACTTTAATATTGAACACTTTCCAAGCAAATATCCTACACTGATTAGATTGTAAAACTGTCAATAAAAAAACCCAGAAAGTTGTATATAACTACTTTATTTCAAGTCTAATTGCATCTGATTTACCACACTATTTCTATGGTTTGACCCCCAATCTACCCCAAAGGGCGCCCTCTTGCAGTAAAAAATAAGGCCTTTTGGACTTGGCTTTTAATTACACATGTTCTCAGAGCTGATACTTCACAGAGGCAATTGCCTCCATTGCCTTGGTGCCCTTAAAATGTTGAAAAAGAAATTTAGTTTCCTGATAGAGGTGCCCTTTACCAAGGAGAAAATGCCTTGGTGCCCTCGCCCTTTCAAGAACGAAGGCCTGCTTTCAAAGACTAAGGACTTCTCAGAGAATGAACAGTTTCATAAGAATGGGAGACTCTTGGACGTCCTTTTTCACAGTTCTCACCAGTAGTGCGCATGCTCAGAACTGAGCATGGACTGTTGTGTCTGCTGCCGCCAGCGTCTCAGAAGTCTCCCGTTGCTTTTGAACTATGAAATGGATGATTTTTGGTAAAATTACAAACACTTTCCAGCTTTGGTGCCAGAAGTAGCGAGAACTTTGGGCGTGCAGTAGATACACACCCATGTGATGCACTGACTCTCCAACAGGATAAGAGGAGGAGGTAGTCAGATATTTGCAGTGGTTGTTCTCGTTGTCCTCGGTAGCTAACTGTGTTCCATATAAATGGATTCCAGAGATTGCTTTGTGTGTAGTTATCTGTGTGTATCTGCTTCAAGGCATTTATTGTGCGCTGAAATATTCGGAGCTATTCAGAATAGTCAGAATTAGTTATTTATTTATTTATTGTTTTAATTGAGGGTGGGTGAGTCAAAAGTATATTGCATAGTCAATATTTAAAAATTGAAATTTGGTATTTGGGATGGATGGGTGGGTGGGTAAAAACAATTTCGAAAAAAGCAAATAAGAGTCAACCGTTTCCTTCGGAACCACACATACTCAAAAGATGTGACCGCAAATCCTTACTTATTGAAAAAACAATTGTAAATTTTTTTTAATACTGACCATTCTGATTGGACCCTTAGATGTGTGTCAAATTTTGGCTTTCCCATCGGTTGATCTGGATACTTTTGCCATACAATCATGTCATGTTCTATGTTCACAGCAGACATAGAGGGCTTGCAGAGCAGACATAGAGGGCATGCAGAGCAGACATAGAGGGCGTGCAGAGCAGACATAGAGGGCGTGCACAGCAGACAAAGACAACTAAGTCAAGGATTGAGCAAAAGATCTCCCCGTTCCGTTTTTAACTATGCAACTTCCAAGTCCGAAAAGCAAAGACTTTCTTTCAGTCGTTCTTCACTCAGCCACTTCCGAATCCGGTGACTTCGGCTATCAGCAGCGGCTGCAGTGACACCGTTGAAGAATAGGACTATGGCGTTCAGTTAATAGCCACTACCATAGCCATTAATTTGGACTCGGCCCTACACTTGCTCCTCAAGACTCTGAAACTCTCTACCTCCATTTCCTTCTCAAGATAAGCTAGATAATGTGGGTGGGGTATTACTGCTCTGAATCTCAGGGGCTTTCCTGTCCTCCCACTTGCCTTTTTTCCCCTCATCTTTTTATAACTACAAAGCTTAGCCATTGAAGTTTCTCCCTGGTGACTGGAGTAAATAACAAATAATTCAATAAATAATGACTTTTAGTCATTATTTCCTCTGGTTACTGTTCTTATGTCAGCAGCTTTGGTTGTTGTTTGATTTTTTTTCTTCTTTCTTCCTCTTTCAGGGAGCTGATTTTACGGAGGGACATGGGCTTGAGATAAAAAGTAAGCCTCCATGTGCAGAAATAATGAATCTCTGTGCCATTAGTCTTTTTGAGATATGGTGGACACATTACAAGTGCACTGATTGGGTAAATTTGTCTGTAAATTTGTCTGTATTTACACCCAAACCAAACAGTGCACTCATATAGTGTCCGCCATATCTCAAACAGGCTAATTGGATTTTTTTTTGGGGGGGGGGTTTGTTTTAAAAACTTGTGTGTATTGTGAATATTATTTTAGGTTACCGTTGTTGCACAAACTGACTCAACGCTTTGAGTTTCATATCTGAGAAAATTTCCATTTTAGAAGGAAACTTTGCCTGGGCTCAAAAATGTATTTTAGGAGATTAGACAACGTTGTTGCACTAGCTGGCATGATGATGTGAGTTTTATTTTTTACCAGATTTTCAGTTTTAGAAGTATTCTTTGCTCGGGCACAAAAATCCTAAACTTCCTACTTTGGATCCTGTTATTGCCTGACTAGGTAATGTTAAGGTGAAATCCATTATTCAGCGGAGAAACAAGTTGATAAGGAACTCATTGTTTTTAACTCAGGCATGTGGTTTTTCAGGATTTTTCCTGATTTCAGGATTTTTTAATTTGTCTCCCCTGCTCCTTCAGATTTCCTTGAAAGAGACAAACTTGCCATCGCAGAGATAAAAAGACTTTCCTTTGTTAAGACCAGGGCCCAATATTGCTTAGAAATATTCTGCTAAGCAAAAATAAGCAGGATACCAGCCACAAATTGTACATGTGGAATGGTATTTTGGCTGATAACCTTATTCTGGTAAGCATAATTTTATTGCACTGAGCTCCTTTTTGTGCTTAAGCAGCTTAATGAAATTGGGCCCACAGCCGAATTGCATAAAGTTGTTAAGTAGAAAATACTGCTAAGTGAATATTTTTGCTAAGCAAAAAAATGAGGGGGCATCAGTTGAAACAATGGAATTACGGCTGGTAACCTGTTTCATCTAAGCAAGTTTTTTCTATGTTTAGCAAGTTTTGGTGCTTACAATCTTTATGAAATTGGGCCCAGGGCCCAATTTCATAAAGCTGCTTCAACACAAAAAGTAGCTAAGTACAAACAAATCATGCTTACCAGAATAAGGTTAACCTGCCAAAATACCATGTCACATGTACAATCTGTGACTGGTAACCTGCTTATTTTTGCTGAGCAGAAAATTGTCCAGCAATATTTTCTGCTTGAGCAGCTCTATGAAATTGGGCCCAGAAATGATGTAGAATCTGTAAACCTCTAAAATGAAACAATCTGTACATCCAGGGAGCTTCATTCCCACACCAAGAGGAAATTGTTTTCCTTTTTTTTCTTGCAGGATTTTTTATTTTTATACAATCTCATCCCTGTTTAATTACAGCTTACCTACCTCCAAGTCCTCCAGCTGGCAAAGGTCTTCATCGCTATCAGTTCTTTGCCTTCAAGCAACCTATGGGGCATTTCACTGATACCGTTTACGGCATCCCCGATAATCGAAACAATTTCAACCTCAAGAATTTTCAGACCAATAACGGTTTCAGTGCACCAGTAGCAGGTTACCAGTTTCAAACTAAGAGGAATTAAAGGAAAGGTAAACTTTTTTCTTTTGCTTGTTTAAGTAGAAAGCAGCAGCAGCGGCATAGCCAAGTGGGGCCTGGGGGGTATGTTCCCCCCCCCCCACAAATTTCCAGTGCCCCCCAGGTGCCACCCCCCATAAAAAAATGTAGATACATGTAATTCATTAAAAACGTGGTACCTGCCCCCCCCCCCCACACACACACACTGAAAAGCAATTTTCTCAACATCTCCTTAAGCCTGTAGATTTTCTTGAAAGAAGAAGTAAAGCAGTCACCAAAGGGAGAAAGAAATACTTCAAATTGTGTCCAAACCTGTAGTTCTGTCTTTCTGGTGATGCACAGGGTATGTAAACCTCCTGAATTGTAACATCTGGGACGTTCCAGGTCTAGAATAAGGGAGAACTCAGGCCACCAAGCCATTTTTTTAGGGAATTTTCACATTCGTCAAATCTCACACCTGCTAATGTTTGTAAGGTGTGTCTCTAGAAGGCAAATGGTGTGACACAATACATACCACATCACTTTGTTTACTATAAATTGCGAATTTTATGAATTCAAACCTCATACAGAGAGTGTTAATTGAGGGCACATGAAACGAAACACAATTATCAAGATCACATTTTGTTGGTGTTGCCTTTACACCGATGTGGTGATAAGCACTGAATGTGATGCCCGAGTCCTGTGGTAAAAAATCCACAGGCTTCTTGGGAGGAGAAACCTGTTTAAATTGTGGGATTAAAAAGCATCAAGGTGATCATTTTTTGCAGTATATTATACCCTACTTGGAGAGTTGTTCTAAAAAATAAATTTCACAATCGAGAACATAATCTGAGCTGTATTTTTTCCAAACATTCTCTCGGCGAGCTTTTCTAAAGCGCTAATAAGTGTGCTAGTATTTGTGTGTGGATGGCAGAACGTTTTGGCCTCGTGTGGAGGGCGAAGTGAATGGATAAATCCTGTGGGTGGACAGCCCGTCGGAAGGCCGAGAACAAGCATTTGAGCACTGAGGGAATACAAACTAGCCACGGTGAACAGAGGAAATTGTGTATTTTGTCAGATCAACTGTTCTTGCAAATAGAAAGATGTTGATTCAAAGTGTTTTCAGACTCGAGGCCATTAGTAAAGCCTTTGAGTATTGTGGGATTTTTTGGTTTTTTCTAAGGAATTGGAATAAAAAAAAAACATTGTATTTTTGGCCTTAGGCCTACAGCTGCTTACTTGATAATAAAAAAATTAATTATTAAAAGTTAATGTAGCAACTGTGTATGGTTTTTGTTTAACTTAAAAATCTTCTTTTAGGGGAACGGTAACTTTAAAGGTGCAACTTGCCCCCTTTTTTCCCTCAAAAAAATCTACATCCTGCATTAAATGATTACATTTGACCTAGCTTGCTGCCTGAAGATTGCCTCTCACAAAACGATCTTGGGTGCCCATGAGAAGACAGAATGTGCCCTTTGGCACCTTCGGTTGAAACGTTTTGATCCACGGTCTGATCAAAGTTCAGAATTTGATGCTCTGAAATTTTCCGGGAAATAATGGAGGAATAGCACCTTTAAAGCTTGGGTCAAATTTCACAGCTGCTTAGGCACAACAAATTAGCTAAGCAAAACACAATTGTGCTTACTAGACAAAGGTTTCGAGCCAAAATACCACATCATGTACCGTTTACAATTAGCTTCTTGCATACGTTTACTTAGTAGAGAATAGACCGATTCATTAAGCCCCGCCCACTGTACACGCGCATATGCACTAACGTGTTTGTCGGACTTTTGGATGGGGGATCACGTCTGTGATTGGTCAATACAGCAATGGCGGGGCTTAATGGATCAGTCTGTTGTTAAGCAATATTTTCTGCTGAAGTTTAAGCAGACCTATGATATTCATCAATAATTCATGCAAAATCATTCGTCATTTATGTGGTTTGTTCAAATGCTCGTATATGATTTTCTGGGAAGTCAAGGGCAGAAATTTACATAGTACTTTTGTAATTTCCATGTTAATGCAATTTGCATATTGTCCGTTATGTGAAGGCCCTTAAGGGTGAATTACATAAGGGCATGGAACGTCAGCCCGCCTGTTTGTTGGTAAATTTTAAGACGTTCAAAACAGTGTATATAATTGGATGTTCTGTATGGGAAACGGTTGACCCAGGTTGTCTGAAAAATAACATTAATAATAATTTAATTTGATTTCTTGATTTATTCCAAAAGGAACACCCCCGTCACCTTGGGGAAGGGTTACAACATTACATTAAATAGTACAAATTAAGTTTACCTCATGACGGAAGAGTTGGCAAAGAGCATTCATTTTAATCTAAGTGTTAATTTCCTTCAACTTAGCATACTCATATGAATATACTTTGCTAAACAATACACAATACCTTTTTCCTGAGAGGTCGTTAAAAAAAACAAATTTGTCTCTTTTCGATAAACTACTAAATTCTGGAGTGCTTTTACACTCACTATCACACATGGTTTTTCTCAAAGACTTGTACATCGGGCTAGAATGTGGGCATTTATTTAGCGCTAGTATCCACCAGTTTTGATTTTGATGCTATAGCGCATGCACTTTATTAACCCCAGTCACTGCAACATTTATGTCATTCCTTAAACCTACTCAGTTCCCTTGAGGGTATGCAGCCTTTGCTGTCTAGTAATTGTAGCGCATCGAGCTTTTAAAATCAATCACAAGAACCATCTCTGCCCTCGCGGGTACCCATTTATCCCCTGGGTGAAGAGAAGCAATTATAGTTAAGTGTCGCTTGTCTCTCTTAAGGGCACAAGGTGTCATGACTGGGATTCGAACCCACACCTCGGTGACTCTGCAACCAGAACTTAAGTGCGGTGCACAGTTCACTACTGAAATAACAACTAAAAACAAACCAATCAATCAACTTTTTCATCTTATCAATATAGTAAAATCATGCATATAAACACATCATTTCAAAAAGATTTTTTTTAAAGATTATAGGTTTGATCTTTGGCCGAATTGAATTTAGATTTTAAATAGCTATTTTTATAGATTTTAGAAAGTTACAAGCTTTCATTTAAGGTATTGCACAAAATAAATCTGCCAATGATTAGTGGTAGTTAACTAAAATCTAAAAATGAATTACTGCCGGGCTCCAGACATTAAATCATGTATATTAGCCATGTACTAACAATTTTGCATGTTACGTGTAATTTGTGCAATGTCCGTGGTATATACAAGTTTTTGTCTGTTTTTTTTATTTTGAAATTCAGCATCATCAAATTTGTTCAGAGAAAACAACTTTTTTTTTTTACAGAAAATTGGGCCATGCAACTTTCAAACAAACCAACAACAAAAAACACAGAAAATTATTACTTAAGCCTATTGCTTGAGGAAAAGTAAATACAAAGAATCCCATCATGGTTGAAATGTTTCTTTTGTAGCAAGATCATGGATCCTTTTAGTTGTGAAGTAATATTTAAAAAAAACTGCCTCAGTGTGGGGGTTGTTAATTCCATTGCTTAAGAGGGTGACCAGGGTAAGATTTCACCAAGCACTAAGATTCGTCCTAAGATGACTTGTCAGTATCACCATAGTGATTTGTATTGTGACATCACTCTTTGCTTAGCAATGGACCGATCCATTAAGTCCTGTCTACTAATGTATTGACCAATCACAGCCTTGACAACACCACTGCAAGTCCGACAAATGTCTGACGCGTTAAAAATCTCATCAGAAAAGTAAACAAACCGCCACCATTGTTCTGACACACAAGAGCACACACAACTGTACTTACTTTTGTTTTGTTTTAACTTTTTCGTATTTGTGGTGTTGCGAATCCCACACAGCAGTGGTCCCTGCACAGTTGTGTAAAATTGGTTTCATAGTGTTCCTGTCTGAATTGTTCTTTGGACTCAAGGCACTGATCAAAAGGCCACGAAACTAAATGATTAATCCATACTGTTCACGAAAACCATGTACGTGTGTGTATCGGAAACATGTGTGGGGTCGCAACCGAACCACTGCAACCATCGTGGCAAGAAAGTCACGCCATGTGCTGTTGCTAGGCAGTTGCTAAGGTAGGCGGGGCTTAATGGATCGGTCTATTAGGATTGATACACATTTTAAGATCAATCTTAGCTCTTTGTGAAATTGAGCTCAGGTTTCAATGTTGTTTTCTGTGAACAGTTTATATAGTGTAGTTTCTTTCATTGGAGTTCCCATTTTCGGTCTGACAAGGGACAAAGCAAAGGCAAACACAAAACACCAGGCAAAACAGATGCATGAACAAACAATTTACCAGACAAGTACGAACAGATGGCAACCAGACCCAAGTCTTCGCCGTTGTACCCACAGCTTATATATTTTTTGTTTTTCCACAATTCCACCCACCTCAGGTGTACTGCCGAAAAAAATGATTAACCAACGACTCACCACGAGATGGGGGCGGGCATTGGATGAGGGGGTGGAATTAAGTATTGGCGAGCGATAATTTATTGAAAGCATGCTAGAAGCTAAGCCAGCGAGAAATATCTTGTGGGGGGGGGGGGGGGGGGTGAATTGTGTTGATGATTATGCATGGTCCTGGAAGATCTGGCATTTATGTTTCAATGTTTAATCTGTTTAAGTGTAGGTTTCATTAAAAAAATTTGCCACTGCGTTGATTTATAGAATATATTTTGTTTTCATTTAGAATTTGTAATCAATCATTTAGTTAGTATCCGCAGTCAGTAATGTCAAGCCTTGAAGTTTGTATATAACACATTTAAGCTAATGCCCTTTTCGTTGTTGTGGTTATTCCCTGTTTTTGTCATTCTAGATATTTCCAGCTGACAGTGTGTGAACTCGGAAGAAATCATCATTTTCAAGATGGGAACACACTAAGATAAGTTGTCTCCTTCAACACAGTATGACTACATTAAGTTAACAATATTTGCCTGTGAGAATTTATTTACCACCTTCAAGTTTGGTTGATTAAAAGATTTGATTTTAACCCCAATAACAATTTTAATGTCCCCTTGGTGGTGGGGGAGGGGGAAGGGGTGGGTGGAGGCAGGGGAGTTGTATATCAATAGTTATTGTTTTGCAAAGGAAATGGTTTTTGTTATGTTAAAAGAAAACATGTAAGATCAATAACTAGTTAAGAGTGCTTAAGAAAATAATAAGTACCAAATCTTTAAACCATTTTCTTTCCAAAGCAGTTACATTATTTTACATCTCACTGTAAAAAATATGTCCATTGGGGTTTTTGGCTGTACACTGTATGGACTTCACAAGTATTGATTGTTTGTATATCTATGATCAATCGTCGTCTGGACTTTTAGCTCGAAGATGTGATTATTTGCCCCTGCGAATTACCCAACACCAGGTTTAGGTTTCATCAGCTTCCCACTCACAGGCATCCCATCATACCAGCCATAAATTCTCATCTAGTTGGTACGAGCACTGCTATCCTCTATCCTGGTTAACTCTTTCCCTTATGTGTGGGTGTGCCCTTCCAGGTAAACTTTTTTTAATTGACTATTCATCACCATCTGCCCAAACATGAACCATACATTCTTTAGTGTCGTCCGATTGCCTTTTTTTTGTGTTGTCGTTTACCACTCAACACTCCCACTCCTTATAGTTGTGGGTTTCAGAAACAGGAATTCATTCCGTGGGCAGTGTGTGTGGTGCTTTATTGCCACATACTGTAAGGAGTAGATGCCAGCTCGCATTGTGCATTCACAATTGTACAGAGTAGTGAGTGAATCCAAGTGATCCACTCCATACACATATGGTGCAGTTGAGTGCGTAGTCCTTTTTTCCTTCATAACCAGTGGATTTATATAGTGTTTGTGTATAAGGAATGCGATTTGTCAAGTTATTTCCAATGATGAGTTACGGTGAGTCCATTTTTTTCTCTTCTCCTCTCCCGTTTTTTGTTTGTCAATTTGTTCTTGTGTTTGAAGCTTTCTGTATTCTTACACATTATCCAAGTAACTTTTCTTTTGAGGCCCTAATGTCGACGAGTACATGATGAATTTTGATTTTCTCATTTATCTTTCTAAAAAATATTCATTTCTGATTGAAAATAAAAGCTATTTTCCTGTATTTTTCAACATTGAAATACCCCCCCCCCTTTTGATTTTGTTGTTGTGTTAGTGTTATTTTTGAAGTGGGGGTAGGTTGATAGAAAGAAAAGTACCGTAACCATTAAAAAAAAATACAGTATTTAAATTTCCTATTTTTTTTTCTGACATAAGTGAAGTTTCTTGGATAAATCTTTCGGAATGTACTTGGTAAATTAGTTTTATTTAAGGGATCCTCTGTTTATTTACCTTTTAAGAATTAGTTCTATGAATAAGAATTAGTCCTGTGAATGGAAGCTGTAATGATGCATCTGTGTGTGTGTGTGTGTTAGAGTTTTAATAGCCAATCAAAGTCCGCATTTTGGTTCAGTCATGAATATGCAGCAGTATAGGGTTGACTGTTATAGTGGGGCAATGCTGCATTGAAGCAGAGTAAAATGAATGCAGCGTAGAAGTATGGGCAGCGGGAAAGAAACTCTTGTTAGGTCTGCAGACGGATGAGTCTGCAGAATGCTTTTGCTGTGGTGTTGCAAGGCAGCTCTGCAGCTACATATTACACAGCTGTGGTGTGATTCTGTTGCATACTTCTGCTGCTCCGCAACTCAGCAGTGAGTCATTTCCACATATTTATCCACCTCTGCAGTTTTTTAAGCAATGTCACACTCTGCATTGTAAGAAATGTCCTACTATGAGTTCTGCTTCCTTGAAGAGACTGTATGCCTCAGTGCTTGTAGTCTTTAGTCAGTGGACTTCGTGGTGGGCGATGGCATTTAAGATACACACTGTCAAGCCTCCTCATACCCCTGGTTGTTGCCTTGGTGCCCTTGAAATGTTCCAATAGAAATTTACAATTTCCTCATAGCTAGAGGTGCCCTTTATCAAGAAGAAAATGCCTTGGTGCCCTTGCCCTTTCAAGAATAAATCAATCCGGCCTGGACTGCTGTTTGGTCAAATTTATAGTGAACCTTTTTATCTTCGATAAATAGGGGGGGGGGGCTCCACCTACTCCTCTGAATCGGGGTTTGTATTTAGTGATATTTTTCCTGGACAGTTGAACTTCTCCATCAGAAATAAAAAGTCGTTTCGAAATGTCAAATTACTGTTTCATAACCAAAGATATTGAGCTATTGGACAGGAAGTATTTGCATGTACTCCTTGTTTAAGGTAGATTATCAATCTGATCCTGCTTAACATCATCATAATCTCAAACTCATTCCCGGAAGGGGGCGGATATTGGGTAAAGACATTGGCAAATACAGATTTGGTGATGCTTACTTAAGCATCTGGCAAAATCTTTGTAACAAACCAACTGCTGTTTTATGTCCTAAGAAAGAAATCTTTTAAAATAGTGTATTGGCTGCACGCCCAAAAGTTTTCGCTCCCTCCGCTTCCAAAGCTGGCTGACGTTACCATGTTATTTTACTGAAAAACACTAATTCCTTCATTCAAAGACATTTCTTATTTATGAAATAAACTGATATTTCTGGTATGACCATGAGTCTTTGCAAGACACACAAGTCCAGAGATTTGAGTGAAGTCCAGTCTGTGTGAAGTGGGCGTGACTTACAGTGGAATTATGTCACACTTGCCAACAGAATTAAACTCAGCTTGATTCTCTGATAGCGTTTAAGGGCATGGTCCTCGGCACTTGTTTCACTGGTTTACCTTCACTGTTTTTTAATTGCTGATCATTCATGATTAAACTTAACTTGTTTGTGTTTTCAGTCTTATACTTTTTTTTTTCACTCCTTGCCAATTAGGGATTTTTGAACACCATGTCAAACTAAAATCCAAAAAATCATAATATGTATAAGTGCAGTAACATCATTTTGTGGTACAATTTCTTTATCAGTTTCTGGAAATCTTTGATTATTTACTGTGCTGTAGGACTTTTTTTCCTGCTAAATATCAAACTAAGAAACAGTTGTATCACCATTTTGTGCATGCATTTCAAGTATTTATTTAATATTTAGGTTTCTTGCCAGTTGTATTTAAAATGTATGAGGTGTCACTTGATTTAATTTGCTTTATAATTTATTATTAAATTTATGATATTTCCTCTGAATAATTCTTGGGAATGTAATAATTATAAACAACTCCAGAATAAAATGGACACGTGTGCTGTGCTTCAATTCTGATTGCACATTTATTTATTGCTAATTAAATCTGGTTTATGTGTAAAATTGCTTCTACATCAAAACATTGCTATTCTACGAACTAAAATATGGTAATAATGTGACAGTTTTCCTATGGTTGAGTGAAGAGGATTTATTTCATCAATTTCATAAAAATATTGCACTGCAGCATTTATATCACCAATCAAGATATGACAATTAGTTCCAGTAAACTAGTCATCTGTAAATCAAAGTTTTATCGAAAGTAATGTTTTGTGTTTTCAGGGAAAGTAAATTGATAGCATGTAATAGTATTGTTATAGGATGTGCCAGGTATAAAAAGCTGATACAGAAAGCTATCTCGTCAATTCCATGAATTCCCATGAAGTTCTGACATTTTTGTTTGATTTTTTGTCAAAGGTTAGTTTCATGACGTAGAGAGTTTGAGCATTCCTCCACAATGCAATTTTATGCTATCCTAACATATTATTATCAGCTATCGGGTAAAAATAAATTACACACTGAAGTTACATTTTTCTTACTGTTAAAGGTATGATACACAATTGGTAATAAGGGGAGAAAAGGCATCCTTAATCTGAAAGCCTCTTTTATATTTTTTTTTATGAAACTCAGATAAAATGCGAAGTAGAAAAAAATTATGTCTGAAAAACCTACCTTTTTAGGAAAGCTGTTGACTAAAATTTGGCTCTTGTTTTAATTTAGCTAATTATTAAGGTATGTTATGAATGGGCTTAAAAATGCACACTTACTTTTGGTTTGGCCTATTTTCTGTTTTCTCTACTTATTGTGTGTATTTGTTGATGACGTTCATAGATTGCTATGTAATTTGGTGATTTTAAAAGAATGGAATAATAAGTGTGCTCTTTTACTCTTTCTCAACCACTTTTGTATCATACCTTTTTGAACAAAACAGCAATGTTAAAATTATTACCCCTCCCCCGAAGAAAAAAAAGAAGAATAAAAGAAACAATCTCACGATATCTTTGGAAAACTGAGGGGAAAAAAACAAAATAGTTAATTACTCTGATTTAATCCACCCAAACGATGTAAGATTTTTTAAAGAAAAGGCCGCAAGGGGCTTTTTTTTTGGGGGGGGGGGGGGTGTCAATTCATTGTTACAATTGGATCTTTCGACATCTTCAACCACGCGAGGGCGGTATATAGTGTTACCGATGAACAAAACTTAGCCTGGTGAAGCCAAACTAATGAGGGCGGCAAACACGTTTCACCACTAAAGTGTATGTGTGCAGCATGCATGCAGTAAAGAGAGTGCCAAAATTTAATTTTAGCAGACGACATTTCGACAAGTTGGTAAAAAGTGACATTCCAGCGACCAGCGTGCCACAATGAACAAACTTCGATAGTTTTTCTTTTACTGATAGTTTGGGGTAAGTGAATTGTTCAATGTTTCTCAGAAACACTTGAGATAAAAAGTACAGTTTGATAAGTTATCAAATATATTGTTTTTAAACGGTGTTTTTAATGCATAAAAATTAAACATTTTGACCATTCTGCATCCACTTTGCCCTTAAGTTTGGTACACTGACACTGCCAGCAGTGGACATTTGTCGCGTAGTGTTTTATACTACAGTAATCAATACCGTACTCGTTTTAACGGAATCATTTTATTGATACAATTCGGTCAAAGTGAAACATTACCATTTTATCGAAGTGTTCAGAAATGTTTGTGAAAAAAAGAAAAAGGGAACTAGGCCTACAAACTCGAAGAGGTTAACTCGTCCTATAAAACAAGTGACCCAGTCCCAGTCTGTATTTGAGCACTTCAAAATGGAAGCAATATAATAGACCTTTATCATGGTACAGCCATCCTGTTCTTCTTCCATTCAACTTAGTGCAGCTGAAATACAGGCTTGAAGGACAAAACAGTCTGTTTTCTTTTTATTAAAAGGGTAGTCTATAGACCTTATTGCAAATACTGGATTATTGCCTTGTTGATTTCGCACAAAAAATGGTCAAAACGCACTGTGGCGTGGGAAGGATAAAGCTGCGAACAGTGTTCCCTTTTCCTTCCCACAGTGCCTTTCGACCATTGTGTGAAAGCAACCAGGCAGTATTGGGATAGCCGATAAAGTCTCTTGAACCACTTTTTTCATAATTTGTGAACTGTCTTGTTTTGATAAATGGGTATGCACTCAACACCTCTTCTCGGGGTCACATGGGCAGGGTCGGTTGTGCCACAAACACTGGACTGTACCCCTTCTCTTAAAGGCAAGTGCACTGGGTTCTTACTTGCATTGTCCGAAGGACAAAGCAATAATGGTTAAGTGTCTTGCTTTATACAAGTGTCCAGACCGGGAGTCGAACCTGCACACCGCTTATCAGAAACACCATAGCTTGAGTCTGATGGGCTTGACCGCTTGTGGCCATGCCTCGATGTGTATACAAGATACCAGACAAAGATGGCCAGGGTATGATGAAGGTCAATTGCCACAAAAATACTAGGATCATTCCTCACTTAGTATATGTGTTTAATTTAAAAACGAATCTGATCCCATAGTTACTCATTACCCAAACTGTTGGGACATACTCAAATTATTGTGGTAATCCCATGTCAAGCATAATCAGTTTACTACTGCAGTTCTCAGTCTAACAAAATCAAACAAAACATGCGGTTGAATTGGGTCTGGGTTGGTTGGAATGCTATTTTTTAGGGGGTGGTTAAAGGTGTAAGCTTTTGGTTACTAAAATTGTTATTGATAGGCTATGGTTGACTAAAAAATTAAATTGATTTTTGAGTTGATCAATAACTTTTTGGTCATAGATCAATATCTAAGTCCACAATGCAAAGCCTCAAATCCTACAACTTTACATGCATCTCCTCAGTGGTGAGATGCCATAGTCCTCCACCATGGTGCAACCATCTTGCTTTTATTTCATTCTAATCACTCTAGACCAAAATGAGTCTGGAAAGGCGAAAGAGTCTGGTCCCTTAATAATAATTTGTATTTTATGAGAAATTGCACATCAGCAAGGTTTCATCAGCATGATAAAGGTCTAAAATCAGTTTTCAAAACCAGTTTCAATCAAAGTCTTGTTTCTTTTTTTTCATTCAGCCATTAATGTTCACATAATACCTTTTAGTTATTATTAAAAACACTTTGAAATTCATACGAAACAAGCATACAATTAACAATTTATTAACATTGATTAATTTATACAATTTTACAGTAGAATTCAGCAGGTTTTGTCAAGTAACTAGGTACCTTATCAATAGAGTGAAACTACAGAAGCACTTAAAAGGCCTTGATCATCACAAAACGTTTCATTAGAATTAAGCGGGTTCTGTCAATGAAATTATTATTATTGGTTTATTGCTTTTAAAGCATATTGCAGACAAATACTGAATTACATGAAATTTACAATATTAAAAATGCAAAACTACAGACAATTGGGGACTCTTTTTCCTAAAATGTTTATTGTTAAAAGCTTACCAAGGACACCAGAAATGAATCTTTGACTAGCCTTTTTCAAGCAGTAAAATCCAATGAGATCTGTTGGAGATAAAACAAAGAAACATTTGTAATGAGATGGGGGATGGGTGGTACAAGAAAAGTAACTGGCAGATTTCTTATCCAAAATTAATTTATTGAGAAAATCTGAAGTAAAGTCCATTACTATTTTGATTTGAAACTGAAACCTCCCACACACGGATTACTATACTAGATCTGAGGGCAAGTTTGAACGTGGGATGTAGCTAACCACTAATATTGTATACTGCCCTCAGTGTTCGGTCCATTCTATCTGATTAACATATTTATTTTTGCATTGCATTATGTGGAGTGTGGGCATGTCAGTATCCTAAACTGCCCTCTGTTGTTACAAGTACTGTACATGTACAATTGGATTATTTTTCACACAGTGTACATTTGTACTGTGATATTTACACAGTTTTACATTGTACAATTCAGTTTGTGCAAATGCACACAAATTCAGTTGCAAGTGCATTTTAACAGCAAGCTAATGATTCCAATAAACAAGTTAATTGAATATGATGTACTGTAAACCTGTAATTCAGAATTGACATTTGGGAGTGTTCACCACCCTCTTCTAGCTCAATGCAACTGTGTGCTAAGTGGCCAATGAGTACAGTTTATTTCATTTTAATGGATTCCCTTTACTTCACTTTCACCTCTGCCATACGCTTTGCACTTGTATATGCTTCCTACTTTGTGAATGTATTTTTTCGAGGTAGTAGATTTTATAATTTGAAAACATTTAAACTTAAGTTGCGTAAAAACAGAGCATGTTTACAGTAGAAAACAGTATTAATAGTGTACGGATAGTAAGCCTAATGGAACCCTGAATCTATTTTGTGAAGAACGCGTACAATTTCAAATTGGAATGCAGCTCGAAGTCTATGTCCAATCAAGTACTTTATATTTTAAGAGGGAAGTGGGTGGTGCTTGGGAGGGGTAAGTTGGACAATGAACGCGGCAAGAATACAAGATATGTCATGCCAGTATAAGACTACTTTTCCAAGGAAACCTGAGGTGTGTACCCCTTCTCGAATCATTTGTAAATCAAACTCGTTAGCTTTATCCTTTACTCTTGCCTGTCTTGTTTAAAATTGATAAACCCTTAAACCTTGTACTGTATTTTGCTAGGAATCATCCCATATCCATCAAACTACCACATCATAAGGTAACTCAACACCCAAAACCATTGACTTCAATAAAATTGATGTCTTGTCCCTTCTTAAGATGGTTGTTTGGGGCACAACGTGGTAAAGTGACTAATCATTCAATATCAGGCAAAACCAATTCTGAAGGATTTTTTTTACAAATCAACACTGATCTACTTGGATCAATCAAAATGTACAATACTACTAATTGGAAGCCAAGACCTTAGAGTGATAACCTTGATGTCCCACATCCATAAAGACTGATTTTTATTTCCGCGTATCAGAGTGAAATTCTTGTAGGCAAAAGTACCTCCTAGATTTGTTTGAAACTGTAAATATTGAACAAATATTCTTGTTACAAATTGTATTTTTATAAAATCAATCAGGTCAACAAAGATGAATACATACTGTACTGCATTGGTAACAGCAATCATTACAAAATCATTTAAATCATAAAACGATTTTCGAATTGCTTACAGGATGAAATACTGTCTTGAGGCATTTGACTGTCATCTTGAGAAACTGGTCTGCCCCCTTTACTCATTATTAAAGAAAATGACAACTGTAACTAACACTGGTGACTCTTTGTTATAATTTTCCTAAGAAATGCAATTACCATCTGGTTTGGAAATTTCATTTTTAAAGATATAACTCTTAAAAAAATTACAACAAGCTCTAGATTGAAAACTGTTTACGAAATTAAATGTAGGGTTTTTTCCCTTTTCTTTTAAGCTACTGCTCAACCTTTGGCCCCATTTGATAAAATTAATGCCACAAATATTCACTATTTTGTTCACAACTTCCTATTTGGAAGTAACTAAAATTATACTATTTGTATTAAGTTTAATTTGCATGACATCCACTGAATATTGTTTAAATGACCACCCATAAAAATAAATCAATTGCTGGTTGACAAAAAAATCAAAATACTTTATCCTCACTTTTATTTGACAGTTAATTTATAAAATCAATGAGGACATTTGAGACTGTGGGGTTAACCAACCTGTGAGATGAATTGCATATTGGAGTGCAGGATGTTAAAAAAGTCAGAAATATAATTCCTCCGTTACACCTCTCAGGTCATGAGAGGTGTAATGATGATGGCCCTTTAGTATGGGGTTAGAGAGTCTTCATCATGAACAGGAACCCAGTTGCACCCTTGACAAGCAACCCAGTTAGGAGAAAAGGCTCCTTACAAGTACTCACCCACACACCTAAGAGTACAGACTGGGCAAAACTGGGTATTGGGTGACTGCCGATGAACAGGCTTAGAAGTGAAAGTGGAACAAATCATGCATCCTCATGTAGGTCCTATACCTTATCCTAGCTAAACATTTGATATGAAGGGGAGTAATATACCCACCCACTCGCCTTCAGAATGGGTACACTAGGTGTTGGGTATCCCATTTGGTGGAAAACAACAGGTTTCGATTTTACGGCGGGTTGCTCTGTGCACTTTGCTTGTGTCTTGCGTGGACTAGAACAATAAAGCTAAGGCTGTCATTATTCTGGACAAACATTTGATCAGATGGGTATATTCCATCGTACGCCCACATACACCCATACACTATGCATACACACTGGGTACCAATTGTACTTCTCTTTCTCTTTGCTTTAGTGAAAGTCCAGTTTCACTGCATTTTGTTATTCACTGCTTATATTTCTCTAGTCTGAAAATATTGATCTTGTCTGTTTTGATTTTAAATTGACTTGACAGAGTCTTTCAAACTGACTCCCAGCCCACATTTGTACCCTGTAACTTGTTAGAAAATTAATCATGTTGTTTCTTGGAAGCATATAAAAAGCATTAGAAATGTATCTTTTGCACTTAACAACTAAATCTCCTGTTCGAGATTTACATTATCTTACAGAAACTTTCATTTGTCAAAAATGTTGAATTAGCTTTTTATTTCATTCAATTTGCAGAGCCATATTTTTCCTCTGGTCAAATCAGAGAAACCAATTTTTGGATTAGAGACACATCTTCCCTTTGTATTATTGTTAAATGCTAATTGAAATAATCCTATAAATTTTAAAAGTCTCATTTCAAGATGACCCCACAGGCTAAACCTATATTTTGTTATTTCTTAATCTGATGGAAAAGTTATAACTTGTTATTAACAATATTGTCCCTTCCTCGTTTCGGAGAATTTGTTATCCCAAAACCTTGAGAACTCATAAACCCTTTTCCTGTTATTTGGAAGAGGGGGCAATAATCACAAGGGACAGATGGGTGACTTACACCCAGATTGGGATAAACAAACCCATAGTAGAGAGTTTCCTTGAAAAACACCCAGTACCTACAGGATTCACCCTGTTAATTACGCCCACCAGAAATGACTAAAGCTGGCAGTTCAATTGTGATAGTCCTTCCAATACCTGCGGGCATGTAAATTTCTGTTTACAAGAGTAAGGCATACTGAATTAGAGACTACTACATGTACGTATTTTAACCCGAATCCTTCTGACGTTGATACTAGAGGAGTACCAGCAGCTTCTGGTCAAATTCTAAAAAGAGAGGGTATAGATGAATAGTAATAACCCAAGACGAATGTACTTGAAATTTTTATAATCATGGAACGCCTTTGACGTAGGAATGAGTTAAAAAACCTAGTATTGACAGTGTCTCTGGAACTCTGTTTAAATCGAAGTTAATTCTGTTGATCACTGGGAATAATTTTCTGATACAACTTTTGCTTATTTTATTTTTTAATAAGCTAAAACGGAAGTGAAATTGAAACTCTTCAAAAGCATACCTTATGTGTACATGTAAATGACTTTATGAAAAATACACTGGGAAAGTATATTAGATTAAAAATTAATGATTGATGAGTTGAGATAACAGGATGATATGTGGAGTAAATTAAAAGATATAAATAGTTTGCGAACAAATATTCTAATAGAACAGGTTGTAAAGTGAGAACTAGCAAGTGTGATATTTTTGGGGTTGCATTTTCTCTCCATGTGTTTTGGAGGTGGGCTTTTCAGCTACCATTTAAGAGTTTAAGTTAACACCAAAAATAGAAACGGAGTGCGGATGAGGCCATCTGTTCACACTACTTTACTCTCTTGTGGTTGAAAAGGGACTATAAATTAGGCTGCTATTATGTGGAATGTAAATTTTTCAAGTGAATCTTCTCTAGCACTACATTTATAAAGTTACCAATCTTTGATGTTTAATGTGAAACTGATATGTGTGTACTTATATTGTGTGTGTTGTCTTGTCAATAGCCTTTGAGATGACTCTGCTGGTGTGAAATAAATGTGACCATTTACCACTTTTTGTATTTACACCACAGGTCATTGGTTGGTAAACAGTTTGCAACAGCTATTTCTTCTTTTGTTCTCGTGTGAAATTATAAGCAGTAAATGGTGTTGCCTATTCCCCAGAAATTACTGAGTTTGTTTTCTGATTAACAGTTTATGTGGCCAAATTGATATTTCCAATGAAGTTAGTGTGCGACAAGAGTGGTAATTGTTGGAAAAATCAATTTGTAATATTTTTTATTGGGACAACTTTAAACCTGTTTACTTCCTATTTTTAGTGATACCACACCATGGTCGCAGCCACTAGATTAGCAATGTTGAACAACTGATAATACCTACTGAGAATTGGAAAGTATTGATTGTTCATTTTCAACAACTGCCAAGGGCAATCGATGTATTTGCAGAAATATTGATTGTAATCCATTTAAATATAACCATAAATATTAGTCTCATTTTTTTCTAGGGTTGTGTTTAATTCAAGATCAAATAAATATTTTGTGTTGTACAGATTGTTTTCGCCTTTCCTGAAGAATTACTTATTTAAATTCATGCACTGTCCAGTAAACAAAAACCCTTAATATAAAAACAAGAATAATTCACAGTGGAAATGCTGATATTAACATGACAAAATTAAAAAGTTTAAATTCCCGGTATAGTAGTTGAGACTTTCATTGGAAACCATCGTTTACATGCTTGCTTGTTACAAATACTCAGTATGCAGTTGAGATAACAGTAATTTGCTACAGTATAATGCAAGAAGTACTGCATTAATACCGTGTCCTATATGAGAACCATTATTGTGTTTGATCCGTACCTACGTATATTCAAATCAGTGGCTGTTGCATTAGAAAAAGCCATCTATCACTGTAGACGATTTTTATGAACGAGATTTAGTGATTGGCTGAAAATAATTCAGCCAGGGGAAAAAACCTATGAATAATTTTAAAGACTTTCGTACACTGTAGTACTATTTGTTTATGTTGTAGAAACAAATATTTGTGGTAATTAGTAATAAGCTGTGCTGGTACTGACAGGAACTGGTAGTGTAACAACCTGATGTTTTGATCAGTACTCTATGATTATCTTGATAAGATTTTTGTATGCCCCGCTTTAGTCAGTATTTAGTACTTAGCCAAACAAGGAGTAATTTGTTATTATTGGTAGCGGACCTTCTAAATAAACATTTCCAGAAATGTTTGAAATGTTGTATTTTGTGTTAGAGTATTTCCATGGTTACATGGTTACACTGACCACAGATATTTAAAAAAAAGTTTCTGAATAATGGGTTTCTGAACAATTTTTAGGACTGACGATCTTCCTGTTCCAACATCTAACGAACAAATTTATTGCATTCATTTCCCCTTGATCAGTGTATATTCTTTTGCCATTTTAAGTCATGGTTGGTGTAAATATGTAAAACAAAGCCTCTGCTTGACCTATGGAGAGGGAAAAGACCATAGAACCTAAAAATACAAAGCAATATGTAAATTATTCCATAGACATTGCCACCAACTGTGCAAAATGCAGAGCTTGATTAGTCTAAACTATTATTCAAGTTATGCAGGCATTAACAGACCATTTGCAAAATGTATTAATTTTTTCACATAAGAATTGTAGTAAGCTTAGAGTCAATTTTAGAACTGTCAAAAAGTGCTAATAATAAATAAATAAAACCCTTAGAATAAGCAACAAACAGTTGTTGTTGTTTTTGTTTGTGTAGAAAGATACAACAGGAAGTTTGTTACAACAACAGGAAGTTAAGGTTCCAACATGACAGATTGACCAAGCATGATAGAGTCTTTAGATCCCTGGTCCCTTGATCCCAACTGAAACATGTTGGACATTGTTTGGATTTGGATGTAATGCAACAGAGCAGATGGTATTAGTACTAATAATTATGGCATAATTTACATGGGTTTAGCACGGGCATTTTCTTTGGGTGGGTGCGTGTAATGGAAGCCATTTTGCTTGTACTGGCATTATATCCTTGCAGATGTGTGTGGGGTGGGGGAACCGTTGGAATACAGTTTGTTGACTCTCCAACCACCACTTTTTACCACTACTTCAAGACAGAGTTCATCCAGCAAGCAACCCTACTGTTTTCAATTATGTCAAAGTAACAAAAAATATTGATTTTTAGTCAGCAAAATCACAGATTTTTAGTCTGGATTCCATGTAATTAAACATTAAACATATGGAATCAGATCAGGTCAACTATGAAGATTTTTTTTAATACAGAGATAAAGGATTTATTTTAAATCTTTTTTTTTATGATAGTAAGGTTAAAGTCCATTTCTGTCTTGGTTGGATAGGGATATCATTTTTAATCTCTTATAGGACTATGGCCTTCATTTGTGAAATCAAACAGTCATCTGAAACACAAATGAACAATCCATGGCTGATTATTAGGAATGGAACAAAATACCAACCCACATTTGAGAATTCCCATTCATCCAGTCTTTAAAAAACCTTCCATCCTCTTTGACTCCTGCTGTGTAAAGCCGTACATAAAGTTCCCTTTATTTAAAAGTAAATTTGTACAGAGTTGTGCTCGTTATTTGACTCATTTAAACCAAGCGTGATTAATAGGCCAACTATCTTGATAGTCATTTAGGTGGGAATTAGCGCAAGACATGTGTACAGGCAGACCAGCTATCCAGTGAGCTGTTAAAATTTAATGGTTTAATTAAACATTAGCTCAATTCCACGTCATACCAACTTCATTTGTCACCCATGCAAATGAAAGTGACGTCAAAGATGATCCATATTTAGATACTTGTTTTGAAAATACACAAACCTATTTTGGGCTAGTTTGCTTAAAAATAGTCACTGTTTGGGTTATAGATTGTAAACCCTCCCCCTACCTTTCCATTCTCTTCGTCTCTCTGTAGTTTCTTTACTCCCCGACTTTTTTTTATCCTTGAGTCCAAGCTTTTCATCGCTATAAATGCTGGTTTGTGTAATGAAGAAGACCTGGGTACCATTATGTATTACGTAGACATGACTGGCCTTTACAATATGACGAAACGAGCATCTGGGCTCGGACTTTTCACAATGATGTTCTAATATTACTACTCCGGCAGATTTCTTTATATTTTTTGTGGGAGCGAGGACAGCGTCTTGTCTTTTCCAGCGTGTGCTATTTTTGTCCGTGCTAAAAATGAGTAGGCATCGGGCAGTATATGAACCTATTCATAGGGCTCGATATCGTGTATAACACTGAGAGCATCATGAATCCTATGGGCATAGGTAATATACATTGCGTTTGCATTAGAGGTGAATATAAAATCAGAAGATGATGACGTTTATGGCTCTTTCAATCCTTAGAATAATCTAAAGTGGAAATGTTTTGCTTATTTAAATCGCAGTTTATTTTCTTCTCAAAATAGCTTGTTTGAAGAATTTTACGGGGAAAATGCTTTTGAAAAAGACTCTATTGTTAGTTGGCTTCCCAAAAATATTTTTCTTAATCACTAAATCTGCCTGCTTAGAAATAAAACAACAATTCTCAGTAACTTATGCACAATTGACTCGGAAGGAAATGCCATCCATTGAGATGTTCTCAAAGTTGTATTTCAAGAAATGCAGCTACAATTGTCATTTCATTTTGTTTTGTTTCCACGATAAAACATTGGTTTTCAGAAGTAGTCTTCCATTCAAATCATCTGAAGTTATTTTCCCGAAAATAAACATAAAATGTCATTAAAGATAGTATTCCCGTAACACAAAAGATGTGTTGAACCACACTATAACTTTTAGGGGAAAATAGATGTTTATTATTCATCAATATAAGAATGTCATATTTTTGTTTGAAACAAACCCACACCAGACCGAATGATTTCTCAGAAGAATAAGTAATATCACCAACTAAAAGATCTCCCAAGTTAATTAAATCTGAACAGTATATTGTAAGCACTGTTGCTTCTTACCAAGAACAAATGATACTAGACGCTATTTGTTTCTTGTTGATATCATTTTTCATAGAAATAAAATGTTCAATTATTTTACTATTTGTTTATGAAAGTATGACTTTCAATCATGAAAGTCTAACTTTCAATCATCACATATGTTTTTTCCCATGAAGTATTTAAGAATTATTTGTGGTAATCAGTTTGTAGATTATGTAATCAAGAATGTATGTTGGGGGAAGGTATCTTTATGTTGAATGACACCTTCCTGTACCACACCATGGCCCCTACCAGGCCACTCATCCCCTCCTTAGTCAATTTTAATAGAGTAGATTTTACTGAGTTTCTCTTGTTTGAACTACATATTGAATTCCATAAACACAATGTCCTTTCCAATGCCATCAATACTATAGTTTCAGCATATATTGTTTTAAGAGTTTGGTACTTCATGGTACTACTCTAGTACTACAAATACAAAATTTCATTATTGTATTACTACTAGTAGTAGTAGTACTACATGCACTACCACCAGACGGGTATTTGTTTTAATTCTTGCCTAGCGTCTTGCCTACAGTTCCTAAATTGAGTTTATATCTTTTGAATGTACATGTACATGCAAATGTATGATTGCAGATGTACGCTACACTGTAATTCACACATAGGGCAGACGAATCCTCGAGATGGCTTCAATATCATAGAGAGAGAGTATACTTCAACGACAATGACTAATTAAGAAAATAAATAGACACGTACATCTTCCCACTCACAAAACACCACATCAATGTTTACCTTACCCCGATCTTCATCTTTTACTCCAAGAAATATACCAGAATCTTCTACACTATTCCAAAAGCAAAAGAAAATATGGCTTCTTTTCATTTCGATCGTCTACCAACGAGATCCATTTGGCGTACAGTCAAATGGAGAAAGTTCTAAAGAAAGTTGCCAAGCGTGAACTGTCCCGATCAACCCCATTGAAAGCCTTGTGTTTTGGTGTGTTTTGAATTCCACGAATGGTTGCTAGGGCTGCGCCAGTTCAGGAATGTGGGAAAGTGGGTCAGTCGCCACCGTTCAACTCCAACAAACTCGTCAGGCATTTTGGCGGTTCTTTTCATGTGGTTCCAAAGTTATGCAGTCAGTCGTAACGCTTTTGTGCTTGACAATTGGGGCTGCCTTATCGCTGGGTTATGTTGGGACAAGGTTATGTTTATGTGGTTACTGATAATTTGCATATAACCGTTGCTTTGTTGTGAGGGTTTTGTGGGATGTCTTGGCAACCAAATTACAAATGTAAATAAACATTGTGGCAAGTTCAAACCAATTCAAGTTTTGAAATACTCGTTTTAAAATCTGGTTTTATTAGTAATAAAATTAAGTAAAAATCTTATCCTTGCTGAATCAGGAATAAAATGTTAATTCCTCCATGATTCAATTAATTATATACGAAAAAAAACAGGAGAAAAAAACTACTTCAATCAACTTAGGGGATTTCTTCGTACACTATACACATCACGTATTTCACTTGAAAATGGTTCCGGTTATATTATTATTTTTTACATTTTTGCCTACTGTCACAGTGTTAGGTACAAGAATTAGGCTCCTATTCATATAAATCTAGAGTGACCAACTTTCAAAACGTAAAATGTCTCATTAATTAATCTGATTTGCTTTTGGCTGATATTACATTCTTATCTTTTAAACTGTGAATGTGATTAATATTATCGATATATAAGGGGTTCATCAGATAGATAGACAAAATATGTTTATGATAGTTTAGAATGATAATGGTAAAACTTCAGCTGGATCCCCTTCCGTCGGATTTTTCCAGAATCACCATCTTCTCAAATTTAAAACGAGATTATTAAATGATTTCTCTCCAGAACCTTGATCCCGTCACTTTGATGATACAATACTTTTACTCGTGAAAAACTCTCACGCTTTGTGGTTACAATAAACTACATCCAATGCATCGTGATGTACTTCCTGTGAGGTTTCCTCAACCTCAACCCATAAACCTAAACGTATCCACCCAGCAAGTAATACTTGGTCTTGAGGACTTCAAGGCCAGATCCAGCTACGCAAATCAAATTGATCCCTGCACTGACCTGCAATGACATAGGAAAGCTTGCTGGGTTTCTGACGTTACGGAAACTACGTTCGCCCTGTGTGTCTAGGTAGATTGTAATGCACAGGTATACGTGTGTTCCGATGCCCCATGCATAGCATTACCATCTGGGAAACTCCACGTTCATATGTACGTGTACATGTACAGTGTACATAATTATGTACCGTGTGTTAGTGAAATTACCAGACATCCGTACACACACATAATCCATACTTCATAGGGAAGTACATGTACTGGGTCATATTTACATGTACTGGCAAGGCTCACAGGTTGTGCCATACACCACTCAACGTAAACAGACGTTCATTCGGGTTAAAGCGGATTTGCATAATTATTTTGGTTTCATGTATGTAATGAAAGCGCAATGGCACGTGCCGTGGTGCTGGCCCAATATCCGGTTCCGCTCATTGCAAACTGTCTGCGGTTTCGAACGGGAAACCCCTGAACGTTTGTTCCACATTTTGGCTTTGTATAATTAGTTTTTTAGAGGAGTGGGACAATATTATGTTTTAATCCATACAAAGTAAAGTATGGTAATTTTTTTACTTTTTTTTTCTTCTTCTCACTTTGTTTAGAGTATTCAATGTATCTCAGTAATTAGCATGTTATTATTGGATGTATTTTAGAGACGAAAGTATTGTTTGGGGTTGATTTAAAATAGCATTGCCCATTGGCTGAATGTAAATGCAACTGTGAAAGTCACCTTTAAACAATTTCACAAGTTGGAACACTATTGCATCATGGAAGAAAATACAGCAACAACAGCGATCAATATCCACAGGCTGAGGAGGAGGGGGAAGCTCCCATTAACCGATGGGGAAAAAGCTCGTGACGCATACACCGAGCAAACCACTTCTACGGGGATTTCCTTCACTTACGCTTAGCTCATGACTCACTTAGCGATACTCCTAGAGACCAAAGTTTACCTCTAAATATTATTGGGCAGATACATTTTCAAGGGTTATTTTTGAATTATGTCCCAGGCTACACTGTAAACAATCTCAAAGGCCATAACAGTGTAAACAACTTTGATCAAAACATGATACAGACGAAAGGCGTGTTTTTCAGACAAAGAACAATACACTTAAATTTAGCGCAGGTGGAACCCCATTTGGGGGCTTTTCCAAAACCCCAACGGTGCTTGATTTATTCGTGTTTTTTCCCCATCTTTTCTGTTGCTATAAATTGGCCGATTTTGACTGACTTCATGTACAGTAAAAGTATCATGCTCTTGTTTAGTAAGATGGCACTGATATGATAGCGTTTGGAAACAGTAAATACTTGAATCGTATCGTTTTTTCCGCAAATGTAATTTTTAGTAAATTATAGGCAATATTTATTTTTTTTACCGTCACTTTAAACTGCCAGACGTAAGTTTTATGTATACACCGACATCTAAACTGTGGGCTTAAACATACAAAGTATAGTTTCAATATAGAGGATTTATGAAATGCCATAGGTTTCAGTAATCATAATAGTAATGTGGATTTTAGGATCACCAGGATATTCATGTTGAAACCATCGGCGTACAATTACATGCAGTTATTGGACGTGGTCTATAACGGCCACAATGTGCATGCAGACCTACAAGCTTACCTTTGTGCCCAATTCTCGCTCGGTCATCCAATTCATCGTGAGAGTCCCCACATTGAAGCACCTCTCGTTAAAAAAACAAAACCCCGAAAACAGATCCTGGAAAAACATTGGGTATGAGTGGGTAGCATGTCCCAAGCAATAGGTCGTGAGAACACCAGTCTCAAATTAACCTGGTAATGCTCATTCCATTCTAAAAACAACGACCACAATTGCACCTAAACCGTTTACAGAAAAGGCGAGTACGTTTTACTGGGAATATACTTAGCATAATAATAGATCGAGTCGAACTCTACCCGGCTCGAACCTTGTGAATATTAAACGTTTTTGTTTACTATTCACCCGTGCTCGCCATTAGTGAGAACCGAAGTCCAGTCGGACCGCTTCGTTAATCTTCGGTTTGTTTATCCAGGCGTGGCATATCTCTGACGTAGTACTATCAATCGGAAGTAATAAATGCTCGGCTTGCGTTTACGAAGAATCTCATGACCATATTTAGTAATTCCCGGGATCCGAAGTGCCGATCCAGCGCTACGGCTGGGCGATACCAATGCATTCGGTTTGTTAGGTAGCGTCGAATTTTACGACGGAAAAGAACTTTTCTTAATGTTCATCAAAACTATATAGGAGACAATTAGTGAAAATCCCTTAATATAATGTAGTATTTTTAAACTGAAATACTTGAGTTTAATACCTTAAATATTTAACGTCCATAACTAAGCAGCGTCTATTTAATTATTCCCTCCCATACTGAATCGACGAGTCCCAACGACCTTGCCTCAAAGCACACAGCAAGTAGCTATAGCGACTAGTGATATGACGTCAATCGCCATTCATCGGCGTCATTGTATAGTCAGGCACGTGTCACCCCTCCCCTAATAAGGTTAGCATTCAAGCTATGAATGAAAAACGAATAAATATACCAAGCAAACCGAGGCGTAAGCATTCCAAACTTCGGCACTTCTCGATGAACATCGGAAACAGTCGTTCTGTCTTTTGGACTTGCTTGAATATTTCCGAGGTTTATGAGATCTCATTCTGCGGTCAATTTTTCGACGCAGAGTTCGTCGTGCACTTGTGAATAACTGCAGGACGTATGAGCAAGAAACAACAAAAATCCAGCGAAATGCGAATGGATTTGGACACCCTTTCCCAGGTTGCGCTCAGCCAATTTGACACGAGTTACTTCAGTCAGTCGTTCTCTGGATCCAGGTCATACCCAACAGTATCCGACGAATTGACCAGGGCACTTGTCAACTCCATGGCTGTGTCCAATACTGACCTGTTCATCGGCGAACAAGTGGATCTCCCGAACTTTGAAGGTGCGTGTTTTTGTTTTGTTTTCTTTTTTTCTTTTTTTTCTTGGGATTGTTGTACTTTGCAAACTGTACTTAGGTGGTTGTTTAATTAGTTCATAATAATGTTATTTAATAACGCGTCTGCACTGTAGCTCACACTTTTTGAAATATTTTTTTTTACCAGCGCAAAGTTTTTAAATATTTTTTTTTACCTTGATTTTTTTTTTTTTTTTTTTTTTTTAATACACTTTGATGTTTATCAACCTCCATCTTGGAACATTGAAAATGCTGTGATTTTTTTCTCACTCAAATTCAAAATTAAAAATGTTAGACTAACGCTACGGCTTCTGCTGCATGCCATGAACATGCACCCTTTCATATGAGTTTATAATTTGGGAATATTTTACTTAACTCTCATTGACAACGTGGGTGGACACTTAGTCCTTAGTTTGTCTTTTAAGTTGAAATTATTGAGCCTTATCGGCATGTGGGCGTGGAGCAGCACATGTACAAAATCACCCGCACCCACCCACTAGATCGGAACATGGACTAACTTCAGTATACGGTCAAACGCAGCTAGAGCCTCCACTACTTCACACCCGCACTCGCGGTAATATAAATACTCGCGGGCTTTACGGTAGTGCAGTGCCAAACACATTGCTTTGATATTAAAGCCGTGCCTATTCGCATAGATGAAATTGAATATCACACACTGTACGGAAATTGTTTGTGCTATTCTCGAGTTATATTCGTATTATGCTGCCACGATTGAATGAATCGGGCTGTTCTATTCAATGTTTCACCTTTTGTTAGATGTCTTTACATGTATTAATATTCAACTCGATTACTGTTACCTGTTACTGGAAAATTTGATCGACCTAATTGTCAGAAAACACGGTTTCGTAATAGGTCTGTGGTTGATGTTTTGACTTCAGTATTTTTTTTATTTGAAACGACACCATGCTTATGATTTTCTCTTTTCTTTTGATCCACTCTACAGGCAACATGGAAGACTTTGAATACAAACACACGGTCGCGGACCCGAGTTTGGAGCATGATCATAACATGAACAGCCGAAATGAGACGATGCCTCTGTGTTACCATGGCACCATCACCACAACGGCACCTCATATGTCTCCAGACCCAGAGAGTCCTAGTGGGTCCCCCAATCCGACTTCGTGGTGGCCATCGGGCGATCAGGGGATGCTTACTCCAACAGTCATCGGTAACATTGTCAGTAGCTCCAATACACTCATCAACGAGGCTGTCCCAAGTGGCAGCCAAACATCAGTTTCTGCCGAGACCCAGCGTCTTGGCAGGGAGGAATCTTACACACCGACTAGTTCGTCAAGCTATGATGTAATCTGTACTGAACCCCTGCCGATGTCATCCCCAGATATGACCGAAACAGAACATCTGCCCCCTTATTCCTGCGCCTACACCCAGGCTGGTGGTCTGTCTTCGTTCGACACGCTAGTTGACACGCTTAGCAGTGCCGCATGTGCGGCTGAAACATCAGCTTCACAACCAGTGGGTACACAATTCGCCGAACAGTCCATAAAAATTGACGGTGTTTTGAAGTACACCTGGCCGGTATCTTTAGATTCGAGTTCTGCCTTCGGTCGTCCAGTACAGCAGCAACAGCACCAGATTTCAACGCAACACGTTCATCCGCATCAATCACACCAGCAGCCCATCTCGATGAAAATGTCACCATCAACATCTCGCACCCAAACCTCACCTCAGCCCGTTCCTTCACGGACTCACACACAGCAGCTTGGTGAAAGTATGATGCTGCAAATATCAAACCCAGCTGACATCCTAAACCAACCGTACCCTGCAGCTATCCCCAGCTCGTCAGTCACTGGTAAATCACCCAAACCCAGAAAGTACGTGAGTCGACCCGGTAAGACACCACCACACGAGCGACCGTACGCCTGCCCCGCTGAGAGCTGCGATCGACGGTTCTCTAGAAGTGACGAGCTTACCCGTCACATTCGCATCCACACGGGACAAAAACCGTTTCAATGCCGGATCTGCCTGAGGAACTTTAGCCGTAGCGATCATTTGACAACCCATATCCGTACCCACACTGGTGAGAAGCCATACTCCTGTGACACATGCGGCCGAAAGTTCGCCCGGAGTGACGAAAGAAAAAGGCACTGTAAAATTCATCTTCGGCAAAAAGTGAAGAAGGAATCAGAACAGATGAAAGGGGCAAGCTCATGCAGTTATCAGTTACCTCATACTTCACCATCCCCCTCCTCCTCGTGTTCGTTACCAGCGAGCACGGTAACAACCAGTGCGTCTTAGACCCCTGGAACACTATCTTTGATTGAACTAACATGCCGCCATGGTGGAATATTATCCACAGTGAGAAAAATCCAAAAAGGCTTTTAAACTCTTTTCAGCTTCAGAATACTGCACAATCGCCGGATTTTTTCAACATTGTACACCACTGTAAACTGACTACACTTTGTATTCACGATTTCGAAAGAAAATCTAACATTTATTTCCTGTTTCGGTGGTTGACATTTAAACTAATAACCTTTGTGTTTTGTACGAGAAACTCAAAAAAGAACAAAAACAAAAACGCATTATAAACATCTTATTTGGGAAAACGTGTGTAAAAAAATAACAAATCGCTGCACTATTTTCGGGACCAATTTGCTGTAGGCAGTAGTACTATTTTATGCTGAAATTCTGGTACAACATTGTGTCATTCTATTCCTTTCTGCTCTTTAGGTAAATCGCATGTTTAATGTCTTCAGGACTTTAAATGTAGTTTTGGTACAAGTATAATATCAAGGACGTTTTGTCAACAAAATGTTTCTCACATTTTTTATTTTAAATTTCGCACTAAGTTATTTCAACAGTTCACTTTCCTGAATTACTTATAATCCAGAGCAATGTACCATTAATATTCAGCACACTTCCAACGCATCATCAAGACACTAAATATTGCTGGAAGTATTTCAAAAGATTGAGTTGGTTCTGTTTTGCACAGAAGTATGTAGGCCTAGCGTAAATTGCGAAGAAGTTACCCTTTTAGAGTCTCGTTTTTCATTGCAGAAAAAGGGGATGAGCTTTACAAAATCCTAATTTTTCGGAGCAGTTTCCAAAATAATGCTATGCATTTCAATTATTGGGCGAGAAAAGGGAAAAATTTTCAATTGCAAAGTCTCCGAAGATTCACCTAGGAGCAAGTCGTAAAGTAATTTAATACGCAAACTTAGAGTAATGTATTAAAATTCTGAAATACACTTTGGTGAAATGCATTCAATTGTATTCTGATGGACAAATTACTTTTCCCTCTGGTTTGGGACCTTTTTAATAACAGTTAACACTCTTGCCATCAGCTTTATGTAAAAGCACTAATTTTTCCTGTTGATCACTTCTTTCATTTACTTTTGTATGCTCAATGCAACAGGCTTGCTGTAACCCATTTGCAAAAACTCGAAGACACGGGAGCCGGTCTCCATGACCCCAAATAAAAGAAAATACCACAAAATTGTAAACTGGTACAGATACTTAAATTGCTTATAATTTTTACGTTTGCTACCAAGATAAAACACCGCCTGCAGGTACAGGATTTTATTTTTGTCAACCAATGTTTTGCACATCATTTGAACTAAAGAAGAACCTTTCACATCCAGGACCCGCCCCACTTGCCATGCAGTTCACTTGTCATTGTCAATGTGCTTTTTTGTGTTACTTCAGTTCGAATGTATACATGCAGAAGGAATAAACTTGCTATTTGCTATTTATTTGCTCAGAAATGTAATCTTGTTAAACAGCTCATTTTTTGATGTTTTAATTTTGATATCGACTAGAAATGCTGCAACGATAGCACTTTTGATGAAAGTTACGTCGTGTGTGTATGTGTTGTATGTCTGAGGGTATAATACACCAAACACTAGCTGTGTATAGCACTTTCTTTTTGGATGTGTGATCATTTCAACAACATGTGCCTTGTGATTGTCTTTTTCGAATGTTCAGACATCAGACAAATATGCTGTTTCTCAACAGTCATGGACCCTGTGTAAAAATCTGGTCCATTTGATCACAGTGCTCAGATTTATCAAAAAAAAATTCTACAGGAAAACAAAAACCTGTAGATTCATTCCTCATTTTTTTGTTTTTGTTTTTCGTATATGAGTATTATATGATTTACAACACTACTTGATGTTATTTAAATTGTTAGTTTATAACATATAAACAATGTACGAGATAACCTGATGTAAATGATACTACTGTAAATGATGTTGTACTATATTGAAGAAAAAAAAAGAAATATTACGGGGAAGAATAAATTATTTTTGTCACCCATGTTATATAAGGTCTCTGTGTCTCTTTCTTGCCTGTTGTATATCAACCCATGTAAGAGGTAACAAAATAAAAAGGTGCATTATCGAATGTGCACATTATACCGGTATCTAAAACGGCCAGACGAACAAATACACTTTATGGACGAATTATTAAATATTATTCATAATATTCATCTTTTAATATATATTTCACTTGAGAACATCCAACTCTAATCTTGTCTTTTATTTTTGCATGGAAATGGTCGAATCATAACTAACAAAATCCTGTAAATTTGATGACAGAATTATTATTTGGAAACACCACAATTGTGAACGGTATTGTTGACTATAATAGTCAGATCCAAACCTATACCTTTCGTTGGTTAGTATTGTGGCATGTACATTTTGTTTTAGTTTTGATACACTTGGCAAAAGAGTGGGTTGGTTGATAGTGAGTGGTATTCGAAATGTTTTAGACCATGACGCAGGAAGGGGGCAATTTGCCATTTTGATATGTAACACCCCCACGAAACAACCGTTTGTAGTTCGCAAAGGCCAACATATTTTTCTTTTCTTTTTTACTGATTTTTTATTCAGAAAAAACAGACAAAATGTTCGGTTGAAACGACTGAGAACTGTCTAGAAGGATGATACGTTCCAATAAAATGTTTGAAATTTTTCAAGGTTGGAAAGTTTCAACATAAGTTACACGAGGTTGGCATAACATAACTCCAAGTAGCATAATTTTATGAATCATTGGCCTGCAATTTTAGCCACGTGGCCTTTGCCACCTCTATTAGATATTGAAAACATTATAAAGTTTCTTGTCATTGTCATGGTTGCGAATCGCCGGAATTCTTTGCCATCTATCCTATCTCATTTATAAATCCTTGGAGATTGTGAACCATGAATCATAACCCAAAGTAAAGAAACAGTCATTGCTTACACTCTTCATTGTAATGTCTGGTCTAAAACCATATAGTACCGTAAATGAGAAATTTACTAATCATTTCGAATAATGGTGAGAAACTATATTTTGAAAACCACTGATCGCGTCACTCGGCTTCAAGAAATATCGGTATGTAAATGTTGTGTCACCTTTTATTAAACGTTTGTACACGCATACATGTATCATGTGTGAAAAAAACTAGATTTTGTTTCAACATTTTTATGAAATAGCAAGCGTATGTTTAATGTTTTATTTTAATATAATTCACCTTGCTCCTTGATCCACTACAGGTTGTGCTTGCAGAGTTGTGTGTTTCATAACAACTGTATACATATATTTGGAGGACAATACTTTTAAGTTGCTCTGTACCATTTCTTTTATTCATCTACCCAATTATTTGCTCGTATAATTTTCTATAAAGCTTTTTACCCTCTGGTTCCTTTATCATAACCTCGTCTTGTTCCTACACTATGCGATATTACAATCGTTGACATTTTTTTGTGCACTAAAAGGGACCCAGCAAATTTTGCTTCCGGTATAAATTACCGTATACAGTTCGACATTGATTAAAAATTAAGAAACGAAGAGAAATGAAGGATCGCTGCACACTAGGCTCCTGCACACCGATGAAGTTCTAAAGTATAGGAATCAACAATAATAAATTGACAGTTGCACAGATTTTGGTAAATAATTTTAATTTGTTCTTCTTGTTAATGTTCATTAACAAGTTTGCTATGAAATTTTGAGAGGCCGGACTCCTTGTATTTATATATTAAGGAGCAATGATAACTACAGATCTCCTTCCGTATTGGGAACCATTGGGACTATTTCCTCCAAACCTCGTTTTGGTTACATTGGTCTGATTAGGAGAAACAAAATGGATGCACAATGCTACGCTATGTCATTATCTAAAGTGGTCTATCAGGTTAGATAATTTGTTTTTGATTTTACTAAGTAAAAGGGCAGTTCATTTAGGGAAATGTACCTGAACATTGCAAGAGGCACCAAGGCAATGACCAGGGGATAAATGGAGGCAAATGCCTCCGTTACCTTCGTAGAGTATCAAGCCTGGTATTCTGTAGTTTAAACATATGGTGTAAAGCATGACTTTGTTTGTTTCTATTAGGCCAACAAAGGTCTATTAGAAATGTTTTCCTTCCCACGTACTTTTTTTATGGCCCTAAGGGCTCATGTAAAGCAAAAGAAAAACGTTGATTCTGTGTGTGGTTCATTGTTCTGTGCAAATAATTTTGTATAGTGTTTCGTACCAACCAATTGATGTTTTGTTAAGAATGATAAATAACTAATCACAGTCAACAAAATTATTTATTGTTTTTAAGCAATCTTTTTCATGCAGAGACACCGCTCTTTTAATATACAAATTAATTTTCCCCGTCACGTTTGTGTCTGTTGATTATTTTGCGCTTTCGTGCAGAACTCGTCAAAATTTAACCTTTAAAAACAAAACTGTTTTCCAATTAATCGATATAAAATAAGTTTCATTTGAAATGTCGCCATACGTTCTAAACTATCGGGTTACTGACAAAATATAGTCTTGAACTTTATCAAAAATGCAACATTATTATGACCTATACTTCAAAGCAAGCAAAGTTAACATCAACACATGTACAATAACACAACCACACACAAAAATAAATGATAACAAATCAAATTCGTCTATGATAATATTATGGGGAAACATCAGTCCAACCTCGTTCCCAAGCTAACTGATATAAAATTTCATTGTTTACGTAAGCTGAAGTAACAATAGCTTGTTGCCGATTGATCTATAAATTGATTAAACCCTTAGCTTTGGTTTGTTTGTTGCAACTTCATTCAATTGGATTTACGTGTGAACGCCATCGGAACTTTTATTTAAGAAGGATATCCTCGCCTACATGTTACCAAAACGGCTAAGTCTGGTAAAATGATATACTCAGCAAAAATGTCAGTTTGTCACAACTGTATATCGACAGAGAAAAAAAGATTACGAGTAGCTTACGACAATTTCCACCGGCCAATATGCTTGGAATCCATTCTGACGTCAGATAAAAAAGAAGATGGTGACATTTACTCCGACTAATGTGGAAAGGAACTCAGAATAAAACAAATTGTCCTTCTTAATGATTTTGTTTAGAACTTGAACTTTATTTGCAGACCCTTAAAATTTAATTTAATATAAAGATGATGAAGACACATGTAAAGTTGTTAACTTTATAAAGTTAACTTTATAAAGTTGGACATTCAATCTGATTGAACTTGATTATTAGTGCTATTAAATGTTTACAATTTGGAAATAACCTATATTGTAATAGGATTTTGTTTGAAGCATAGTTCAATATAACCATCGTGTGCCCGGGAAAAGGACATAACAAAAGGTTTTTCCGGAAAATGGGCGCAAGCAATAATGTGCCAACTTGTGTTTCAAGAAAACTGAGCGTGAACGTTTGGTTGGTTTTCTGCCATGTTAAATTCTGCATGAGAATGGGGAGATATGCCTTTGGGATATTTCTAGCTACAAAAATGTAACATTAATGCCATGTTTTGTTGTTGTTATCAGGAGCCATTTTGTTGCTTACGTTCTTAGGGACGTGTGCCTGGAAGAAAGACGTAAAGCTATACGTTCATTTTCTGGGCACACGAAGAAAACTGAACGTAACAGTTTGATCGGTTTTCTGCCATTCATAGTAAGGTTAAAATCTGCATGGGAATGGGGAGATGTGTCTTTGGTATATTTCTAGCAACAAAAATGCAATATTAATGCCATATTTTGTTGTCAGAAGCCGTTTGATTGCCTACGTTATTCTGTTATTTAGGGACAGAAAGTACTTGTTGTGCCTGGAGGAAGGGCGTACGCTCTTCTTCCGGGCAGACGACGATACATCACCGTCAATATGCCAGGAAGGTACTAGGTTGCAGTTCTAAAACAATGCTCTCTATTGAAATGTACGTGTTGGATCCATTTTGAAGTCTCTTAAATTCTACATTTTCAATATTTGACTCATCTTAAACTTAAAAAAACTGCAAATATTGTAAAGACTCTATAACTTTCTCATTTAACAGATCCTTTAAAAGCGTCTTTAAAACGATTAGCTTTGATCGATACCCGTGTCTTGTTGGTCGTTTGTTCTTCCAGCAGTCATCGGACATCTTAGATCGTCCGGCATGTCTTAGATGATGCTATAGAGACTCCATGAGAGAGAAGTCTTTGGGCGGACACACCAGGTAAGAGGAATGTTCACAAATTAAATCACAATTTTGGCGGATTATCTCTAAACTAACATCTTTTTAAACAGCATTATGATCTTTCCCAACATAACAATGAGTTACCCTCTATAACAACTCAAACCGACCAGTAAAGAACAGACTTGGTACCCGTGGTCGCTTGAATCAAAACAACACCGGCGCTGCCAGAGCAAAGTTACATTTCCGACAGGATCTCACAACATTTTGAAAGTATACGCCTTTCCCAATCCTTTTCAAAAAATGGTTGTGTACAAAAACTGTAAAACAAAACCTGTGTATCGTCGCACTGGGTACCAGTGTAATAATTATTTATGTATATCTGGATTCTCGAAAGAGGCTAGGACGTATTTTACAAAAGTTTTCCAAAGGTGGGCGCATCGTTTTAGTCTGTGAAACCCTTGGGATTTATAAACCACTGTCATCAACCTCATCATAGAGTGTAGATTTCTGTAGTAAATTGAGCTGCACCGCATTACCTCTCATTAATACTGTTAACCTTTTATTATTGTGAGTTTTTACGTAGACCACTTGTACAAATTAATGAAGTCCTGCTTGATTACTGATTTGGGAAAACCCCCAAGCACCTTCAACACTGATTACCTTAAACTGAAACCGCATGATCCCACTTGAAACCAACCAGCGGTAACCCCCAAACATTTGCAGATTACTGGCGTCAACATTTCAGTCGTAAATGAAACTGTTCTACATCATGACCTATAAACAAAATGACGCACACAAAAGTATACTTTCCGTGGTAGACTATACCTACTGTAAAACGAAATACTTGGACATTAACGTTGCTCTCTGACATTGTACATAGATCATCAGCATTTTTTGTCAATTAAAACCAAAGCGCAAACCGAGGCATTTGGAAGAAAATTTGTTCATAACTCGCAAAGATCTTTGTGTGTGTAATGACTTAGTAATAGACGCCCTAATTAATTATCATTGCAGTACATAAATTTAATAGGCTATGGTGACAATATTGTTTCTGAAACTTCCACGTTTCTGAAAATTCAAAACATCATGTAACGATGAAAAAGCCAATCTGATTGTGTTCATTTGGTCTTGATTTATTGGAAATCTAATATGACAATTGAACTGTTTCTACAGTTTGGAAATCTTGGAATCACGTATTCATTCGTACTGGTTCTCTCTGAACACCGTTTTATGAACTGTTTAGCACGTACATTCTAGCAAAACATGGAGATAGTGCTTAGCGAAAGAAGCTTTCCAGCCAAAATATTACTCAGTTTTTATGGCACTTAACTGCCGTCTGCTAATATCGGCTTTGCTAAGCACCATTAATGTGCTTAGTAGCTCTGTGAAATTGGGCCCAAGGAATATGACCGCGTTGTACATCTTTGTCTTTTTTCCCAATTAAATTTAAAGTAGATCAATGAGCTATTTTGTTGATGGCCACATTATTACCAGGTCATAATTTGGTTTGGGTAAATCTGTCTGTATACACCCAAACCAAACAGTGCACTTCTATAACGTCCATCTTCAACAGGCTAATGGAAAAGGTGAACATTTTTTGAGGAATAACAAATATCATTGAAATTGTGTATTCAAGTTGGCTGACAGCATTGTGCAACTTGGTTTTCCCATACCAATAAGCAATGTCTGGAGAATAGTCTGGTACCTCTTAATACTGCGGCTGTAACTATGATTGAGTCGTGTGTGGCCGAGGAATCTGACCGCATAGCTGTTGTGTGTAGAGGTTTGTGTGTGTACCTGTAACGCGTTGATTCATGAGGTTGTATGGGACTCTGAAAGGGCCGTACCATTCAATTTGCCAAATGTAAACTATTTAAATTTTGGGAAAGGATCTGGGTTAAATCATATGCATGTTACTGATGACAGTATTATGAAGCAATGTGTATCCACTGGTATATAGCATTGTTTAGTAATGCGAATTGTTATTTATAATTTGTTTCCCTCCATGGTTGGGGCACAGTAGTTTTTGCATCGTGATAGATAACTATTGTGGGATTAAAATAAACAATAACACAAATAAGCAAACAAATAAATATTTAAATCTGCCGAAAGTTGCCTCTCATTTTTCCGAAGTATGACGTCGGTCACAAAAAATGATCGACAATTTATTAACAATAACTTCCCTTTTTTGTTCTTTGGACACAAATTTTGACAATGAAAATTTCAAAGAAGGGTGGGTGAAACTTGTGGTGAAATTTGAGACTCATTGAGTCAAGCCAATTGTTTTGTAATTGAAATATTTTCAATTTTATGAGCACGCTTGACAAAGCAAATATCCATTTTATGGACAATAGATAAATGAAATGAAATAAAAAATATATGTTGCTGAAATTATACAAGGAATTTTTGAAGCATAACAGTCAAGATTTTAAATTTGTTTGTCGATACACCCCCAAAATTGTTTTGAAACGAATTGGCAAACACCTGTATTATTTAATACGTTGATTTCCTCTGATATCATATCTTCACTTATAAATGTCCTAACACCAGCTTAAGTATAGCTTATTATTTTGAGGTGAACAAGGGGTGCCGGGGGCATTTTTGTGTCAAAAGTATTTTTCGAAACAAGATCACGTCAGTAAGAGATGTGTTTCAGACACTGGAAACGATCTTAAACTCCGGTGAGACAACAGGACGTACTTTAGTGGATTTCTGTGGTTGAATTCGTGCTCCTTGTGGCGTATCCTTTATAGCCGTTTCGTCGGGATCTCCGTTGGGGTAGCCCCCTGACACATCGCCATTACAAGATAAAAATAAATTTCCCCTCCGCTCGACCGACCATTTTCCGCTTCCCGCGACCCATCATCTTTGACGATTCGTTTGTTTTACGGCGTCTATAAATAGCTCGAATCCCCACCGACGTAAACAGATTGTGTTAATGACGTTAATAGCGAGCAGAAAAAGCCACTACGCCTGCGCGACCGTTTGGTGTAATTAAATTGCACGAGGTCATTAGCATATATGGCTACTGAATAATATATCGGAGTTTGTTACATGCTCTGGCAACAGTTGCGGTTGACACCGCTATAAATCAATTTTTTTTCATAAAAATTTAATAATGATTTGTAGATAGCATTAACACTTAAGGTGTGACGTTTAAGCCTAATGGGCTGTAAATTCGCACTAAAGAGGTTTTTTCTTGTAAATAATGTCAACGATTGTGGAGTGTTGAACGCGTTTTGTCACAATCATGTGTTTCCGGAAATAACTTGTTTATGTTTGTATACATAAGATTTATGTTGAAATATCCAATATGTTGTTAACAATTGCATCGATACAAATATTCTTGGAAATACAGACTTATTGAGAAGTTTGAACAGAGGAATTGTTTCCTACATGATAAAAAAAACTTCAGTTGCTTTCAGATTGAATAACAAATTTCGATGGATTTGCATAGCTCTGATTATAGATACAAAAGCGGAAGTTTTAAACCATTGAGAGTTTTATGTTCGAAGGCGAATCGTTTTAATGTTCATTGAGAAGAAGAAAAAGAAAAGGAGAAACAAAAAACACTAATTCGAGATTAACTTACACGCATTTTTCTCCAATATACCTGTGGTTTTGATAATGTCGTCATAAGTGATGTGTCTTTACGTATTATTGAAATAATAACAGTTTGAAGCCCGTTTACATCCTGATTCAAACACTTTCGAAAACACCTTTATAGTTGTCAATTTAAAAAAAAACAACGTTTCGCTCCCCTAAAACGGCAGGGAATCACGAAAACTGACACGGATTTGTCTTTATTTTTGTTTTATTGATGCATTTATAGTATTTATATCTGGAATTTATAAAAGGTCGATTGTTATATTGCAATACAAGTTTGCTGTGCAGATGTGTTTGGTCTAAATTTAAAAAAAAAGTTATGAGTTTATGGGCCCACCGGAGGGATATTAATGTGAAATATTTTTAGCCTTTAGTTTTCTAAAAATGAATACAATCAAGTTTTTTTTAAGGTTCAGCAATCGGAAACCACCCGCCTGAGATAATTCATCATTTGTCAGCTATTTCTAGAGATGAACACAATGCCAAAATAAGATACCGTTTCCTTATTTCAAATAAATCGTCACTGAGGCAGACAATGCGCGGTCATGGGACCGCGGAGCAGTCAGGGTTATGCCCGGCTTACACGTACGTCGCGGAAACTGCAACCCGTCTTGCTAAGACCTCGCACTGCTGTCGTCATCCAGCCCTCGCCGTGGCTATTTTTAGCCCGCCTCAGCCATTGATTGTCGCTAATGTGCACGGACTGATGTCGTCACACGAGCCAGCTCGCCTATTTCACGTTTTCCACCGCTGCCTGACGCAAGACACAGCATCGTCGTAGCGAGCAGCTCGTGATGTCATCAATGAGCTGATTACGAATTCACTGGATGATACGTACGCCGAGGGGTCATATTTAATAATCATCTCTCTGCAGTCTGCTGTAATCTCCACTATGAGACTTTCATAGGGAAGCATGTAGCAACCGCGCGCGACCTCATTTGAATATTAAGCACTCCGACAGCCAATCCTAGCACGTTTTGTCACTGACGTGTACAAGACCATTCATGAATATAGTCCGCTCTCGATTTAATGCATGCGTACGTCAGCGGCTGAGTGATTACGATACGGACTGCCATGCATATGTCGTGAAATGACGCCACATCATAAGACACTGCAGTCTCAACGCTCATCTTGTTCTCGGCACTATATGATGTTTTGCTTTACCCGGAAATAATCATTCTAACTTGGGTTTTCATTTTCGACCGATTTCTAGAGGCAGATTTACGTACAATCCAGTTTCCCCTCGAGGATCGGATCTGGCCTTTCTTTGTTGTTTACGATGCACGATAACATCCGATACGGTTGAAGTTTCATAGATAATTCATTCTTGTCCCAGTTTATCTGTTAATAGAGTGGATAATTATTTGATGCGACGAAAATAATCCCCATTGAAGGAAAATCGGAAACCGGCATTATCACAGACGTAATATCCGCCAAGTTCCCCCCATTTGGTCTCCGACACCCCACCCCCCCCCCCCCTCCAATTTACCCCACAAACAAATACCGAAACCATAGAGGGGAAAAAGGAATAAAGGAATCAGCCGTTCGTCACTGGTATAAAAGAAACTATACGAGACGTTTATTCAAATTAGTTGACGCTGCACGTGGTGTCAAGTTGTACTCTTTGATTGCATGGAAGTTGAAAACAACAAACAATGGCATTTAGTACACAGTGTCACACCTGCATCAACGTCAATGATGCCTTGAAAATGTGAAACAAACAAAAACACGTGGATTTGTTGATATGAAAATTAATACACCAAAGGTGAATGATTGTAAAGATTATTATTGTTGAGAAGCACTATCCTGGATCAATTTTCAAAACACTATTTGGCAACGTGCTCTTAATTTACAGTTTTAACACACACGGCGTTAGACTCAAATATGAAAGCCCGTTATATTTTGTGTCCATTAAAATAGTTTAAATTAATTTTGGCATATATTATTAAGAAAAACTACAAGGGGAATTTTCAAAAGCAATTTCTGCTTTTAATGATAAGTAAACTAATCCGCGTAAAAAATAAAATAAAAATAAAAACTTAGAAAGAAAACCTTTTGAAGTACCGTGTAGGGCCTAATAACATTTTATAAGGATATTTTACGGTCTAAGTGGATTTTGATTTGTCGAGTGCTGTCACTTTTGTTCCCTGGAAGCCTTTAATTATGTCTTCAAATATTTCTTTATAAAGAAAAGTCACTGTCTTTCGAGAGAAAAAAAGTTAAATCGGACCGACGGCTTTTTGCGGGAGAAATAAATAAAAAATCAACTGAGATATGAACAGATTTACCTTGTCCTCAAAAACAATCACTTACGTTGGACATTAACACTGCATGATCAGAACAGTCATATTTGTATGATGTCGTAACAAGCAAATCTCGCCATATTGACTTTTTTCTCTTGCACACTGTCTTGAGCCTTCGACTGAAATAATACCCTTATATACATGGCAACAAAATAGCAGGCAAGATGTTGTTAGCGACGTCTGATGTAATCATAGCTCTGCTTACGTAGTTACACAATTTGTTGATGAATCGGAGAGGAGTGTGATTGAGTGATAAATTGTCAGATTCTGAAGCGCATAACCAAAAAAAAAAACTATTCCTTTTGCCTTTTTTTAGAAGATGTTGTTATCTATTTTTTATCATTACTCTGTTTATCCCTTACGTCACAATTGGACACGACAGCAAAACAAAAGAATTAATATTGACGGTCACGGCTTGGAACAAACTTACGTGCAGATGTTTATGAAAAGTGTGTGATTGAATTGTTGTTTTGACTTTATATTGTGTTTCTAATACTTGGTTGCATCACAACCAAGTCCTTTAGTTGTAACTACTTTAGCAATCGGTTTATCAAAATTGGCTTTTTAAATATTTTGTATAATGATGATACTATACGTGTACAAACGTATGCAACATGTGTAATGTAGAGGTAAATCTTTATTTTCCTTCAATCATCAAAATACTTCGGGCCACTGACTCCCTTAAGAAGAAAAATCCAATCGTTTCCGGTTTATTTTTAGAGAAAGGTTTTCCCTTTTCTCGAATTCTCTTAAATCCCTGATTAAGAAAGTGAATACCGGTATTCATTATAGATCTTGTTTGCGAAGAAATGTTTGCAGAGTTTTTCAGTGTTTAAACAGTGAAGTTAAAAGAACGTATAATTGACATCGATCTAGAAGAAGTTTTGTCAACACGAGACTACACCAAAGCCGCATCATGAGACAGTTTTAAAATTAAAATAACTTTATTTTCAGTTCAGTTTAATTTTCACTTAGAACGGTGGAAACACAAGTTTGAGAGAAGTGTGGTAACGCCTAAGAAAACCTAGAGTTGTAATAAGTCCGAACATGGCCGGTGTGGTAGCCTACCAACTCACAATGTATGTAGAGGTTTGCGATAACACCATAAAAACATCAGAGTAATTTACTTTTAGTAAATTGTGAGCTGTTGTAACAACTCTCACCTTTCTACTCAGTGTTCCGCAGAGGAATTTAGAATTTTACAGATTGTAGGCGTTCCTTTTCCCCTTGTATCCTTAATTATTTTAATTTTATTGAAACGTCATGTACGATCTTCGATCGGTAATCACAAGGACACAAGAACGAATAAACTCTGTTAACCTCTCTCGCAACGGCCCGATAAGACAATAGGAAATTAATTTTGACGGTTGGATTTGGGCATTTGGATGAAAGTCCATTAACAAACAATTTACCTTAGGATTTTTGTAAAGGATGTATTTCATTTGCAAGGATCTTAGATAGGCAATTATCAAACTCTTGGCTCCGTGCCCTCCTGACGCAGAGTTTTTGAGTCAACTCATTGCGGTTTTTTACATCGCCGTCTGAAGACGCTGATTTGCCCATCATGCGTTTCCTTTACATCACATCCACCTTTCAGAATGCCTTTTGGAAGAAATTTGTAAGAACTGAAATAGTGAACTGCTGATGACAAGTTTACCAAATTAAAGATTGTACATTCAAAACGTACTTTGTAAAGTTACATCTCTTGGTATATGTCTCTGATTATTGTGTAGAAGTGTGTAAAGAAATAGTTTGGTTCCCTTTTTCAATCGATTAGTTGTTGCGAGGCAAAAATTTTATTTGAAAACAAACAACATTTATAACACAAAGATATTTGCTACTAGGTTACGGTTTTCAATAATTACACTGCCCGTCTGTGAAGTAAACTTCATCATTGATAAACCAACAGCGATTGCCATAATTCTCCGACTCCAACAATTCTAAAGCCTGATGAGAATCGTTTTCTATAGTTAAAAATTCGTGTCCAAACTTGTTTCCTTTGTGTTTCTTCGTTTGGCTGTGGATGATGTCACTTGTTACTTTTTGGTGCACCTCTGACTTGTGTACAACCAATAGTTGAGCTTCAAAACGGCGAATTGTTTATTTGATAAGTATTTGTAACTGATGATGCCGTACTGATGATGCCTGTAAAAACAAAACTGTAAATATATCAATAATTTAGGAATTTGAAAAGGCCACGTCGGACACCTTTGACATATTTGTGATAAGTTGGGTACAATAAAAGATGACTTGACAAGAGAGACGCCGCGGCGCGGCGCCAGATCAAACCTTTGATAAATTCCTTACAAAGTCTCATAAGAAGGACCATTACTTATCGTTGAGAAAACACGTTATCTGTCGAACCAAAGCCTGCCCGTTTTTGATGTTTTTTTTACCAGTTTGCTATGGGCATAACTGTTGTGACGTGGACACCCTCAAACCGTTGCCATCTTACGGTTCCAATTTCCTGAGCATTGATAATTTTTTTTCTCTCTTCCCGAGTCACGGGATACAACGTGGGCCTACCCACCATCTCTATCGATGGAGTCAGTGTTTGATGACAAAATCAGTTTGCCTTTTGGTGTTAATTCAATATTTACTGAGACGATACCACTGGGTGCCATTGCTCAACAAAACAAAGGGTAGGGGGACCTAAAGAAACATTAAATCTTGATGTTAAAAACATGGGGTTAAATTTGGTACCGTATAGCTCCAATGCATGCATGAATTTGAGTTATTTAGTTCAGATAGCTAGCAATTATAAAGACTACCACCTCATACCAACAAGTTTTCCACGTTATGGTGTACAAGAAAATCAACTTTTAAAGACTCATGGGTTAAGACATGTACAGTGTACGTATTTAAATTAACATGTTATGCTGTTAATAAGTTTTGTTTTTATTGTATTATTGGTAACACAAACATTGGAATTAAAAGGGGGTGTTTGAAATCAGTTGGAAATATTGACTTTTTATAAAACATTACGCTAAGAGACAGAGGCATTCCATGGAATGAACATCACTAAAACATCGGAACCAATTATCATATTTGTTTTCCTGTTTTACATTTTTAAAGCCTTTTCAGAGAAATTCTAGTGGTATTATTTTCGCCCAAGAGGGAAAATAAACCAAACATTTACATGACATTTCGAAAGACTTGTCGTAATTTCCGAATCGTTCAGCCAGATGTTGCGAGTCGTTGCTCCCGTGTTCCCAAGAGTGTCGTCTCGGTGGTCAGGGAATGACATGATACACGCTTCTCTTTTGCCGAAGGCTAAAAAGTTCTGCGATTTTGTACTGAAAAATTAAAGATACAGGAAAAGGAAGTTGTAAAATATTCATCTAGAATAGGAAACTACCGTTTACTGAAAACGTACGTAATTTAAGAACATTTATATAGCAACGGCGCATTTGTTTTTATACCATTAAACAACATTTATATAGCAACGGCGCATTTGTTGTTATACCATTAAACAACATTTATATAGCAACGGCGCATTTGTTTTTATACCGTCATGTCAAAAACAAAGCATAAACATCGTTAGCATAACCAACCTGCCAAGGTTCAATGTTTAAATGTTTACATTGTTTAATGGTTTATTTTCAAGATTGTTCCTTGTGTCATGAAAAGTTATGCTGAACCAAAAAGAATTAGCAAGGGAAAACATTTAACATAAAGGAGATCTCTTACTATCCCTCCCTCTTTTTCATGGTTGTCAATTGCCTCTCTCTCTCTCTCTCTCACTTTATTTATTTTATTTTATTGTTGATTTTTGGTTATTTTTTTGCTCCGGTTCTAATCCCACATCAAACAGTACTCGTGTTTTTATTACCAGATTACACGGCGTGTCTCCATTTTTAATTGTCCTCTCACTTCTGTTTCCTACATCGCGTTTCTTAACTAGTTTCATTAAGGCTTAAATGAAGTGCAAGACATGAAATGTACCAGAAATGTCATAATAGTCGCACGTGGTTACCTGAAACTGCTGGTATTATGTGGCTTGCAACATAAGCACCTATCTCATCTCCTCCAAAATCATACTTCAAGGAAGTTGTCTGACTTTGTAGGGTATGGTACTGCTTATCATTTGAATAGGCTTACCAACCTCATCTATTACAATATGTAGTCAAAACATTTGGTTGTGGAGTTACCATAGAGTTTAGGGGTTTGGGGGATGTGGGAGGTTCTCTAGTCAAAGACACTTGGGGTTAGCGTTAATTGAGTAATCTAAACAAGACTTTTTACCCCAATATGGTGGTCAATTTACATAAAATAACGTGGAGGTAAAATTCCAAGAATAAAATAACAATAATGTTGTTTTGTAGTGTTTCGTTTTGTTGTAATTTAGTTTAAAAACTGTTCTTACATTAGTCTATTTCTCTTAATATGTCTCGTCTTATTGTAGACATATGAAGTAGAGCTTGAATAGCACCGGTAACACAGTGGTCTTCATTAATTTAATCACAAAAGGATTTTAACTGTTGTCCTTTATAAAACAAAAAACTCGTTTGTAAACCAAGAAGCTATAACCATCGGATGTATCCTTAGGATTTGAAATAGATTGACGTCAGCTTTCTGAAGCTGTCTTCTTAAACGTTGCTTCGGAAAAAGTCTTGCGAAACATCTCTAAACAGAACCATCAAACTTTACAAATGAATAACTTCCCATGCAGACTCGGGCTTGTCGCCGGAAATTCGAGGGCCACCAACGCGCTTGTTTAAGCGGGCTTGGCGTGAAGGTGGTGGGCGAAAATAGCATGAGTCACCGTATAATATCTGGCAGCGAACACCCTTCACAGAAAAAAGGCTTGGGAGTTTGATGGAAGTACAATTGATATTCAATCGGTTTTTGTTTGTTGTAATTGCGGAATTTATACATAATTTGTATTATTTTATGTAAAAATAATATTTTGATAACTTTGTTGATCCAGAAACTTCAACTTACAATCGCCAACTCATTTTTAATGTCACTATCTAAGCAATAGTGCCCTTCAGTATTACTTTTCGAAATACAATTTGTATTGTTTCATAATAAAGTGCCCTGTATATGGTCTATAGTTTTTTATTCACGAAGGCTGTTGCGATCACATGGTTTAATTTTACATTAAATAGTTAGTTTTCGATTCGCTCCTCATAACTATAGATAGCAGTTGAAAATGACTAAGGTTATGTATGAGTCACTTTGAGCTATGACTCAGAAGAACATGTTACTATACGTCACAAAAGGAGAACAAATTATGATTAACACAGAAAATTAGACAATCTAGAATCAAAATACGCAATAACGCTTTTAAGAACAACAACTTAATTAAACAATAAGAAAGTACCAGCTAGAATGCAAAAGCATCCAGACAAGATTTCTAAGTAGAGATAACCATTTGTTATCATTTTAGTCGAAGTAAACAAAATATTCAAAATAACAACAAGTAAAGGATGCAAGTACCAGCAATATATTTTGAAACACTTGTGGATAATTAGGTCAATAATAACATTAACAATGAGTATTAGTAATAACGTACCCTTCCATCAATAAATATAGTGGTGTTTTATATACAGACCTTTATCATGGTGTGACCATCTTGATTTTTCTCCAGTCCAAATCATTGTTACCAAACCGAGGCTGGAGGAAACAAAATAGTCTGGTTCCTTTTTGTGCAGTGGATTTTAGAATTTGTTACTGCTATTGGGTACAGGAAGCATGACCAAAATAGTGGCAGCATGATAAAAGTCTATTTTGATGCAATTTTGGAGCACCGCATGCAATCAAGTCTAATATGCCAGCAGAAAAAGGTAACCGGGCAAAAAAACAGCGTATTGCTTGTTTACTTAATCGCTACCAAGAATTCATCCCACAAAATGTTCCGCAATTATATTCCGTTAGGGCCACCTCCTGAGTTCAGCGAATATACTTTTAAATCGTTTTTTATGGACCCTGTAATCTGTGACAATAGGGCCACAGAGCCTGTGGTGGATTTCACAAAGCGCAAGGACTAGTCTTATCTTGAGTTAGGACGAGTAACTAGTCCTAACTTATAGGACTAGTCATATGTTAGGACTTGCCCTAAGTTAGGACTATAGTTTTGTGAAATCCTCCCCTGGACTTCAAGCATGCACGTTTTGTACCCAGGTTAATTGAATAAATCATTAAATCTAATACGTTGTGGAGATCGCACTGTTTGATTGTTATCAACTGTTGATATGAAGAAAGGAGCATATCTTAAAACTTGTTCAACTGCTATTTTTATAACTCTTGAATTTGTAAAATTTCCCATGTGACCAGTGCAGTATTTCGCCTGTCAGTAGCCTGAAATGCATACAAGGTCACTCTTTTTGTAAACAAAGGTTACACGGGGGGTATACACCTTATAAGTTATATACCGGAAACCAATTGCCATGGTTACTTTCGACAGAAACACCGTTTCAACTGAAACTTTTTTAAAATCCCGTCTGTCGAAATAGCAATATGCAAACCACGATGAAAGGAAAGTGAAGTCAGTTATGGATTGGTCAAAAACCAACCAACTCATACTTTTAAGGAGATAGGCCTATCGGTGTGATCGATTCCTGCTAAACACATCGACTATTTCGTGGTAATCAACTCGATAATTAAAATCGACGCTTTTGAAATCTTAACGGAAATTCAGATTTGAGAATAAGACACCAGCGTGGTTTTTAAAACTAGTGTACCAAAAAAGGTCTTTCCGAAAAGGAGATGTTCTTTCCCCAGCGTCTTTATCCATAAACTCTCGAAGAATAAACTCTCAAGAAATAATTAATCATAGAACAAGCCATTTTACGCAGATTCACTGAACAAAAATTTGCATCATTTTGTGGTGTGTAATTTGTTTTTATTTAGGTTTCTTTCTCTGCACAATACAGGGAATAGAACACACAGTGTTGGTAAAAGAATCATGAAACCATTATCAAAAATTATTATTTTTTATTTTTACGAAGATTATGTCTAATGATATACCGGGTAAGGGTACCAGTTGTATACTTGTATTATAGTTTAAACATAATTTTTTTATGGATTCATTTTTAGAGGACTGTGTTTAGTGATGGGATCTGACATGAATTCAGATATGCATTTTCGATTTAAAAAGTGATGAAATTCTATAGCTTCGGATTTCAGTTAAATTGTCTTTTTATTGACTTTCTATTACTCAGTAATGAACCGGTTGCAGAAGAGAAAAGATATTGACAGTTGCATGGCAATTGTATGTGTACAATATACCTATAACAGAAGTCTGTTTTACCGTGTAATCCAGTGGCAGTCATCCCTCAGACCTTTGAGCTAAGACCTGTTGATTTTGTTGCCCTAAACGATCCCTAAGATAAATACTATGGAACATTGGCTCTTCATTGTCCATGGAAGATCAACTTGACAGGGTTCACTGATGGTCAAAGTGTTGTCTGGCAACCCAGTGTCACTCAAACGATCCGTGCCCCGCCACGTGCCTCGTACTGGGTTCAAAAATAACGACCGCCTTGTCCACAGACTAACCTGCTGCATATACACCGATTTTCACGTGTAACCGTGCAAATTCATGGCCTGTTGCACGCTTTGCGTAGGAGTGAACCCAAAGTAATCTTTCTCTGCAATAACACCCACTAATGCACCGTCAACCCATTTCCTGCGTGGGTACACTGGGCTAAGGTATATGTGTACCCATGGGATAAGGGCAGGTGGGCGCTGTCTACATATGAGAGTTCCCTTGGGTACCTAAAGGTGAACTATTGATCGACCATGAGGACAAAGAGTGGGTGTGCTGAATTGATGACCATTCATCGGTAGTAAAAATTGAGGCAAACAAATACACAGGAATCAAGCCATCTTCATATACTAATACAATCAAGATTCTCTGGATTATTGTTTCTATGGACAAGTTTAAAGAAGAAATCATAAACTAAATAGGCTGAAATCGGGAATATATATCCCAAACTCGGCAGCGCTCGCAGAGAGCAATGTTCACCTTGTATAGGCCTTTACCGAGAATTTATCCAAAGCCCATGTTATCCCTGTGACCTTTCACAAGGTGTAAAACTATAGTCAGGTCTTGAACCCTGTATCGTTTTTCATTGCGAGTACATCTTATTGACACAGAAGCCAGACTGTTTTGGGTGGAATCTGTACCATACACACGTGATTGTTTTTATTTGTGTTTACTAAACATACGTAGCTGCATGTTATAAAAACAATTGATAGTGAGTTGTTTAATGTATATGGAAAAGATTCTAGTTTTGACAATCCATTTATCGTGATGTGACCATCTTTGTCGGGTACCCTGTATACACACTACACGGTGGCAACGAGTTCTTTCTCTCAAATAAAGTGACCAAGCTATTTTCTCTTTTAACCTATGTTTGACTGTACGTATTTTAGTTGAAAGCGAGAAAAGTATACAAGGTGGCTGCCAATATGTAGTTTACGTTTTTCCTCCACAGTCCATACCAATGAGTATACCAAATTAGTTGGTCCGGAAAAATGAAGAGAAAAAAATTATAATAACTGTCAGTTAATTTCTCGTCAGACTTTGGTATTATTTGTGGTGCTCTGTGCTCACAGGTCAAGTCGACTCGACGTTTATGGGATTAATGTAGAATTTGTCAAACTAATACAAGCAAATTTTATTCTTCGGTGAAAAAATGTTGGCCGTATGAGCTGTGAATCATTTTTAGTGTGTGGTGGTTTTCAGTTGATGTTTATAATAGGAATATTATCATGGTGCTGTCATGATTACATGTCCATGTATCTCTACTCGCGAACATTATCACGTGGTACTTATCAACGCCAAATTCAAACGACTAGATCCAATCAGCCAGTTGTTATTGTCTGTAGATATTACGCTGGTTTCCCAAGCATGAAACTAATGGATTCCCGAAGGGTGAATCTAGAGAGAGGGAGGGGTGGTTTGAGGTGTTTTCTTGTTTCTGTAAAATTGTTTCTTCAAAAGTCTTGTGACATTATACTTTCATTTTGACCTTTTGACAACACCTTTGTGGACCTAAAGATAGTTTGTTAATGATGTCTTTACCTGTTACTATTATAATTGAAAGATGACTCATGACATACTTCATTGCGTTGCCCATATTTCGTTAACTCATTCTTTTTAAGTAGAAAACCAGACAATCATGCAGTGCAGGCCATATATTTTTTACACGCGTATGGTGAATTTTAAGGAACTCACATTTCTAGTGAACCGGTCAATCAATATCGATTAATCACTATCGATTAATGAATATCAATCAATTTAATTTAATCGGTCGTTTTGAAATTGTATTTTAATAGCATAGGCCTAAAACATGGTGGAAAATAGCATTGAAACATTACGTTTCAATACGGTTTTGCCATTTTTGACACAATCTAGGTTTGCTCCGTTTTATGTTGGCAGATTATCGTGAAAATGGACCAGACGGTTTATTGGGGAAGAAACGTAGAAAAAGAACCATAAAGACAGGAGAAGAAAGAGTCACAGAGAGAGGGATAGAGCCATGGAAAGGGCCATAATTGGTATCACAAGACTAAAGAAGGGGGTTAGCAACTGAGATGAAAACATAATTATAATACAGGAAATAGAGTCAAAGATGGGGGGGGGGGGGGGGGGGGGGCTGGTCACCTTGCCAGGAGGGATGATGACGGATGGACCCATAAGTTGACAGACTGCACACATAGAGCATGAACCAGAGGGAGGGCAGACAAAGCAGAAGGGGGATGGATGACATTAGATAATATGGTAGCATCATATGGAAGAGAACAACACAGAAATAGAGTGAAACGGGAAAACTGATGAAGACGCCTTCCTCTTGCCAGTGGAGCGAAATAGGCAAGACAGACAAAAAGACAAGTTTTGCCCAATTCTTTGTTCTTCATCTTATACCTGTCCCTGATTGCATAGAAATGGATAAACAGTTTTGTATTCAGCTTTGTGACCTAAAGGTTTCTCTTCTTCGTGTCTTTGTATTCATATTATTTAGGACGAGGTTATTATTCTAAGCCAACAATCGATAAAATTGCTAAATTTCACCTGCATAAAATGTACAAAACTCTTCCTCATACTCATGTAAGCATTTTGCATAGAATCCGTTTTCCCAACATTATTTCTTCGTAAATCGTAAGTTGTGAGTCATAACAATCTGTACATGTCTCTACCAAGATGGCGGCTCCTCTCCTTAGAATATCAAGCATAGACAGTTATACAGACTGCGTGCAAGTTGTATCTGTATATACATTGGGGGGCAGTCAACAGCTACCCTGGATTCTTACCAGGGATCCTCCTTTGAATATATCATCATAATTATCCTCAGCTACAAAGAGGATGTCTTGGTTTGCCAACCTCAACCTCACCGTCTCAAGAAGGCCTACAGCCTTCAACATACAGTCTTTCAGATGCCACCGATCACATAAATAACAGTGGGGGAGCAGGCACCGCGCCCCCGCATGGTGGGCGGGTGTAACACGTTGTTCTTCAGTTTCATCTTCACTCGCTGAGCTTTCTGAGCTTCTATATGAACCTTAGATCCCCCCCCCCCCCAGTTTGATTAAGGTCAATGATGTGATGACTCCAAATTTGTATCAATCAGGTAAAACCATTTGGGAAATTGGGTAAAAATAATTCAATCTTGAGTAACCCGAAAGTTGTAAAAGTGGGATGACATTGCGAACGATCAGATCAAAATTGCACATGGAATAAGCACACAGAACGACAAAACTTGTATCCCAGAGTTGCCCGACTGGGTGTTTCAGCTATTTTGGGAAAAATAATTTACCTCAAGTTGATTGTGATGGAAACTGAGCTTGGGAAAGGTTTTTTAAGGTTTTTTTTTTGAACTTCAATTTCGGTCGTTGCGACTCGAAATATATTTTTATACTTTTTTTCCCTTTTGCAATATCTGATGTTATGCGAAAATTATTAGTTGTTGTTTGTGGATTATGAATCTCCCAAGATCGCGTCTTGACCACGCAAAGTTTTTAATTCTTTAAAGTTCTCCTTTCTTTTTATATATTTTTCGTGACACAGTAAGTTTAAATGATGTAGGTTGAGATAATGCCTGAGAAAGCCAATGCCCCTCGGAATGTCTGATAATTGACGATGAAGTGGACCTTTCAAGCTCAAAGATCTTAGCGTATAAATAAACTTTAAAAGGTTCAACTTTAATAGGCCTAACTTTGAAATATTGTTTTCGATTAAAGGTGAAATCAGTAGAGAAACGGAGGAAAAGATAGACGGTACCACAGGCTATGTAAACCCACGCTGCTTCTTAACTCTAGTGTCTCGTGCAGAGCCCATTATGAGAGTTCATTGCTCACAGCACTTTTTGTGGTTAATCCATTGCGAACCCACATCTAAATAGTTATATTTTGCTTCCAAATACCACGCCTGATTTTGTTTTGTTTAGTTGGTAATCTCACAGAAGATTCGGTTGAGTATTCCAAAAAGCTGATAATGTACAGTCTATTCGTGATTCATATGTAATACACAATCGACACTCACTTGTCAATTGAGAATAGTGTGGCCACGGATGAACGATACTTGAATGGTTGATTGATTGATTGATTGATTGATTGATTGATTGATTGATTAATTGATTAATTGACTTTTTTCAAAACTAATACTTTATTCAATCACAAAATATACAGATTTTACACACAAAAAACCAGAAAAACCTAAAAAGGGGACATTAGTAGAACAAAAGCATCTTTAACAAAGAGCAGATCGTTAATAAACGAGGCTTACAAATTACAGAGTCCATTCAATTTCATTTTCAGTGATTTGGAATATGTTGCAGAGACCCCATGTCCTGAGGAAAGTGGGAACATTATTCTTGAGCTGGTAGTAACGGTATTCTATTAAGATTTTACTCTTTATACGGTATTTCCAACGTTATGGAAGTCTGCCACTGTTTGTGTATCATGAATCAACAGTTACGACTACGAGAGCATGCATGACGAAATTGATAGCATAATTGCCAATATTAGACTCATCGGATCGGCTCTTGTTTTAGGTCAGTCAATTAGGCCCACTCCGTTTTTACGTAAGAGTCTCCCATGATGCCTTTTAGTGGATAAACGCGTTGAAGAAATTAAAACACTTTGAATAAACTAACTGAAAGTACTATTGCCAGAAGTCTTAATGAAAGTTTACTTTTTTGTGATAAGTTTGTGGCAATAAGTTTGTGTATTGCATGTATACAAGGTGGTTTTCCTCCGTGGGAAGACTAATAAATTTGATTGGTTGATTGATTGATTGATTGATTAATTGATTGATTGAAATGTTACTAAATATCAATTTGTATTTGCTTTGTAAATAGGGATTCCTGTTGGCGCCGTTCACGACAATTTTCAACGTTATACATGGATTATCTTGCCTATATAGCCACAGCCTGCTATCAGCGGTCAATTGAGTGTGAGTATCTCCAAACAGTCAGGTGTATATCACACCGCATGTTTAATAACAGATTGTTTGTTCTAAGACGTTTGTTAAATTACATTTTGATCACGAAATGTCCTACCTCTTTACACACACCTGAAACCATCCTACGCAGAGCGTTTTTTTTACCACTGACCTGGCAGCTCCCAGGGTAGTGGGTTCTTGCACCGAGCACCTCGACCTTTTGGACGGATCTTCAAGAAGATCGGTCGGTGAATGTTCACCGCGTTTGCTGCCCGAAAGATAATTTGGCGCGATAAAAACCGTCGAGAAGCCGGTAGGTGCAGTCGTAACCATCTGAGATAGACTGCCACGAGCCATGTCTGGCGTTTATCGTTGAGCTGTGATTTTTGGTTACCCGGCGTTTTTGGCGATAGGGGACCACGTCCCCGGTAAAGGACATGTTGAGGTGTATCAGAGATACATCCAAAGTTTGTGTTAAAAAAAGATATATCCAATGGGAATTTAGAGATTCCCTGTGTTACCGTGCTTAAAACTTCCGCAACTGAGCAAACGTCCCTGAAGATTTTAAGCTTTAGGTATCGAACCAATTCCCTTTAAGTCTTCAGGCCTCTGTGCGCCACCTCTTAGCAAACGTCTTGTGGTAATTGGACGTGAATGAAACCCATGTCCTACGTTTAAGTTTACCAAATCAATCGATGAGCTAGCTAGCATTGATAACGCTTCTCACGCTTTATACAATTAAATAAAAGTTGAGTATCAAATGCCAAAAAATATAAATCGGCGTAGATAGGCACTCATACATTCATGAACTCCATCTGTATGACTGTTCCAATAAAATGTACGGCTTCTCGCTCGCATATTATTATAAACAAAGTTGATAGGTTTGTTTTGTTTTGAGGGACATGCACCTTTGTTTCATGCGTCACCTCGAATTTAAAAATCACTTTGGCTATCATTATAAATAGGTTACAAGAATTGTCCACACGTTTTCAAGGTGAACTCGGGCCACGGACATTATATTACAACAGACCCCTTTCAAAATTCTTTGAGAGAATTATATTTTCTTCGGGCTGATCGAGTCTTGAAAAGCTTTTTGATTTGTTTTTTGAAGACGACTTCGAGAGTCGTAGGCGGTTTTCTTGCGGAGGTTGCGACGTCTTGCTGCCCGTAAGCAAGCTAGGCAGCGCCCCCACTTTTGCTCCGGCGCTTATTTATTAGTAGTTTTCTCCCAGTCTTTGGAAAACGGGTTTCAAGATCAAAAAGCGTTAACGCAAATTTGCTCTTTTCGTAATCTGGAAAAGCCGAGATAAATTTACTTCACCCTCAGCCTATCCCTATAGGCTATAGATTTATAACCATTGATATGTTGTTCATAACTTAATTCACAATAAATATCCGCAGCTATTACTAAATTCGTTGTTATAATATTAGGTAATTTGATTTGTGTTATTTATAGGCTACTTCCCAGTTTCTTCTAACAACAAAAATAAGTGTGTATAAAGGCATGTTAATAGTAACCATAATAGCAGTTTGTGTTAACTCTGTTGTGGTTAGAAGTTCGCCGGATGTACTCACTACAATAATTACTGGTACTGTAATTATGCTAAATTCCCGGACTTTTTTTCAGTTGCCCATGACAATTCGCTTTTGTTTTTTATTAACACAAATTTGATAACAAAAATACCCGTTATTTCTCCCACACAATCTGAAAGAATTCCGTAGTGGTTCATAAGTGGGGACACATTGCCTTCAAATGTCTTAAAATGTTGCTGTTTAGATTTGCCCCTTATCCCTTTTTAAGAGTTGTTCTGAAATAAACCTCCTCACAGTGTGTTGTAATTATGTGAGTAGTGATTCAAGAAACATACATTTGCCTCTCGGAAATATAACTAGCGGAACCACTTTACATGGAAGCAAACCGGTACGGTCCGCCATTTTGTGGGGTCAAATATTTGGTTCTACAAAATGGCGGACTTTGTTCTGTCAAGAATTAAACAAAAACCACACTATGTGAATCATTATATTCTACTTTTGAAATATCTTTCCGAACATTGTTCGGTTTATAACAAACGCTTTTTATAGCCCGAGAGTGCCAAATCGGAAGGCAATGTCCCTTATAACTTATTTAATTCTTTTAAAATCATAATTATTGACCGATTCGACAACCAGAACAATATGAAGCTCTTGCGGTTATCAGCATAGTAAGTGTTTATCAAAATAAATGGTATTATTTTTTTGTTGAAATAAATTATTTTTCCAGTAATATTCGATTTTTCTTCTAATGACTGAATTCTCTATATGACCTTTTTCTCCATCCTTAAAGATAGTGGAGTTGATTAATAGTCTTTAAAAATAGCCTTTACCTCATTTTCTGGAAGGAATGAGCATTGTAGTTTTGTTTTGGAAACAAAGAACAATTCATGGAATTTGAGACATTTGGGTGGGAAGGAAAAGTACGTTTTATTATAGTTGGTAGAAGGTCCTTGAAGGGGAACGCTCACATAACTTGCGGATTGGGTTTTGTACAAAGAAAATGTCAGAACCGCGGATGTGTATCTAGGGTAGATCCTTCGTTGTCGATTGTCTTGGTCAGTGTGCTCATTATTTCATTAGGAGGCAAGACTGTTTTAAAGATATTTATGGGATGCAAAGACCAAAGGATGGGAGATCGGATGCCTAACCAATGCATTGAGGTTGTTCAAGGAATCGCTTCGAGAGGATGTTATTTTCAACGACATTGTTGTTATTACCAGAAGTGATCTTCATGACTGTAAACATCACGTCTTGGCATTTAGGGTGCAACTCACTTCCTTGACCAAGACAATCACACCAAGGATCAAATTTGACGATACTCTTCCTCCTGAGTATAAAAATAGGGACATCTTTGAAAGCGCTACCCTTTATTGGTGTAATCTGAAGTTCAGGTAGTGTCCATATTTGGATATTTCAGCTCCAAAAAGGGGGCATACTTTATGGTGAATTGTCCGCAATTTGGCTGTAGCCAAAACGGTCGACAACTACGTATGATACGTGTAGGAGTCGACGTAATAAGGGCTTCCCTGGTGCAGTCTGATATCTATTTCTCCCGTTGATACCCAAGTCAAACATGGAGCTATTCACGCGCTATCCCATCCAAAGGGGTCGGTCTTTTGTCTGCGTTAAAAGGCCGCAATCACACACCGCCAGTGAAACCGAATCTTCGCCGTTCAAAAGTTCCTTTGTACCGCGGCTGATGAAGAGATCGCCGTCCAGGTCTCTCTTGAACTTCTCCACTGTTACGTATTTTACGTGTTTCGTTGCGTCATAACTGAGAGTATATGACGAATCGAGACCCAGGACGGCGCGTGGAACCGATTTAACTGTCATTGTCCGACGATAAAGTGCTGGCCAAATTAGGAAGTTGTTAAAAAGAAATTCCATAAATAACGCTTCCTAGTTATCTGGAAAACCGGTAAAAGTTGTATAAAAAATTGCTTCAGATTGTATTAAAATAGTTCAAGGCTTAACAATTTATTCTTTTATACTGAGAAGTCATTACATCTAGAGTAGCAACAAATCCACGCAAGAACACCAAACATTCCCCACCCCTACATCCCTTACGTCATGTTTACTACTGCATTCCTCTTTGTCCACCAATCACAATAATATTTTGAAGGGCTATAATTTCAAAATAAGGTTAAATTTCAAAATGTTTGTGTCACTCCTAAAATTGAAACCGTTTCATCAACTTAAGTTGTGTGAGCCCACTCTATCAGTATAGTTTTTGATATTGACTTCCGCATACTCGTTTTAATTTTTGATAGAAAAAGACGAAATAATGTTTCTCTATAAAGCAATAAGAATGTCCCCTATTTATAAATTTTTTAGGGATAGGTATACGTCTTCTTCTTTTTATAATTATACTCCCTTTAGAATGTATATGAAAAGCTCTTCATCCCGTAAAGATGAACTGTATGTTAGGTTGGAACAAATGTTTATCTTACAAACTCAGAATCTTGCCCGGACTATCTTAATTAATTGTACACATCAGAATTCCCGTGTGACTCGAAGCAGTCATAAAACAACTATTGATACTTATAATGATTATCGTTTACTGAAAGAGGCCATGCAACCCATTTTACCATTGCATAGATTGAATTGCTTCGAAGTGACACATATTATGTTATTTAGATAAAGTCGTGCAAATTAATTGTATACCTTTCCATAACCTTGTCTATAATTTAAATATTTTGTTTTCTTTAAAGATATTTCTTGAAAGAATCTTAAGTGGAAATGTCGATGGACAGATTGAGGTGATAGGATCACCAATATTGACGAACTCTTCCGGAAACCCCGGTGGGCCGTTGAAGAAATGGTAACAGTTTTACGTTCTTCAGAGTGAAGCCATCTTAGTTGTATTCCATTAAAAATAGTGGATTCAAAGTGAGACTGGAAAGAAAACCATGCAGTCTGGATCCGTTTTTTGGTAATTTTTTAAACTAGTATTGATAATTTACTATTTCATCCAGGGAACCAGACACAGTTTGGATGTTGCATAAATAATTGAAATATTGTATGCTGTAATTTTGACCCAATCTTCAATTGGAGATGGAGTCGTTTTGTAAAGTGGTTGATCCAGAATTTTAAAGAATTGATTCTTGTAATGTTCCTGTTTCTTTTTAAAGCATTTTGTTTAAAAATGGGTTACTAACATGTTTTGTCATTTACGTTATACACACTTAACATAAGCATATTCGCAATATCAGATAGCAACATATACGTTTACAACCCATCACTAAATCAGGAAATCATTACAAAATGACAAAAATAAATAAAGATCCAAAAATTGATTAATTAGATCCGGTCTCGTCTGCCCAAACTGCCCCGCCATCACCAATTTACAATTGAAATCGATGCAATTTCCCGCAGCAGTTTTATTTATACCCTTTTGTGTCCCTTCTCCATCGGCAATTTTTGCATGTTTCTTTTTAAAAGATATTTTTTTGTTTAATCGTCCCGTCGAAGTCTCTCCCTGTGATCAGTTGCCGCTCTTGGTGACGTTAGATACCGTAGTCCTAATCACCAGTGAATAGTAAACACTTCTTCCTGTTTCAGGATTTGAACACGTCAACCACACGTCAGCAACACGAGTTATCGCAAAACCCCTCAGCTGCTTTGACGCAAAACTCTAAATTTGTCCCGTTTAATTGACGATTTTTCCCCCTTAGCCGATTTTCAACCCTTTTGTTAACCCCCCCCCCCCCCCCCGAAAATATGATGAAAGTTTTGACTTATAGTAATCTCGGCTCCTTCCTCGTGTTGCAATTTTCAGAGAAGGAAACGCGACTCCGTGTAAGACGCCAAGGATGTATTCGGTATTTCCCGGAGAAGATGAGTCTAGTTAAGAGGGAGCAAAGATTAAGATTGGCAGGATGTTGAAGATGATGAGAAGAGGAGAACTATATCGCAAGGATATAACTTAAAGATGCTACATTTTGTTATCACATTCTATCTTATCTCCAGACCCCCCCCCCCCCCCCCCCCGTGTATCCGTGTATCTTCGATAAAACGTCATGAGCCCCTTTCGGTCATTTTGCTTGTATTGAACCTTAATTGAAACGCGCCCTTGTGGAAACCACGGATGTGCATTTACAATTACGAAACCATCCTTGTGCCAATTACAGATGTGGAGGCCGGTATATTGTAGCTAATACAAGTAATTCAACATATTAAATAAATAAATAATGAAATAGATAACTCAATAAATAAATGAGCATTATGAACCATACTAGTGAAAACAGTGAAAAATTGTTCATGCTTCGTCAGGAATTTTGTGCGCACTCAAGTTATGCTTATTTCAATTGCGGCAATTCCAATAAGCAAACGGTGATTTACCGGGGGGGGGGGGGGGTCTTCAAATGTGATTTTCTCGAGCTTGACTGATTTCAGATTGGTACTGGTATGGTGTTTATAACAAGTGAGCTTTCAGAGCTAAACAATCGCCCCATCCCGTATAATTCTGTACTCTTGTTTATTTATTTATTTATTTTTCTTTTCTTGAATATGGAGTTATACTACTCCGTTTATTTATCAACCTTCAAATCAATATTCACACAAATAAATCAGTTACATACACACACAAAAAACAACAAATAAGCACAAAATTAATGGATGTATCTTAAAAATTTTATCTAAATGTTCTGGTAAAATCGACGCGAAATCGGACATTTAGCATCTTTAAGGTGCCCTTGCCGTGGGGCGATTTAAGAACAAGACAAGATTGTGTTCACTTGTTGACGCAAATTGTTTGCTTTCTTGTTAATGTAAGAGTTTCATTTTGTAAATTGTAAGGACCAGAGTGACGTGATTTTGAAAATGTAACACAATAAATAAAAACAAACAAATAAAACCAATGAACGTGAAATTTAAAAAATATTTTAAAAAGTTAAACAAATAGATTACTAAATTTATAGGCTAAATACAAAATAAATTAAAACAAATAATAATATAAAAAAACATTTCTAAAATAAAAAATAAAATAAAAATGTAACATACAAAACAGATAAAGTAATCAACGTAAATTGATGAATGACTAGAGAAAATACATCGTGTTAAAATTAAAAGTATTAAAACTCAAACGAAAAGCACTTTTTCTATAAAAGCTATAATTTGAAGCGCAAAATCATCATTTCGAATCTTTAATTTTCAAGTAAAGTACAATTCTAATAATTTTGTTCCATTGTGTGTACGGGGGAATCACTTTGCCCACTAGTCCTAATATTGATTTCTGTGGACTGCATTTCCAATGGGACTTCTTCCGATCTTCTAGATAGCGGGGCTTCCGCATGTTGTGCCCATTCAGCTATGATTCCCGGTAATTGTGTTGTCATTCATTATAATTATCAATAGAAATATTTCTTTTGTCTCACACATAAAGAGACATAATTCTCGCATCTCCGTCTAAAAACACACCCGTTGTTCAACGGGTAAAGCCCCGAGCACTCGGTATCTATTTCGGGAAAAAACACGTGGTGTTTGATACTCTGTTTTGAATGAGTTTATCACCAACCGTTTTGCTGAAGACCAACGTTCTCTTGGGCACACTCCGATCAAAACACGTCCGTGAGTTATGTGCGCGTGGGATGAGAAAATAATCACGGCTTCCCAGTTTTTTTGCTTCTGTTGGACTCTTTTTCGAGGCCGGTCTTTCACAATTCATCACCAGTATGCGTCACTTCTTCTTCTTCTGCTTATCCAAAGAAAACAACTAAGAAATTGTCGTGTAATGTAAGAAATCCATGTTTTGTGCGTCCTCGGGGCTTATTGTTTTGTACGATCAACACGTGTTTTTAAACAGGTGTTTTATGTCTTACCCCTAGAGGTACCCATGAATTGATGAAAGTGTCAGTTTTATAAAAGTAAACAGACTGTTGTTATCAAATCATATATTTCATTTATTTGTATTCTACGTAATGAAAATTAGTTTGATAAATTATCCAATTATTAATTAACAAACCAGTTACACCATGAAGTAGAAAAGCAATTCAATCAAACCAATAAACCAGAAAAAAATAGTTTCTTTAGTTGTATTAGCAGAGAGCGTAACTGAATCGTGAATCTTAAGTAAATGTATTTACTCTATCTTTAATAGGTACACATAACACAGCAACAATAGCATCGTTAAAACAGCCCACAAGAGACGCCAGTGTCCTGATGTAGAAATAAGCAAGCCCGCGAGGCCTACCCGAAAGTCAAGAAATAATAAGCCCAAAGAAGCTGGTAAGTTATTTGATGTATAGCCGACAATTCCCCGAATTCCTTGCTCTCTCTTTTTGTCTGTAGATTTCCTGTTGATATCAGTTCAAGTTTGCTTAGCTATGGACCTCGTCACAATGACGTCAAAAACGCACTTCTTTTGACATCTACGAGTTATCAAGACCAGCTGCTCCCAAAGGTTGTTTTGCATTATTAGTTGTGACTTGGTTACCATGGTAACAAGAGAAATGCATCATTATACGTCCATGGCTAAGATTAAATAACTACTTATTTATATACACATTTACAAATTTAAAGAACGGACCAAATATAATCAAGCCAACAGCGTGATGTGAGTTATTGATAATTTACATCCGAAATCAAAGCTCATCGTAACATCCCACTCGACATTTTGCTCAAATCAAGTCGACGTAGACAATACGTTAAACGTGTTGCGGGTCTTGAAGTGCGTCTCAAGGGGGAACCTCACCCCTGAAGACATGATGAGTACGGACGGCCATGCACGCAGCCTTGGACTCCATAAGTAAAGATACCATACAGCCCGCATCCTTGCAGCGTATAACAGATGACTAACTTAGACCTCACGGTCCCTCGTGTGGAGATATCTAGTAAGCTGTGAGGCACTGATGCGACAGTTATATGAGTGTGGTGAGTGCATTACGTCAAACCACCGCGGTGTTATATAGCTCCATGTAATACGTAACTTGGACGTGTAGTGACGTCTAGTCTTCCCTCGCTCAGGGTCAATGATGTGACGACATCACCTCTGGCTATGGTCACGGGATCTTATGAATATTCACGAAGCTATTGACTTGTAATAATTAATCGAATATAACTAATTAATCATGCAAGAGAATCTTTGTCATTAGGAGTTTCGTAGTTTATGCAAATTTTATTATTTTTATTAGTTAATGTCCTACATACTTAAAACCTTGTGTTGATAATCATTGCTGATAATCCACCTTGTGGCAAAATTGTGTTTTTAGCAGATGAAAAAGAATATATTAATGTAACTATTACATTGTTATTTAAGGAATTTGTAACAGTGTTAGCTAATTCAACTAACTACGGAGAGTGACCCCATTCGAATCAGTGTAACGAAATCGAGGTTCGACAGGAAAACAGGTACATTCTCTTGAAATTTTAGATTCGGTGGTGCGTATAGGTTTATGACAAATTTGACGGCAGTGAATTAGCAAACTTTGTCAAATAATGTCAAGTAAATCAGGGGTACCAATAAAGTACTCATTAAGAAACAACACCAACAACCAACAACTACAACAAAAACAAAAACAACAAAAACATAATGATGATAAAAACATGATGATAAAGCATAATAAAGATAAACATGATAATAAAACATGATGATGATGATGATGATGATTATAAACGAGCTCTTAAAATGTGCTGGTTTGATACTTGCCATTATACTTGAAGTACGTATTAAGCAAGCTTGATCGCGCGGATCGATACAGTGTCAAGGTTTTATGACCTTCATTTCAAAACTGGCTAACCGTTTAGTTGGCGATACGGAACACTTCTCTTGAAAATTTGAAAGTGAAAAACAGGAAGTGTACAAACAAAACGAAAGAACACAAACCATAGCAGCTTCTTTTGCAATGTAAAAGAAAATTGTTAAACAAATTAGCAAAACATGAAAATCTCACAACAGTTTCGAGGCAGCATTATATCACGAGACAAAATGAGGTTCTGTATAACAATGACATTTCAAACGTATTTCGGTCTCATGAAAGTTTTTCATTTCACGGTTTCGTTGCGGAAATTTCCTGACAAATCTTCCATGCGTGTCTGTTCACCAATGAATGGGTTAGGAAACCATGTCCTGTGTAAAATGGGTTTGAACAAGCAAAAATATTGGGCAAGATGTGCTTAAATAAGTCTACTCCTCACACAATATTAAAGAATTGACTTCGTCTGTGCATATACTTATGAATTTACATTTTGCAACCACTTACAAACGGAGTAATCTGTAACTTTATATACATTGAACCCAATCAAAGTATGAATTCGTGCACTTGGGAATCCATCTTCGTCATGGTTCAGCCATAACGGGGTTTTCTCTTCTTTTTCTATTGAAAACCAACGCACCCAAACAGAGGTTGAATATGGGAATTGAGAACCACCATTCTCATTATGTATGCAAGCAGAGTGTCTGACAAAGAAACTCACGAAGTGACAGAGCTCCAGTGTGAACAGATAGATAGCTAATGGCCTCACGTGTCGACCCTAGCAGGGTCTTCCTCGAAACCTTTGAGAAAGACTCTGCATGCTATAGGGTAGAAACGTGAGGCCGTAAAAAAACATTTCTTGCATTTATACGCCGTGACATTTTGGTTGGCAAGCAGCAACTTCCTTTTTCTTTTAATTTTTAATTTTTTTATTATTATTATTTTTTGTATAGATAGATTAGATAATAGGCCTATTAGCTAATACGGCGTTTTAATGACCAATACATTAAGCGAATGCAACTTACGTCATAAACGACCGTCAGTCAAATCGAATCTGATGACTGCAGTTTTGTTTTCGAACCCTTGTAGCTACTCGATATTTCTGTCACACAATGACGCCAATTTAGCCAATCAGTCCCAGGTCATTCCAGGGCATTGACCTTCATGTGAGGTTTTCCAAGTATCGTTTTCATTGCTCTTATTATCGATCATTGTAGAAGCTGAAATGACATGGGTATTTTAGGGGGAAAGGAACGATACAATGCATCCTGAAATGTTATCTTTGAGAAAAATTAGTATTTTGTACATTCTAAAATAGTATACGCATCTAGAATCAATTAAAATGGGTGGTTGTGTTGAAATAATAATGATAAGACTAACAAATATAATTTAATGATAATTTTAAAGAACGGCAATTCAAAATATGAACATGTTGACGAATGATAATGTTCAATGAGAGGTACACTCACATACTGGAGCAATAGTCACAGAGGTTTGTAAAAAATATTGTCTATCAACCTAAAATGATTCTACTAACACCGCAGCGTAACCGAGTATTAAAAAAAAGAACATCTTCCAAGTTTTGCAGTCAACTTCAAAGTTAAAGACAAAGCACAGATTGATAAGTATCGGTGGGGAATCACAGGCGTACGGGCCCCGGGCAGGGGGCTGTTCCACCCCTTCTCCAAATTCGGGTAAAACAATGGAGAAAATTCGGGCAAAGCAACAAACAAAGAAAAGACGTTTTATTATATAGAAAAGTATACTTAATGTTTCTATCTGTGTACAATTTCGGGCAAATCAACCCCTCTGCCCCCTTACCCAAAGAAACCCCATACGCCTATGGGGGCATGATCAGTTTCAATCTGAACACTACTAGTTATCACCAGTATACCAATCGTCCACACTGCTGAAGTGGAGGAGGTAGTACCGGTAATTGAAAACCCTACAAATCATCGTTGCTTATAGTTGGATTATCGCAGCCAAAAGAAGAAATTATATTATGCACAATCAGTGGCGTAACTACGGGCGAGGGGGCACGTGCCCCCAACTGATGTCCGTGCCCCCGGGTCCTCCCCCCCCCCCCCATTTGAAATCTGGACTTTTGAGATTAAAAATAACCAGAATAAAATGTTACATTTTTTGAGCATTAATGTAGTAATTTCAATGTTTTTACAACTATTTTTAATTATTTAGAAGTCAGAAAACACTAAAAAGGGGCTTGTTTAAAAAAACACAAACGGAAACTACAGTTTTAATTGGCCAAAAGTGCCCCATAGGAAAAATGGTGCACCCCCTTGTGCCCCCATAAAATTTTACCCTGGTTACGGTGCTGTGCACAATCCACCATGACGAAACAGAAAGGCGTTTTTCGGTTTTTGTTTTCAGAAAAACGTGACCACCACGGTTGGTGGAATGTTCACATATATTTTCACTATATAAAAGGATGGAATTGTAATAACACCTTATACCAATTTATTCAGACTATCTTATTATGGTTTTTCAGGCTGAATCGAAGGTTGTTGAGGGTCAGCCTCAGTGGTTGTACGCATTGTTGGCTCCGCCTGTTGCCTTTCAGTAAATTTGAGGGCCTGCCCGACCCATTGAAGTGTGACCCACGAAAGGTTTAAGGTGTCAATTCATTTTGAAGTTCAACAGCATTAGTTTCAACATTATTAAATTCATATACTTTGCGCAATGCCCCCAGATCCACGCCAAAGCGAGAGCAATGTCTCGTCTTCTCCCCTTCCCTCCCAATCCAAGTCATGTTCGTTTCAATTTGGTCCGTGCACTTTACAACTCCTTCACACCACCTTTTTCACTCTTTTTCATCCTCCACATCAGATGTTCCTCCCCGATTCACCACCCAAAGTTTGTCCAGTTTTTGTGAGACACACCCATCCCCTGATACCCCCTATCCGCTACTCTCCACCTCAGTCCTGGTGTATACCCTTCCCAATCCACCACTTCTAGCTACTGACTTAACCAATTATTCAAACATGTATTTCAGTTAACGGGTCAACGTGTGGACAAGTTGCGCCACCTGATGGCTGAAATGTGGATAAATAAACGCGTTGAGCTGACAAGGTTAAAACCCTCGATGTCAAGGGAAATTTCCTTGTAGAGGTGGCACAAGAAGAAAGACATTTCAACAATTAACGAGCTATTTCCTTAAGACATTATTCCTTCCGTTTTTCGGGTAATTATAAGAAGTGACAAGTTTGTTAAAGATTAAGTTACGAAGGTTTGTAAGAGGTTTTGAAGAAAGCAACGCATGCGCAATAAAAAGCGTCTACATTGCCATTTACTTCTTTTTCTGTGCAAAGAAGTATAAGCCTAATAGATGTATATTTATCCATAGTTAATTACAAAGTTAATTCCAATTTATATTTCATATTAATGCAATGCCAGTTAGTTTTAGCATTAGAAAAAAGTGTAAATGGTATCGTACGTGTAGACACAACTATAGGGAGTATAGGCATGGTTTAAATTTCCCAATGTAGCGCGTGTACTTTGGTGGATTTTCTTCCATTACATTGCAATCAGTATTTTATACCTCAGCAGGCAGTCACAGCGACAGAATAGCACGGTCTGTTTATGCCAACCGCAAAAACAACTTTCACCAAACAATACAAACGAACTTTTTTTTAAAACTTTCTAAACCCTTTTCGTGCTAGCTTTGGTAACCCATTCAAAAGTGGGATAACACAACTATTTATGGGAGAGTCTCTCTCTCATTATCCAAACGGAAGGACTCCAACAGTCAAGGTTGATTGGGGTATACCCCCTTTAACAATGCCCACATACAACCGCTGTGACAGCTCAATGCTGGGCTTTCCCTCCCCTTTTTGTCTCTATGACTAAGCGTGACGTCAAACTGGGTTTCGGAAGCAGACAGCCATGAAATATGATCAAATCAGTCTAACAGAATTCACTCCAGCTGTTGTAGTTGAACATATCCTTCTTTGCTATGGTATTGTAATACTTAGGTGTACCACTGCAAAGTTTGGGCCAAACACCCGGGGGTTACCATGCCGACTGGCTGGGTGACGTCACGACTACCGGTCGGGCCTGTGAAAGTATGCCACGCATGCCTGAGGATTGCGTGACGTCAATACAGCCAGCTATTATGCACAACGCACCAAGGCCAAGGTTGGGGTTAAGTTGAATGGTTTTACTACTCGATGAAGCCATCCGAATCAAAACAAAATTGAAACATGAACTTGGTCGCCTTGGCAACCATTTCCTGGTTGCTCGGAAGTAAGCGAAAGTCTGGTAAGGCATTCAACTTGAAACTTTGTGAATCTTTTGTACGTTGCTTTTGGTACCTGGAAATATCAACATCACTGATAACTGAGCCTAAATAAATAAAACTTTTGGCGGATAAATTCTTTAACGTAAATTCCGATTAAAAACCAAATCTGCAATTGGATAAACTCTACACTGATATCCCTATACGGAACTATAAAACAGCGCAGCTGTCTGCGCAAATGGAATTCCATTTTGTTTAATTGCGTAATAAAATATTGCAATGCTTTTGTTGTTCTTTGTGTAATAAACATATTATTACTTCGATACAGGGCGAACAAACAGTCTTTTCAACTAATACATTTGTATTTTGGTTAAGTCCGGACGTCCTAAAAGTGAACCGGATTTCCACAATGTGACTCAACATTTTAAATCCTTTACAAAAAAAATTCGTAGTGATGTTTACCATTTTGTTTTAATAAGTATTGTTTATTTTTTTATTTGGTTATTTAATTGTGTCTATATGTTTGCATAGGTTCACTGAAAACGTCAAAAACCGACCGGGTCCTTTATCTCATATAGCCAGTCGGCCTCAAACCTGTCGGTCTAAAGCGGTCGTCAAAGACTTCATCTTTAACACATTTGTAGCCTTTTTGTCTCTTACCATTCAAACTAATCTAACAAAAACGAGGCTGTAAGGTCAAAATAGTCTGATCCCGTTTTGAAATGGTGATGAAAATCAAGCCATTTTATTTCTTATGATTCGACTAACGTAACCAAAAACGAGGCTGTTCGGGCAAAATAGTCTGACCCCGTTTTGGAATGATGAAACTCATTGTTCCTTAATGCTATCCGCACACAGGGAACACGACGATGGTGGCAACATAAATTGGTGTATTCCTGGCTTACGCCTAGGGCAGGGCTCTAAATTTAAAACAACGCGCGGAAAATTTCAAGTGATTGTTTTGTATGTCGTGAACAACGGATAGAACATGATCCAACCCCCCTCAAAACTTAAGTCCTTATTCGGACAGTCTGAGAAACATGAAAGGAAGTGACGTTTCCTTTCCCGGGGAATTTCCTTGACAAGGTAGGCCTATAGGATATCAAGAATTATTCTTTGACTTCTATTGTAATTTATGTCCACATCACAGTTATCGGGTTCACTATATTATAAAGAGTGGCTTGTGTAGTGGAATCCCCAACAGGTTTCTTCAGGCTTGCGAGCTACAGTGCAATAATTTTATGCGCTTTTGAGGAATCCTTGGTTTCATCACCAGAAATATATAATTATAAGAAGAAGAAGAAGAAAAGTGAAAAAGGAAAATCGCTTGCGTGTGCTTGACGACTAAAGAAGAGTCCAATCTCAGAATTTAGAAAATAAAGAGGTTGCAGGTTGATGTTTGATGAAATTTAATGAGGTAACTTTTAGGAAGCGCGGATCGAATAGTAGCACAGCCCTACATAGTACCGGTACCACAACACGACATAAAGAGATAACATTTCCCTGGCCCATATACCCTGTATAAAAGGCCACGGGTCCCATTAAAAGTTTAAAAACCTACTTTCCATACGTAACTGACTTGGAGGTGTAGGTTTATATCATTTTTGGTCACTAAATTGTATCGACTGAATTAATTGTGTCAACGGTCATTTGGAAGCGTGACTAGGTTGCAATCCATTTACTTAGAAATTTCTTCGAAAAGCGAACCTTCTTAAATACCCCCAAGGTATGCGTGCTGATACACCCAAATACTAAGGTGCAAGTGTTTTGATTTCTGGGTATTGTTTTCATGGCACGTGACAATTTGCAACCTGAAGTTGTCTTGAACTGATTGATCCTTTTCGAATCGAGAAAAACTTAACAATTCCTGACGGTATGTCTTAACTTTGTTTAATCTTGATGTGGGTTTGTTTCCCTGAGGATGTCTATGATAGGAAATAGGAACTGGGTATAGTTTGACAGAGAAATAAAAAAAAAAGTACCCGTCTCAGAAAAGTAGTTTGTGGGCAAGCAACTCCTTTTTAATACACCGAGCTACCAGGGGATTCCCAGGTCAGAATCGACCTGGACTCCGGCCCCGAGGGACCTGACCCATTTCTGGGTTAGGCTGACCCGGAAACTGGTTTTAAAAGGGGGACTTTAACTTGGAATCTGCGTCACTTGACCCATTTCTACACAGATTCCTGGTCATACTGACCAATAAAAAGGGTCTGGCCCTGGGGATCCGGAATCCGGGTCAATTCGACCCGGGAAATTTTAGAGTGTCGTTGTCGCGTCAAAACTCTTTTGTTTGACTTACAGTTGTTATATGGTCCGATTTCTCTCTCAAAATACATCTAAAACTGGTTTTCACGAACCGTACAAAGAAAGACCGAATGCAAGAGCAAGGCTAGCAGTATATAAATGGGGAAAAGCAGTAGTGCTGTGTGGGAGCCCATGTTGTCCGAATGGACTCGAGGACCAGCGCGGTCTCGAGTCCAAGACGGGTCTCGAGTCCCACAGCACTGAAAAGCGGATGCATTGACTTTTTTTACTTGTCTCCGCTGTCAATAAAAAATAATAACTTCGCTATTCATCACCCAACAAACAGGCCTGGCGGAAAAGTTTTACCACACATTCCAATACAGTGTTGTTATTTTTCACCAAAGCATAAAGCGAACAAAACGGCTGGTAAACAGTAGTTATTTTGAGATGTCATACAATGCCCATACCGGTCTCGCATGAGCAACTGTTGCTGTTAATATAACAAGCTATTTAAAAAAAACATCGAGACTGCACACACGGGTGAACAAAATTCATCCGGTGAAAAACAGCAGGTTGTTTTCTTCCTCACAAAATACTGGCATTTTTGGCTACAGCTAAAAGAAATAGTAAACAACTTTTGTCATAAAGAAAAGCTCTACAGGAAAACAAGTCTTTGGAATGTCTGTATTTTGAAGGCAGCACTCCGGTAATTAAAAAATAAATTGGAAGAGAGACAGAGGTCAACGTTCTTTTACTAAATCTAGTCTGGTTGTAAAATATAAGATCTGATCGGCTTTTATACCAACAGCAGCTAACTATCTGACAAGAGATGTTTAGCCTTTTCCTAGCAGGTACAAACCGGAGTGAGAAAAAAACATGAAGTTAATTACAAGTAAACCAAAAGGCAAAGAATTTACTGAAATGTCAATGATTTATGAAACAAAACATACTTTCTGTTGTTAATGTTAGTTTCCCCAGACATGTGCTTAAAGTGTATTTAAAACAATGTCGGCCATTTATAGCGTACGGAATTGAAACGAAAGGGGCGTCTGCTGGGTTAGGGCGCGGTCACGATGAGCCAACTATATTTATCCATTTCAAAACAATGTTATTAAATCCAGATTCGGGTAGATTAGTACGGGCCCCATGTATGTATCATGGCATTATTATACATCATATTGGTCGATATTACAGGTAAAACGCACCGTAAAGCACTGTGTTATCCATCATTTATAATGTATAGTTGAACATGATCAAATCCACGCATCGTCGCCATAGTCGACTGCTCGGGTAAAATCGAAATGCGAAATCGGTCTGTGATAAAACAAATTATGTTGATGAAATATTAATACATACGGTGTTGTAATTATTCATGTCAAATCTTACAAGAGGGTTTTGTATATTAAAATTTCATGTATGGAGCCGTAGGTCACCCACGTTCTTAACTCCCCCGTAAAATTTTCCCCGACACGGTATCACATGCCTCCTCAGTTTTTCATTTACTGACGTTAGAGGGCGCTATGTCCTGCTGTCGGTCAAAGTTTCCTTTTCTCCAATTCCTTGAACATCTATGACTCGGTGGCGCAAATACAGCATATGTTATTTAGATTGTGGATTGTAATAATTTGATTTTCACTTCTGATGTAATTCGAAAGCTAATTACTCTTAGATTGTTCTTTTTTGTTCAGAATAATTGCTCGAGTAACAGTGCTTAGTGTAAGGTTAATTAAAAAACAACATACAATTGAAGTATTTCATCAATAAAACCTTACAATCTATCTGCAAATAAAATGAACTTGACATTGAACTTGTAACTTAGAGTACATTTTGTTCCATTTTATTCAATAACTGTAATGATTAGGAAGCCGTCATTTATCAAACAAAATACACAAACTCATATTTATTTATATATTTTCAAACCAAATTAACCTGCTCCCATAAGAAACTTACATTATAATATAATACTATCGGTATAAAATTGTTACTTCTGGTACAATCATTCTATCAATACAATACTGCATTGTTGAAACCTGCAATTGTTTTATGATTATAAAAACATTTATGAGAAGTTTATGACTAAATGGCGATTCGATGTCAAATGAAAAAGGTCAACTCACAAACTCCACTCACTATATTATTTCAGCTGCTTTAAACTTACAAGCATTTGTAAATGTGCACAAAAGAAACGTCACAAAATTAATTTATGCAAAGTTATTGATCAACTGAGAGAACGAACTTCCAAGTGAAGTTAAATCTACATGTACTTTAACCATATGCTCAGGCTGTGACCATATGGCTAGATCACTGCGAATGCCTAGCCAAAGTCACTACATATGGGACAGTATTGGACTAGAAAATGAATTAGCCTTTCCCATAAAATATGCTAACTACATTCACACCTACGTACAGACACTATTGGTGGGCAAACGCCATAGAGTTGTGCACTGGGTAGACGCACAAACACGTATGCGTCATGCCACCATCAGTCCCACACGAAAAAGTGCAATGTTCCCTCATTTTGCCAACCAGTAGTGTTAGTACGCACACGTGATGTGCAATTTACATATTTCATGGGAAGGGTCCATTGATTTACCTTGATTAAAACCTGTGTGGTGTTTTTGACTCGTTCAATTAGAATTGACTGTATTTTTGACTGCATGAGGGCGCTTTCAACAGCAAATTTCCTTACATCCCAATTACAGTTTTATATTTTGACTGTCTGTATGTTGTTTTCGTGCATCAATGGCCGAACAAATAATAACTAAGGAAAACAATTTTTATAAAGTTGGTTTACACAAGCCCTCACGAGGTCTAAAATACTGCGAATTACTTGAAAGCTTTTTCTTTTTAAATCAAGTTGTGACAACAAAACTTACTATGAATCAAAGCATTTTAACAACCATTTAGCACAGTTTATGTTATCAAAATGGGATATTATTTTACCAAATGACAGCTGAACCAGTGTAGTATTAAGCAATGACTGTTTCCATATGTAATTCCTAAGCCACTAGGTAACAGGCTTGATTATTTTAATAGACCGATTGCGCTAATGTTTACATGTCATCACATGACCTATTGTGGGTACTACGTCATCTGAGCTGATGGCAAACTATGTGCAAATACATGCCGTGACCGACAGAGTCTTTTGGCTCACGGCTTTTGGTAATAATAACACAGTTACTAAGTCATTTTTTTAAATTTGTATGTTGTGACACTGATATTAATCACATTACTGTTTCATAAACTACCATAAAGTACCAGTATTCTACTACAAGAGATTTATTTTGAGTTGTGCACTACCGGCAGCGGACGAGTATGTAGTCACCTGCCTGTTATTTTGTTTTTAATGTAGGCCTAAATCACTATAAAAAAAGGGTAAAGAACATTGGAAAAGCAAGCATTTATACCTAGCCTTGCGAAATTTCAAATAGGCAAAGGAACCACACAGTTTTGGAAAGCAATTTCTTTGGATGATTCGGCTTCAAAACTTTGAAATTCTTGTGTTGAAAAGGGTGTGATCGTGGTCGTCTGGCCTAAACGTTCTGTCGTGCACTAGTACACATCGTGCACATTTATACATTACTTGTACAATTTCCAAGACTGGAACTGTCCTTACTGGCTTTATTCAGCCACTCAAAGGTCTCTGGTATAAACTCTGGAACATTTTCACAGATCTCGAGAAAGAAAAGCCTCCAACGAATAAACAAATGCAACAATCATCATGTACCGTACCAATTTTCTATGGAGGACGTCCTGTTTGTTTACATTTAATACCCACAATAGGTTATGTGACACGGGTCGCGCAATCGGTCTATTGGCGTGATTCTAACAAAAGTTCACCAGGTTGTTTGTTTGTAAATAAAGACACAAGCTGTTAACATCTTTTTCAATTGTTTGAAACATTTTGTTATTTCCATATCAATCATACTGTATAATGGTAAATACTCTCTGAATTTGATATATTTGCTATTTTGGGCAAACATATTAGCAAATTTGATTTCATTTCTCCTGTATGTGATTTTTATAACTGTTCCAAGTTGACAGCTGGTCCAAGATATGATTGTTGGTGACACCAGAAACTTGCTGGCTGTGGAATCCTCTGCAACCATCTCAGGTCTACCAAAGTTTCCTTCAAGTTTGACAAGGTTGTTTCTTTGTAGTAAAAGCAGTCTCGCCCGATGTCTGGATCATACGGTGGTGAAAGAACATCTAGAAATGCTGCGGGACCATCAACTGACTCAAGCGAGTGGATGTTGGACTCCAGTGGGCTTAAAACACACGGTTTACTCTCAGGGGTTATCTTAAATTCTTCTCTTTTTCGAACAGGGATGAGCTTTCTTGTTAATTCTCCATCGGGAAGAACCACTTCATCAGAATCAGGGATTTTGAGGCTGTTTATCTCATCTTCAGTTAAGAGATCATAAGACTGCATCCGGATTGTACCGGATAATACCTTGATGACACCGTGCATTCCGTTGTGGTCGTGAAGCGGAAGTCTACAACCGCGCTCTACCACAAAAACACCCATGGACACGGCGCTGTTCTCCGCTATGAACATGTAGCCCACCGGAGCAGTTGCCGGTACTGGTGGTGAGGCACGGTTTGCTGCGGTGAGGTCTACACCGACGTCAGCGGCACGGATTCGATTCATACTGGCACACAGGGCCTCCAGTTTATCCAGGAATACATGTTTTTCTCCTTTGTTGGCGTATTTGAAAGTTTCTAACGCCAGCTTGGCCACTTTTTGAATAGGTTGGAGGTTCGCCATGTTGGTATTTTCGGCTGTCACGTAGTCAAAGAATAGACTGATACCCAGCCTTGACAATGTTACAAATTCTCACAGCTTGGACACAGGGTAACAAACCATGCCATATGACCTTACCACTGCGTAGAAATTTATCTTATTTTATCACATATTATTTCTTTCATTTTTACACATTTTATGAAAACAATCTGAAGACTGTATTGACTCATCCCCACAAATATTCATGAGTGATAACAGATAACAATAAATGAAATTGTTCATGTTTCATTCCAGTTGTACGAGCCTTTTTGGTAAATGGAGGTCAAAGGTGAAGGTGTCGATAACAAATCGAATGTCAGAGTGGCCGGGGCTGGGAAGCATTTTGCCGAATATTTTGCACCATTTTAAAGGTATTAAAGGTTATTTTACATAGAAGAATTTGTAATCGTGGAGCTGGCGTATTTTGTTCACTCTAGCAGTTATTGTTCAGTGATTTAATGTTGTTAATTGCTATGGAGGTTTGGACTATCTCAGTATCTGACTAGTGACAGTCTGAAATATCCTTCCGGCCGCGGAAAAAAGGGGAAAAGGCTTTTAAAAAAAGGGGGCGGGGCATTTTGGATAAACCATGATTTGTTTTAAAAGTTGTCTGCATTTTAAAACTAAAAGCTCACATGCTAAATATTTCCCCTTGTTTTTCAGGTAACTAAAAAAAAAAGGGTAGGGTGTGAAGATGAAAAACGACTAACGAGTACTTGGAGCTAGTACTAGTAGTAATAATGATACTCGATACTTCTTGTAGTATTCCAACGACTAAGCTACCTAAGAAGAGTAAGACTAACGTACGTTAGTGAGAGTGAGACTGTGAGCTGAGCTGAGCTGAGCTGAGCTGAGGAGAGTGAGAAGTCAAGCATAGACAATCATCCCCTAGACTGGGAGGCTCTCAGTCTTACTACTACGACTACGAGTACTACACTAGTCCTACCTAGGTAGGAGTCAAGGACAGTGAGAGGTCGCAGTTCACCACCTGACGACGGTTGGTTTAATCAACTTAAGTGGGAGTGTAGCTAAGACTTTTCATCCCTTCTCACAGATCAGAGAAGGTGTGGACTTAGTCACAGAAACTTCCATTCCAATCATCTAAAGATCTCAAGAGAGACAACATTCTTGCATCGTCACAATGAGCTGGTAAATTTGTAATCCTATTTTGAATGGAAAAGTCTTCCCTTTTAAAAGATATTCTGAGGTTTTGGGTATTTTTGTTAACTACCATAAAATAGTTGGTCAGCTGCTGCTTGGGGGAAAAGGGAAACATAAAATTGGATGCTGCCTGACCAAAGTGAACAATAGTGGTGTGCCTGGCATTATTCTATCATGTCGTTGTGAAAGCCATAAAGAAAATCAAAAGTTCACAGTTTAATTCTGATTTATTTGTTTAGCATAGTTAGTTTCAGTTGGAAATTTAAAGGCAAAGAATATTGGAAGAGACTTTCAAATAGTAGCATCTACTCTTTGTTTAGGTAAGGCTAAAAAAAAGTATGTAAATAGGTAGTATTTTTGTACTCTAATGTAATTTTTATTGATTTTTTTATTTTAAGTTGCGCTTTCGAACATTCTCGGATGGAAAGGGTGCAGTAGAAATGTAATGAAGTATTATTATTATTACTATTTGTCATTCAATTTGATTAAATATATTTTCCCCTCTTCAAATAATTATTTGCTTGTTAATTTGTCTCACAGGAACATTTTCAGTCGTCTGACGTCGCCAAAAAAGGCACCTCCTGTCATTTCAAAAGAGGTAATTAAAAAAAAAAATACATAATACATACATTTTTGCTTGTTTGAAAGACAACAAAGAAACTGTTTTTACAAGGATTGCAAAAGCTGTCTTTTGATTTTGAATATGTTTGATTATTTTATATTAGGAGGAGAAGGAATTTGAACGAGAGGTGCACAAAATTGAGGTGTAAGTATTTTAACCCACATGTCCTTTGAGATCTTGTGAAGACCTTTCCACAATTACATCTTACACATCACGTCATACATTATCTTGATTCAAAGAGATTAAGTATACAAGTACGGTCAGTTTTTGTTTTCACTTCCAGTGCTATAAGTAACAATAGTAGTGTTCATTTATAATGCACAGTGTCTGTTATAAATGACAGCCCCTTAACCTTATCTTGAACACTAACTCCCTAGGTGTTTTTGCTAGAAACCATACCAAATCCGCCAAAATATATCAATTGATGGACAGTCAATATGCAGCTGTACTGAATCAATCATAACCAACCAGTGCACTTAAAAATCCTTTCAAAATATTCTAAAGGGGGTGAAAGACCAACTCCATCAAAATCAACCAGGATTTCATATGCTGAAAGACCAACTCAATCAAAATCAAAGATCGTATAGTGCCGAAGGTGCAAGATGGGTTACTCCGTCTGAAGTGTGAAGTATGCACTGGACGCCATTTCAGTGCAGACAATGACCATTGCTAACAATGATATAACAGAACATTTGCTTCCTAAAATGGTGGAATGCCGTACTTAACAGTCAACAATAGAAAGAGCCCCAATAACCCTTCGCCACTATATGATCTTTGATCAAAATCAACCAATTGTTTCAATCTGGTGGTGTACTGGATCAATTGAAATCAAGCTAAACCAGTGGATTTATTTTGATGGATTTGGTACCGCTAAGGCTAAGGTTATGGAAAGCTTATCTTTCATGCAATGTGATGTGTACTTGCTTATCCTTAATGAATTTCTTGACAGTCTTGATGAGGCCACTAAGAAGTTATACAAAGACATGAAGCACTGTATCGAAGCCATGGGGGCGCTGTCCAAGACGCAGTGTCGTATCGGCCAGAATCTGGCAGCGAGCCCCATTCTCAACACGGAGGAGTCCCTGAAGAGCTTGGAACAAATCGACAAGTCCATCAGTCAGATTGAGTCTCGTACACAAGAACTGGTAGGTTCATCTCTTATTATCCAGGCTTCTAATTTGTCAGGATTTTTTATGATTTATGGAATTTTTTTCAATAGACCTTCCTTTTTAATAAGAGACGTTAACTGACATGAGGAAGACAAAAAAGGAGATGGAGAGATGAAAACACCACTTATTTTAACAAGTGACAGAAGAGTGTGGAAGTTGCTAGAGGAGGGCTTCATCTAACAATGGAGGAATACAACCTGATGATGATGATGAACTGACGAGAGAAGAAAATCCAAACTCATGGCCAAGTGGTTTAGTGCAGCGGACTCCAGCTCTGATGGCTAAGTCATCAGAGTGTGTGATCGAATCCTGGACACTTGTGTGCTTGAGCAAGACATTTAACTATAATTGATTCTCTTCATCCAGGTGTAAATGGGTACCTGTGTGGGCAGAGATGGTTCTTGTGATTGATTTAGCTTGGTGCGCAATTTACTCGTCAGCACAGGTTGCATACTCCCCAGGGAGCTGAGATGATTTAAGGAAATAAATAAATGACCCAGTGAATGGGGTAAAAATGTTCATACATCAAAATTTGCAGATACCGGTGCCGTGTAAATCTCCATTATTATTATTATGAATACTATTATTGTTGTTGTTTCATTTGTGGTGCTGAAGAAAGTCTGTAAATCCTCTAAATTTAAAACCTTGGAGTTCAGAGGAATTGCACTGTAGACCTAGAGACAATGGCCACGCATCATTTAAAGATATTAATTTTGAAAAAAACAAATACTAAATAAATATTCCCTGTTTTTGTTATTATGGGTTTGATGGATTCACTAGTGCCTAGCCACCCCAACCATCCATGATTAACAAGGAACTAACGACCATCGATGATCCGCTAAATGCTGTAAGATTTTTTGCTGTAATTATTTCTTCTTTCAGAATGCAAACTCAGTTCGTATGATGATTGAACCCATGAAGAAATTCAGCACGATATTTCCAAGTCTTTACATAGCCCTCAAGAAACGTGAGCAGTGTTTGCAGGTCAGTATTCAGAGCGAAGAATTCTTTTAAGAAAAATGTTTTTATTTGTTTTTAATTTAAGTTTTTAAAAATTTGATAAACCCTAGCAAAGTCCAATTTAATGGGCCCTATTTACAGTGCATTTGTACTCTTTACAACACACCCCATGACCTTAAAACTACTGTTGAGAAAGTTTAAGTTGTGACCAAAATAAAGTTTTAAAAGTCAGCTTTGCCTATTTCTTCACTCAAATAAAATGTTTTTCTTCATTTTCAGGAGTACAGTCGTTGTCAAGGAAAAGTAGAGAAATACCAGGATAGAGAAAGAACAGGACAAAATCTCACCAAGCTAGAAACTGTAAGAACATTTTCAAGTTGCATGGCCCGATTTTCACTGAAAGACATTTTTTCTCTGAATGTATTTTGACAGATGATGCTGTTCCAGAACACAAAAACATACACAAAATTTTGCATGAGCCATGGACAATGCACAAAGTACATGTAGCATTGTAAAATTGTTTGTACATGGCTGATGGACGTGAGATAATGTTGGGCTCCCCATTGGCTCTGAAGAACCCATCAGTTCTGCTCAGAGCTAGTTGCTTTAAAAATGATAAACGACACAAGAAGGGCAAATTTAGGGGATGGATTTTGGTCGATTTGGGGGTTGGGGTTGACTCGGGTCTAAATTTTCACAAAGTTTCTTCCATTACCTCAGCCATGACCTTCGTACCATTTGAAAATGTTGCCATAGATTATATGGTTTTTATAACGGAAATGGCCATTGTAAAATGAAAATGGGGCTGCCCCTTAAAAACCCAAATCAACCAAATCCTTCTATATCCTCTTTGCCAAAATAAAGGATTCTGAAGGACTGAGGGGCTATTGGCCCAAACAACACCTGCTTACCACTGGGTCAGGCATTCCAATCTTATCTGATCAGCGATACCCGCTGCTAATAGGATTTGAACTGCCTCTAGCTGCCGGGCAAGCTTGGTAGTCTAGTTGGTAAGACATCTGCTCTAGAATGGCGCGGGTCGTTGGTTCGAATCCCACCCAAGGAATATGCCTGTGTTTTTTTTTTTCTTCACAGGACTCTGGAAAATACTGAGTATACAGTGCTTAACACACATCGGTGTATGGGCAAAAACAAAAATACTCTTATCTGAGTCCAAACAGTTTGGTGTGAAGTGACACAGGAGAGGAGGATATGAACCATTTTGAGATATGATGGACACAAAACTATGACACTATTAGGTTTGAGTAAATTTGTCTGTATAACCTCAAACCAAGCAGTGCACTCCTATAGTGTCCACCATACCTCAAAAAGGCTCATTGGAGGATTGAGGTCACCTCGAGGCAAAAAGGCCAAGGGCTAAGGGGTTATTTGAATGTTTAATAGTTAAAGAAATGAATTTGGGTGTTTTCTTTATTAGTGTAAGAAAAATCTAGAAGCAGCTAAGGAGGAGTATGACCGGCAGCACAAGGAGCTGATGGAGGCCATGCCTCGTTTCTTTGAAGGACGTGTAGAATACTTCCAGCCATGTTTCGAGGCACTCATCAAATCTCAGGTATTACTCATTCAGACTCCCTCTAAACACTACTTCCCTTTAAGGAACTCAGTTTTATTTTATTGCTTTCAGGTTTTTTTTTGCTAAATGAAGACAAATTTAAGAAATCTGCTGGTGGTCGTTTCATTCTGCTTAGCATATTAATTCGGAAATATAATTTGCAACACAGAAATACATAGAGGGGGTATCATTCATTAGTTAGTCTGTGAGCAACCGAGTAATGTCATCTGGGACCAGTTTCAAAAAGCTGCTTAAGCACACAAATTAGCAAAGCACAAAATAATTGTGCTTACCAGAAATAGGTTACCAGCCAAAATACCAGCTCATATGTACCATTTGTGACTGGTTTCCAGCTTACTTTTGCTTAGCACAAAGTTACGCACTAATGTCTGCTTAAGCATCTCTTAAGCACATTGAATGTCTTGATTTTTCAGACAAATTAGGTTGCATATTTCTTATAAAAGCAATCAAAATTTTGCGATGCACATTGCTTGTGTTTGTATTGTTGCCGCACTCATTTTGCTCTCAACACCTGCCAGAAAGTTAATGGACCTTTGTCTGATGTCCATGGTTTTGTTTATGAAACCAAAATCTTGTGGTAGTAGTAAAAAGATCAGTGGCTTATTGGCAATTAAATTGGGGCCCAGGTCAAGTGTTGATCCCCCGTTAATCCGGTGCGTCCACAAGAATGCCCCCTGGCGTAAAAAATCCCCATCCTTATGTCATTCAGACAGCGGATGATGTCTAGTGTTATGTTGAAACTCTTGCAGCTCTTGTGCCCCAAGGAAAGACAAATAGTGCTTTCAAGAGTTCGGGTACATACCGAACCTTGCAGTGAATCATCTCGTTGTAGCAAATTCTTAAAGTACAGTGGCCGGTTGTACTTTCTTTGATATCAACCTGGTTCATGTCTTGTGAAATCTTCAGAACCGGACGCCGTCTCAACTTCCATCTTACGCAGCGCGCCCTGTGAATCATCTTTAAACATGTCAGACAAGTGCAGCGTCTTCGGACTTGTGTTTCATCGTGGAACCCAATTGTCTTAAAGAGCACCCCATTAGAGTTTTAAGAAACCAAGAGGCAGGATTATTGGTGCAGGGATTGCATATGGAAAATGAGTTTACACATTCAGATCCTGATGAGTTACCCTCTGGGTAAATGAGTCAACGGTTTCTTTTGTGTGTGATTCATTGTTAAAGTTCCTTGTATCTTTTGACAACTTTAATAAAAATCCTGTTACTTTTTATTTTGTTGAGTGCTGTCAAGCACTAACATGTCAACTTTATAGTAAAAAGGTACCATAAAATACAGATACAACAAGACAATGTTTTCTTGTAGTAGAACTTCAGGGAGAGAGTTGTGGAAGACATTATCAAAGGAAAAGCTTTAAAATGCTTTTCGACAGTAATAAAGAACAATACCTATACAAAATTGGGTTGGCTATGGCCAGTTGTTTGACTCAAAGTCTTCTGCCATTTACAGGTCACATATTACACGGAGTGCTTCAAGATTTACGTAGAGCTTGCCGTTCAACTCGAAGACAAAGATACACTCCAGAGTGATGAAGACTTCGAAATGGATCTTCACCGACGACTCTGTGAGATTAGGGCATTGTCTATCGTTGTTGATGACTAGTTAACCTGTGAAAGTCTGGGGGCCAATCACAGAGCTGTTAAGCATGAAACTCTACTAAACACTAAAATCTTTTGATTAACCCTCCTACTATTGGTAACATTTTCCTGCGTGTTGACCAATCATTTGAAATCATTCAACTGCACTGGTTGTGTATGGTGGCATAACCATGTGTGTGTGTGTGAGTTTGTTTAGGCATTCAAACCGGGGACTTATAGCAAAAGAGGACAATAGGGTCCCCGGTTGGAAAAAGTCCCCAGTTGGAAATCGTGTTCAAAACCAATGGGAGCTGTTGCTAAAAAGTTAAAGTACAAACAAAAGAGGGACAATAGGAGGTCCCCGATTGGAGGTAAATACACACTTGTGTGTGTGTGTGTGTGTGTGTGTGTACTGTGTGGATGCATTCACTACATAATGATATCGCAGGCTGGCATAGATTATCTATCATTCAAAACTACAGTGAATGATATTGGATGGTCAGACAGTAGGAGGGTTAAAAGCAGAAACAGTATACCAACCAAAATGCCATATTATGTGCTTTGTTTATGACTGGTGTCCTGTGCATATTTGCGAAGAAAATTAATTTATTTGTTAATATTTTCTTCTTGGGAACCCTATTTTGGGATTTTACTTTCATTTTGTGGGAAAATGTCAAATGTAACCTGAGGTGGATTTCACAAAACGAGTCCTAACTTAGGACTAATCCTAATTTATGATTAGTCCTACAAGTTAGGACTAGTTACTCGTCCTAACTCGAGATAAGACTGGTCCTAGCGCTTTGTGAAGTCCACACCAGACACTTTAACCTAAGTAATTACTTGCTGGGATTTCACAGTAATGCAACGGCATTCACAGGCTTTTCGCAGGTGTTTCAAAGACATTTCACAGACATTTTACTGGCATTATATAAATATTTCACTGGCGTTTCACAGACATTTAAAGGCATTTCAAAGACATTTCACAGGCATAATTCACAGACATTTCACTGGCATTTCACAAACGTTCCACAGGTATTTCAGAGACATTTCATTGGCATTTCACAGACATTCCAGAGACCCTTCACTGGCATTTCACAGACATTTTACAAACTTTTCCCAGGCACCTCAAAGACACTTTTCAAATGAAAAGATTCAACAGCGTCTTACATTTTTTATTTAATCTTGTGGCATTTTTGAGAGCAAGGTTAAACCAATTGGTGCCCAATTTCATGCTGTACTTCTTGTGGAAGGTTTTTAGAGGCAGTTTCTAATAATTCCCCTTTGCACCAAAATAATAGCGAAATATTATTCTCTTTAAAATAAATTATTTATAGATTGGAAGAGACCCCCCCCCCCTCCTTTATTTATCCGTATCATGTTATGAACTCTGTGTTTACACTTCACGTTCTTGCATGGATCAACTTATATTACACTGGTGAGTGATTGGGGTAGATCATAATAATGATACTAGCGGAAGAAGGAGGAGGTATGCTGCCCCCAGGGGTAACGTTTAAAGGAACGTGATGCGCAATCTGTTGACAAGTTCAAATGACTTAATGATGACGTCAAGTGCGTTGAGTGCATTCTAGAGGAAATGGAACCATTCATCATGCATGGCAATTGTGGACTGAGACTTTCATGCTGCCCAGGGGGAATAAGATCATTTGCATTCATATTAGAACAACTTCTCATTTAGTGGAAAGGCTTTATGAAGGACTAACAGATTTGATTTGTTGTGGTAGCGGGCTTAAATCCGGCCCACTGGGACATCTTATGGTACTGTGTGGCAAGCAGTCGCTGAACCTACCAAAATATGGCAGTCAGACCGACTCTTTGTAGCCATAAGAGAGACTTTCCCGTTGCAGAATAACAATAAGTGGTGTTATTATTTACTTGTGTGTGTCCCACTTTGATGTTACCTTTTGAGACAAAAATATCTATTTGAAGCAATACATATTTATAGTGGATTTTTTATTTAAAGAAGGGTTGTAATTGTACATTTTATGAGCAGATTGATGAAGTGTGCAACTATAGCTGCACAGACAAGCTGTTGGGGTAGCTGATTGTGTACTTAAGATAGATAAATGGGAACTATTCAAAAACAAAAAGGGAACCACATTACGTCCAGTGGCGTAGCTTAGGGGATGGAGGCAAGGGGTCCCTCATGCCCTGAGGTGGCGGGGACACCGTTTGTTTATATTTGTTTATGTATCTCCCATTAATGCTAAATTTTTCAAAGACAAAGTGACTGATGGGGCACTATTCTCTAACCTTGCTGCAGGGTGCTACTAACCCTGGCTATGACACCGCATTATGCCCTATTTAAAGTTGACCTATCAAATCACCGTCTAATTTGATATGGAGTTTTGAATGCGTTTTTAGTTAACAGTTACTGCAGTTACACGCTTAAAATTAATTAGCATCTGACCAATCTTGCTTAGCAGGAACAGGTTACCAGTCAAAATGCCATGTCATGAACATCACTTGTGACTGGTTCCCAGTTAAATCTACTTAAGTGAAAAGACAAAGACCAAGGGTGTGGTCGATTAATTCCAATTGGCACGAATAGTAAGGGATTTTAAACTCTTTAAGAAACAGTAATAGTTCAGCGAACCTGATTTTCCTGGTCCGTAGGATCATTGCACTTTCTCTCTGACTGCTTTGATTCCGTTCACACTGATCGTCATAAATATTGTAAACCCATCTGTATTTGAAGATGGCAGTCATGTGTACTTACCTTGTTCTCCCACACCAGCTTCTTGACAATCCATCTTAAGGATGTGATGCTCTTGATATAAGATGTTGTAGCCACCTCTGCACTAGTGTAATGTATACTGACCGCCTCTTGACCATAAAATGTAGCTAGAAGGGATCCTTCCCCCATCCAAGTGCTATTTCAATTCTTGCCTCAATAACGATGCACCCTTAAGGGTTGTCCATCTCACCAGCTGTCTATGACGGTCCTTAATGCATATTTCATGATCATATTGCAGAATGTCTTCTCAGTTTCACTTCAAACTCTCATCACTTCCTCAAAGATTTGGCTTGTCTAATTCTGTTTACTTCAATTTTTCTTTGATAAAGGGATGTACTTAATCTGAGACAAGATGTACATGTACTTGTACTGCAAATTATCTTTAACAATCAAATTTTATTCCTGAGAGTTGTAAAACCATGTGCAAATTGTAACCTTAAAAGGTGAACATTTTCAGAAACTTTTCAAAATGTTTGACTGAAGTTGGGATTACCGGGCGATTGTTTAAGAGACTGTGCTCCACCCACCTTCAAAACTTAACGAGAATACTTCAACTTCCATGGAGGGTATTTCATGTTTAAAAAAGAATTGTGAAATTTATAAAAAAGGGGATCACTTCCAATGATTATTTGCTCCAGCTTGCTGATTTGAATGTTTAACACAAAGTCACTTCCAACTGGCAATATCTACTAACTGTTGTATATTTAATGATGTATTTAATGTGTTTAGTTCGTAAACAAGAATGATGTGTGCGTTTTAAAGTAATGTGCATTCATATTAGAGTACTGCTTTTATTTGATATTAGGTGTAGCATGCACATATCAGTGGTTGGTCCCACCCCTTCCCCAACAACCCACCCGGGGTTTGCTCTCTAGGAATGGTTTCACCTTCAAGGAAACAAGGTCAGATGTTGCCAATTTAGCTTTCATTGTACTGTGCATTGTAGGGTACTTGTACAATGGGGGCGAGGTCATTGGAGGCAAGGTGTGTTCTGAACAAAGATAGCTTCAGAATAAGAAGTAGCGAGGAACAGTTAGTCTTTTAACTTGCTCGATTGTAAGATTCACACACGCGTGGAGCTACTTGTAAAGCACTTATCCCAATCTAGGAAATTGGGGATTATCACTTAAACTTATGCCCAACATGAGGGTAGAATAAACCCCTTCAGATGAAGCAATCCCCAGGTCATACCATAATGGCTAATATGGTGGGTGGGGACGATTGATAGGTGCATGTAACCGACTGTGCAATATGTAAATATTTGTGTCAATGTAAATTGCCAATTTTATATCTTGGTAAACCCCAACTGAACATTCCAAAATGTCTGGATTTCAAATGTTAATTTTTTGCACGGCAGTTAATCATGTGAACCAAAAGGGTTCATTATTGTTTAATACATAGAGCTGCTGAAGCTGGTACTTGGCATCTGTTAAGCAAGAATAAGTGGGAAACCACCTACAAGCAATGTCCGCTTCTGAATCAAGCGACTTTGGCTACGGCTGTGGCCATTGGCTGCAATGACAACTTTGCAGACGAATAAGAATTGGACTTTTCTGCATTTCAGCCACAGCCACTGCTGAAGCCGTATGGCTATGGCTGTTGGCTACGACGACAAAATCGGAGAATTTGACTTTTCTATATTTCAGTCATGGCTGCTGCTGAAGACATTAATTCAGACACAGCCATTTTTATCAGATGCCGTTTTTTCTTTTTCGGGTAACCTTTTTTCTTCTCCATTATATTTCTAGCACTCAGCAACTTTGTTGACTTCGCAGTTGGCCCATGGTCATGTGATGAACTGCAGATGCAAACAAATTTCTTGAATCAAGACTAAGCAAGTCTCTGACATGTTGGAATAAGCATTTTCACTGTTGTATGCCCAATTTTGTATGAGGGTTAGATTGTCTGGAAGGTGCTAGGAAGTTTGAGCGCCGAGTCACAGATGTCAACGAGTGTTCAAAGTACACAAATCTGCCCCTTGAACAAGATGGCACATATTACCGTGAAGGTGCTCATTCTTTTGTACTTAATTGGTTCAAAATGTTGAATTTTGTGTTTTGAGTAAATATGCCCTCTACTAGTTTTGTCAGGAGTTATGACACTAACAAATAAATGAAGCTGTACCACCAACATACTTCAAGTAATGGTTTATTTTGTACAAAAATAGTAGCATATTTAATGTTTGAAAAATTTCAAGCAACAGTAAGTAGCTGTGATGTTTTGTATTATGCAATTTGGCTCTTTATAGTTAATTTTCCCTCCATCGTCATCAACTTAAAAAAAAATTGTGAAGCAGAAAAAGATCATTAAAAAATGATTTAAACAATAAGATTAATAATTGCACAAAATTAAAAAGTAATCAGAAAAAAACAATAACTGTAACAGAAAATTAAAATTAATTAGTCCTTTATACCCAACTTCTTCACTTTTAAAGCTCCACACTCAAACAAAGTCAAACTGTTGGAGTCTACTTTGGTATTGATACAGACCCTGTGATCAGATGGGGTTCAGAATAGTTATGTTCAACCCACAAACCTAATGTGGGCCTTTGTAAAATGCAGAATCTTTTTTAAAACCACAGATTTGTTGAGGTTGTGTGTCCATCAGACGTATATTGTGAAAGCTTGCTGCTTCAAGATGGCTAACAAAGAAAGCCAGAGCCAAAGGCAAAGGCAGAGTTGAAGACACAGTTTCAAACAGGACCTTTGAGAATTAAATAAAGAGTATCCAAATAGATTGGTGCCCTTGTGTTGTGACCAACAGCAATGTGACCTGAACCATGGAGGTAGGTTACTTAACAAGGCTTGGGTTTATACCACAGAAATTTAATGCCGACTGCATCGGTATCAGTGCAAGCCCTCATTGAGGAACAAATCATGCACACATCCATTTAGCCGTACAGCAGATAGATTGTTCTCGGACGATAGCCCATATGCGTAAGCGCTATCTTAATTTACACCGCAATGCATCTTGGGAAACCGAGTATAGACCGAGAAATCAAGTTGCCAAGATGGATGCCATGCTGTAGTTTACATGTGACTATGCCAGGTTTTACGTGTTGTGTAAAGCAATGCTTCATTATCAGCGCGCCATGATGTTTGGTGGTGTCTTTTGGGGACTCGGACTTCACCCAGAATTCTTTGCGCGCTGATCATTTCTGGTCATGAGCGCTGGGGCACGCACATGGGCTATTTGCCATAATTTATGTCGCATGGTATTGATACTTTTAGCTGACAGAGAGGGTGTACATGATAAAGATCAAGCACAGCAGTTTCCTGGTTGTATTTCTATGGTTTAAAATGTTTTTGTAGGGTAACGTCTGCTGTAAGTTAAACTAACCTGGGGTGGATTTCACGAAACTAACTTGGGACTAGTCCCAACTTATGACTAGTCCTATAAGTTAGGACTAGTTACTCATCCTAACTTGAGATAAGACTAGTCCTAGTGCTCTGTGAAATCCACACCTGTTTCCATAAGGGGAAATGGCTTTCTCCTTAAGTCGTAAAAAGCAATAAACCTGGACTATATTTAGGAACTAAATCATAATAACTATTATAAATAATTATTTGTACAATGGTTAAATAAAATGATATCCAACTGAAATAACTGTTTTTTTTTACATTGATTCTTTTATACACCATTTCTTCCTTAATAAAAACTCTAATTCCCTACAAGCGACCTGTTGAAAACTGCGATTAGAACCATGTATATGGACAGCTACTCAAGTGGAAGGCGTGACTGTAATCAACGTCTACAAGCCACCTCCAACCAGACTACTAGAAGACTCCATCCCTTCATTTGACCAACCTTGCATGTATGCTGGAGATTTCAATTGCCAGAGTACGACATGGGGTTACCGGACAACTACCCTTGATGGTTCTACTCTTGAGGATTGGGCCTCGGCCTGTGGTGTCCACCTCCTGTATGACTCGAAAGAGCCCGACAGCTTTCGCTCCGGCCGTTGGAACACAACAACCAACCCTGACCTGGCCTTTGTCAACCTGAATGGTCCGTCCCCGCACCGTTCAGTCCTGGACCCTTTCCCCAAGTCACAGCACAGACCATCTCTGATCACCCCGGATAACCCTATTGAACCAATCTTTTCCAGACCTGTAAAGAGGTGGAACTTCAGAAAGGCTAACTGGAATCAGTTCAGTGAACTGGTTGAATCTGGGACAGACACCCTCCCTCTTCCTACTTCCGGGAACTTGGACAGAGCCTACTCGGCCTTCTGTAAACTTCTAATCAACTCAGCCAAGCGTGCTGTCCCTCGAGGATTTCGTCGCTGCTACATACCGGCTTGGGATGAAGAGTGTGATAACTGTTACAATGCATTTATTCATTCTGACAGTGATAGAGAAAGTGCCACCTTGGCTGCAGAGCTGACAGACTGCCTAGATAAGAAACGAAGGGAACGCTGGGAAGAGACAGTACAAGGTATTGATTTCACCCACTCAAGCAGGCTGGCTTGGATGACCCTCAACCGTCTCACCGGCCGCAGTTCCCGTCCGAAACACTGCCCTGTCACAGCAAACTCCATCGCACATCAGCTGCTTGCCAACGGCAACTTCGACAACCCAGACAAAGACCATGCCCGCACTGTCAAACAGGAAACTACAAGGCTCTGGAATGCTCCAGGGGTAGATGGTTTCCTCTCCAAACCGTTCACTTCTGCTGAGCTCACACTAGTTCTCTCCCAATTGAAACGTGGGAAAGCTCAGGGTCCAGACAACATCTTCCCAGAATTTCTCAAGCACTGTGGTCCCAAGAGCCAGGACTGGCTCTGTGCTTTTTACTCGACTTGCCTCACTGGACTGCGGATACCGAAGATCTGGAGGAAATCTTCTGTTGTCGCCCTGCTGAAACCCAACAAGCCTGCAGATAATCCCAAGAGCTACAGACCTATCTCACTCTTGTGTGTGCCATTCAAGCTTCTCGAAAGGCTCCTCCTGGCCCGACTCAATCCAGTGGTTGATCCCCAACTTCCAGATGAGCAAGCAGGCTTCCGTCACGGTCGATGTACTGCCCATCAGATTGTCAAGCTAACGAATGATATCGAAGAGAGCTTTGAAAAGTGCAACAAGGCAGGCGTTGTCCTAGTGGATCTAACTGCGGCATATGACACTGTATGGCATCATGGTTTGATTCTGAAACTTCTCCGCATCATCCCTGATCGTCACTTAGTGCGGTTCCTTGCAACAATCCTTGCAAACCGCAGCTTTGTAATCAAGACCAACGACGGACAAACTAGCCGACCACGTCGTCTACGGAATGGGGTGCCCCAGGGCTCAGTGTTGTCTCCCATGCTCTTCAACATCTACATCAGTGACCTACCTTGCACAGCATCAAGGCAGTATGGCTACGCAGATGATCTGGCACTCCTTTATTCAGATAGAAACTGGACCAAAGTTGAGAAAGTACTTACTGCTGACATGAAGTTGCTCGCTGACTACCTGAAGATGTGGAGACTAAAGCTGAGTGTTGCCAAGACCACAGCAACAGCATTTCATCTCAACACAAAAGAAGCCAATCGACAGTTGTCTGTTGTTCACGACGGCACACCCCTACCGAACAACCCCCATCCAACATACCTTGGAGTTAAACTGGACAGACAACTGACGTACAAACAACACCTCGAATCCCTGCGGGCAAAGGTCTCAGCCAGGAACAACTTGTTGCGTCGCTTAGCTGGGACATCATGGGGTGCATCAACATCCACCCTCCGCACGAGAGCTCTAACCCTGGTCTACAGCTCAGCTGAATATGCTACTCAAGCGTGGTGTAGGAGCACTCACACCAAAAAGCTGGACCGTGCACTGAATGACACCATGCGGCTCATCACTGGATGTCTCCGGCCTACACCAACAGATCTCCTTCCAGTCCTTGCTGGAATTGCACCACCAAGTCTACGCCGCGAGCATCTGACAGACAGGCTAGCAACCAAATCCTTGGTTGATGAGGACCACCCCTTGCACAAGATAACAAGAGAATCCCAGGACCTAGGTCGTCAACGCCTCCGATCTCGTCGACCTTTCTCCCGTCATGCAGCCGCCCTCAGCAGATCGGATTTCAGCCTCATTCAGGAGTGGGAAAAGAGCTGGCAAGAAACAATTCGTCCACGGCAGTTCACTGTTCCCCCTGGCATCAAAGCTCCTGCTGGCTCTGAACTACCTCGGAGGGAGTGGGTAACACTCAATCGGCTGCGAACTGGGGTTGGCAGATTCAGCGCCAATATGCATCGCTGGAAACTTCGAGACTCACCGGCATGCACTTGCGGTGCAGATGAGCAGACGGCAGATCATATTATCTACAATTGCCCTGACCTTCAACCCCCTGATGGAATGACTGACCTATCAAGCCCAAATGATGCACAAATCAACTGGCTTACCCAACTTAGAGAAACAGCCTGATGGACATACAACACTACTAACTCATACGAAAGAAGAGAACCATGTATAAATCGATGACATGGCTGTAGCTGTGGCTAGATTACTGCCAGAGCCTAGGCCAGAGTCTCTCAATATCCCCAAATCTGGTATCTACTGAAAATGATTTCATTGGGAAATAAATAAAACGCTTACAATTACATTTTTGCAACACCACCAACAGGTGACATGAGTCCCAAGGATTTTTTTTCAAACTGAAATAAATATTTGTGCAAAAGTAAAACAAAACACTAAGCGGCTAACCAATCAGACCAAAGTGGGCCACACCTTGGGGCAATTCTCAACCCCCCCCACATAAAACCCATGAGCACAACAATACCCATCTAGTGTGAACTTTAAATTTTTTTAATAAACGGAAATGTAAGAATCATAATTCATAGAGAAGTCACTCACCATTTTTGCCTTATTTTGTTAGTATAGCTTTAAAAATTTAGTAAATTCCTAGAAAACCAATTCTTCGCAAGAAGTGTTCCATGTTCCAATCGAACCCCAGTGTACTTTGATCTCCACATAAGAATCCACATTACCTTTCTGGTTTATAGCTTAAACCCTATTATCAGGTTTCCTCGGGCTACAGTTTTCTTTCGAGGCATCCTTGGTTTCATGACAAGAAATATTTAGTAATGCAAATTTACATATCGGCATAAAAAGTATTCAATGTTCGGACATAACGATCTTTATTTGATCTATCTAAATTTCAGATTGGTTTACAAACCGTCGTAGCTTACAGAGGAGCCCACCTTCTGTAAAATGTCTCAAAGTAAGAGCCCAAGGTTTGTACAAAAGAAAAAGAGTTCTTAATCATGGGGCATCCATCTTGTCTTCTGTAATTCAAATCCATGGGCGTTTTCAAAATGATGACATTGACTCTAGCTCAGGCTCCATCAGTAGCTTTGAAATTGTGTGCTCTTGGCATAGAGCTCCAAAAACATGTAGAAAGCAACTGGCTGAGCCAAAGCCCGAGTTTCGCAAAGGCCTAATGTACCACACTGAGGCATGAAGAAACAAAATAGCCTGGACCCTTTTTTGTAATGACAATCGCTGTTCATTTTTGCTGTTGTATACAGGAGACCTGATAAAGATGGACGCAACATGACTATTAAAGGCATATCACTACTTGTCACCGGTAAGCAGTAAAATAAAAGTGTGCACAAATATATTGAGCGTTTACCGATGTGTACGAACTCCACTATGTCCGTCCACTGGCTGCGTGGAATTTGACGAATGCAATCGCGGCGAGTTCCTTGGAAAACTCTTCCAGGACGATCACACCTTCTAGAAGATCTATGTATGGCAAGCTAAAAGTACAAAAAAAAGAATTATAATTAAAACTATGTGAAGTCAATGGAGAAACCTGAATCTATTGATGAAAAATTCTCTTTTTGTTTATGGGGAGGGTTTTGAATCTTTGTTGTCGCAACAGAAATTATTAATTACATGCAAGATCAGCTGCCACTGAAATTTTAAAATAATGGAAAATTAGTTGAAAATTAATGAAGTATGAAACGGCATGAGTTCACATGGGTTACCACGCAGAGATTACAAAATGAAAATAACTCAAATCACTGAATCAACCGAGGTGCGTTCGACTTTTTTCATAGTGTTTCTTTCTTTCTTTCTTTTTCTTTAAAAAAAAAGACACATTTAGAAACTAGGCAAGTGAATTTACAAATGAATCGTTCCAAAATATTCAACAACAACAAAATTTCAGTGAAAAAAGGAAAAAGCAGACTTTCTTTAGCAGCATATATTTAATATTAAGAGCAAGCCTTTGTGTAGTAACGGGAGAAGATTTCAAGGTTTTGATTAATAAATATTTTCACTTCAGGTTACAGTTAAGCTTGGGATTGAAATAATCAGTATGGTTAAGTTGGTTGGTTTACAGAGAGTTGTGGGAGGTACATGCTTAATTGAAAATGTTATAGCAATCCAAGAATCCAAAAATATGGCCGAGCGGTCTAACCCATCAGACTCCAGTTCTGATGGCCTAGCCATCAGAGTGTGGGTATGAATCCCGGTCAAGACACTTGTGTCCTGGGTCAAGACACTTAACCATAAATTGCTTCTCTTCACCCAGTTGTTTTAATAGGAACCTGCAAAGGCTAAGACGGTATCATGTTAGATTAACCCCTTAGTGTCAATATAAACAGCTTGAGGTTGTATGCTCCTCAGAGAGTTGAGAAAGTACAGGGATAATGTTGTAAAGTGCCTTGATCTAGCTAGTAGGATGTGTGCGTAATGTAAGAACCCTGTAGTAGTAGTATTACTTTAGTCTGCAGATTAAGATAAGAGGCTTTGGCATCCACAGCTGTGAAGTGAAGTATTCTTTTAAGACTTTGCATGAAGTAACCCTGGTCGCCATTTTGGTATGTATGACTATCGTATTGAAGTCGTCTTCCAAGTGTTGTTGCTCAGACACAAGTGGAATGAACATTGTTTAAAATGCACACTGACGATTGTTAAATTTGGATCTGGAAACTTGGCAAGAAGTTAGTGTCTCTAGTGTAGGGTCACTTTGCTCCGAATGTCTTTACTACAGCAGGATGTGGTCAGGCATTCGAGCAGAGCAAATGGGGAAAAAAGGAACCATGACCAAGCTCTATCACTTAACCCTAACCCTCCTAAAACCTCTTCACAAAGTTGTGGGATTACGGGGGATTGCGGAGGATTGAGGACAGTACGCCCAAATAACAAGAGCTTATCCCTGGGTCTGGCATATTAATCTCATCTAAGTCCAAACATGTTGTTTTGAGAAACCATAGAGTGGAGGATTGAGGTTGCCTGCCTGTGGGTAAGTGGGCCTTGGGAATAAGGGTTTAATACAGGATGGGTTCGAGTCCCGTCTTGGCCAACAATGGATCTTGTGTCCTTGTTAGCAACACGCTATTACTGTCCTTTGGGTGGGCATTAAGCTGCACGTCTTATGTCCTATTGTGCAAAAAAGGACATAGAATCATAGATGAAACAGGGTTTACATTCGTGTGTTTCTGGTTCACACCAAGCTTCCTTGTTGATTGGTTTTCTCAGGGTTCCGATGTTTTGTTGTTAAATTTGCATTTGAGCCATCCTTGGTTTCAGTACCATCAATATAACATATATGTATGAAAAACAAACCAAAGATTATCACTAATGTACAATCTGATGACAAGGCCAACCAGTATGGCATACAGGATGGTATAACAACAGATACACGCGTGAATAACTTCAACAACATCACAAGGTGTTAAAATGAGGTACGAGACGTTAGTTCCAGCCGACATGCAGTCAATATGGCTGGCATTCACAACATGCTAATGCAGTCACGCTTCAAATAACCACAAGTGCCAAAAAAAACAAGACCACCTCAACGCAGATCAATCTGTTCTTTTCATACAGCTTTCAAATGAATTGATGTAGCTGAACATGCAGAGGTGGTCTTAACTCAATATACTGCAGAGGGTTAAGGGAATGTTGGTTAATATGAGTTAGGGCAGACAGCGTGGGGAGTCAGGGGATCATCAGACCGAAACTTACTTCATAATGGGAGCAATTGTTTTCTTGCCTCTGCAAATATAAATAGTTTGGATTGAATTCTGTCATTATGTGAATAAATATCAAGATAATGCTGCAAGAGCTTTTGAACGAGGTATGAACCCAAGAATGAACCCTGTGTTGACAAAAGCCAATTAACTTGTTGGACATATGAAGTCTTGGTGGATAAATTGCATCTTTCCACCCGACAGGAATTCTGGGAGACAAAAAGAATGAGAAAATCACTACCACTGAAAATGGAAGACACCACACCAACAAGTCTAAAACAAGATGGTGACTTTAGGAACTGCGCCCTCAATTGGATGTCTTGTCATGTGTCGATTAAATAATCACTGTCAAACTTATGTCATTTTTGTGAGATAAACAACTGCTTTGACCTTGACCTAACCCACTATGTGAACACATATTGGTGTTGTGTTGTGTTTCCTGAAATCTTGACATGAATTATTGTATTCTTCAGAAAAAAAACAAATCAGTCATACCACTCCATTCTTAAGACAAACTTCCCACCCCGCCCTCATTACAAGACGGACCTAGTTGTTACCGAAACTGAAAAATGACTTAGTCTTGCTTACCTATCGTCTTCCTCTACCATCCCCATCAACTGTTTCCTTACCACACAGACCTGTTTCTGGAAGTCTGGAATAGACTTGATACGAGAGGTAAGGTCTGCTATCACCTACAAAACATAAAAATCAAATCCAAGGTTTGAACAAAATACTTTTTGTTATTTATAATTACAGATGGACACTAATATATAGCCAAAAACTCGTGGACTTCTGATGGATTAGAAAGTTTAACCTTCAATCGACCCCACCATCCCCCTAAACTTACTCTTGTTAGGACGGTGTGTAGTGTTCTGCAGCCAGGGGCAACGGGTAGGTATGGATCCAAGAAAAACTCCTGGATATGAGGATGAGGGAACAGGCAGATCTTGGAGAGGAGAGAGGTCACCTGCAAGTTGACCTCGTACGTCTGTTGTCAACAATGAAATAAAAGGGAGAAGAATTGAGGTATTAAGATACTGTATTGGTGAAATATTTGATCTGACAATTGAAATCACAGGCGATATAAAGTTTTGACATCAAGCTTGCCGTCTACACCTTGAATTAAAATGTTAAACACTTCTTCACGTCATCATTCCAAACAGTTACCTGATCTAACATCCTTGACAGCTTGTCAAAGAGAATTTTCAGAAAGGCACCTTCGTAAAATGCATCATTGGAACAACGCTCAAAAGGTGTGGGATAGTTCTGCCAGTCGTAGGGAAGACAGTTAACTGTACACTCACGGAACTGTGCGGAGAAGAAACAAAACAATGGAAGGATGTAGTGAGTTGTCAAGAAAAGTTGTTGAATGAATCTGATAGGTGTAAGGGTAAAACCTAAATACTATTACTGACCAATCTATGAGCCTCTCTTAGGTACATGTCATAACCAATGTCCCCAGTAAGGTAAGAAGATCTGGCTTCATCAGGCATCAGATTCAGGAAACTACAAACAGAAAAATAGAAGAGGAAAACGTTTGGCGTCAGATCCTGTACATACTTCAAACAATAGTTTTTGGCATGCTGTACAGGAAAAAAGAAATTTGCATGCGACCGCTTGAAAAATTGACTGAGTCGTGCTCAGTCAACAAGACTTGACAGAGACCCTAAAAATCAAGTTAATTAATTAGATTACACTCTCTAGTAAGGTTTGCGAGAACACCATGTGCATGAAATCTCTCCATGAGTTGTGGTGGTTCTGAAAAGAACCGGTGGTTAACATTCCTGTCAGTATGCTCAGATTGTTCTCAGGAGATAGCTGGACTCTGATGCTACAGGCTTCTTAAATACTGTGGGTGTTCTAAAATGCCCAGAGGGGGGAAAGATTATACTATTAATTATAATATGTAAACTGAACCTGTTGACAATCTTGTGAATACTAGGCTGATCATCTGCCTCTGAATCGGACAAAGACGTTGAAGGCGAGAGCGGGGTCTCCTTCACTTCCTCCGTCACTGCCTCTGCCACCGCGTCTGCCCCACCGTCCCTCATGGGAGCGTCAGGCACGGCACCAGGGCTCTTCGGTCCGTTGCTTATTGCCGTGTCTACTCCACTATCGCTGGATGCACTGTTACTTGACCCCTGGTCACTGTTGGGTTCCGAGTGTCCGGACCGGCTGTGGTAGCCGCGAGATAGGAGGTTACGGAGAACAAGGTTGGTGATGATGTGACGATTGGATTTGCAGAATAGAGTCTCAAACAGCTTCAGGGACATAATACAGATCTGTAGAATGTTGAAAAATAAAAAATATTTTAACATTCCTACTCTTGGTAACGTTCTAAAGTTAAAATATTTGTGTTTTTTACCTGTACATCGATGCGTGTTAAGCACTGCATACTCAGTGCTCCCCCCCCCCCCCCCCCGAGGCCTGTTAAAAAAAATCCACAGGTGTATTCCTCGGGTGGGATTCAAAACCACAACCCCTGCCATTCTAGAGCAGATGTCTCACCAACTAGACTACCAAGACTGCCCGGTAGCTAGAGGCAGTTCGAATCCTATTAGCAGCGGGTACCGCATTCATTATAAAGTGAGTTATCCAGCGTTACCAACCAATCATGGTTGTATATGTTGGCACAACTGTGCACAGAACTAACTGTGTACGTGTGTTTCTGTGTAGATGCTTTCACCACAATGATGTCATATTGCATGCTGGCATTCAAAACCACAGTAGATGATATTGAATGGTCAGACAGTAGGAAGGTTGACTGTGTACTTCGTAGATGCATTCCCCTCCTGATATCTTATTGCAGGCAGGCATAGGGTTAAACTTATAATCAAACCACTGTTTGAAATATGTAAGTCATAGTCGCTTTTAACATTTGGCAGTTTGAAACAAATAAAATAATTACAAGCTTTTTAAGAATTGCTACAAAACTCATCAACAAACAAGGTTCTTACCTCGTCCGATAAATTATCACATCTCTCAATTAAGCGCTGTCTCAGCTTGCTGCCTCCCTCCCCCGGCTTTTCTGCCTGTGTGTCTTCACCAAGGATGAATTTAACCAGTGCATCAAGAAGAGCAGGGGAGGAAGTCATCTTGACAAACTTGACCAGGTGTGCTGTGCTGGTCAAGATGCCAACCTCTGACCTGAGAAAAAGAACCAGTAGAATTTATTAATATTGATTAATCGACCGACTTGATGAATTGATTGATAGATCAGTATTTTTCAAAATTATTAAATTTATGATAACAAAAGACTATTTCCAATACATCAATGTTCCGTTCAATTTTTAATGCATTTTAGAAAATTAATTTTAAAATTAGCAAAAACTAGAAAAGAAACACTGCGTTGAACTGCAGCACTTTCACCAAACTACTCACGATTGTAACAAGAGCTGCTCCATGATTGGGACCAGGAATCGCTCCTTGATCTGATTGGCTAATGCCCGAGCAACTATCGGATGAGCCTCAACGATCACCTGATCACAGTAATCGTACCATGACAGTAATGAGATGAGCTGTCGTTTACCAGGGAACCTGTTGGTATCCTCCCCGTCACTTGACATGTGTAAACTGAAAAGTCATTTGGGAACAACAAAGCATTATCCACTTTGCCTGATACGTTTTTACTCTCTTGAATCAAGACAAGGTACATTATGGTAATGTTGGCTGAGATGGTTTTACCTGCAAGTTTACTGGTAATAGTTACTTCTTAGAACTGTTCATTTTAGGTAAATTTCTGTTACTTGTATGCTCATTTTTTTGACTTCAGAAAACTTCCAGAGACTCTATATAGTTAGCATCACTGTCAGAGAGGTAGTGTTAAACTTACCCCCACTTTGCCTCCACACTATCAACATCCACAGGATCCATGGATAATGGAAGAGCGTTATACAAAGTACAGAGTCTCTCGGCAAGTAGAGTACAGAATTGAGTGTGATCTACAATACACTGAGCTGCGTGCTTGTCTGGTAGGGTAGCACATAACATCAGTCCCTCACACGCTTTGACTGCTATTCTGCTATCCTGTAAGGTAACAGCACTTTATCAGGTTCCTTATTTACACAGTGGCAATGACTTCCTGTTCTGCATTTTATACAAAGGTACCTGACTATTTTTACTTCATTGGCATAGTGGAACCTTCCAAGCTGTTCACCACTCTGGACGCTGGTCTGGAATCCAACCTACACTTAAACCCCACCTGTGAAATCACTAATTAATTGTAAATACATGTGCTCTTCCCATCTGGGGTTTTTCCTCTCACATCTAAAAACTCGACATTTCTTCATCTTCTCGTCGCAGGATCTACAGGTCTGAGAGTTACATTGCTAAGCATTTATGACACTTCCTACATTTCATTACCAGCGTTGTATACTAGAACTGCTACTACATGACTACTTACTGGACTTTGTACAAGGGATACCAGTGAGTTGACCAGACTGAACTCTGGTTGTGTAATATCATCAAGACTCGACTTGCTGCTTCCAGATGAGCTACTCCGACCTCTTCTATTGTTCTGTCTTGGAAGCTGGCAAACGAAACACAAATTTGTTGTAATAAGAAGTTTGCGAGTTAGCTTTGAATGTTTGGTACAATGACTTGATTATAGTTTATTTATTTTTGTCTATTTATTTCGTACAACATCCAACAGCGCAAGCGCAAGTGCCAGAAACAGATGGATCCAATTTTTAGTTATTAACGATAAAATTCCATAAAATGCAAAGATAAGATTTTAGAAAACAAACAAATTTTAGTCACAAGTTGCCACTTAAGTTTGAATTCCTCAGAGACAGTTGCTATGTCACATGATTCGGGGCAATCTTTTGTGTAGCAACCTCCAGATGAGCAAACCCTGGTACCATTGTGCCATACACATTCATTTTGAATTGTGTATGGGTGTTCGCCGTCTCTTAAGTAACTACGCAAAAGCTTGCCCCAAAACGTGTGACACAGCAACTGTCTCTATAGTCTGAGGAATTCAAATTTAAGCGTTAAGTTGTTACTAAGCAAGTTGTTATACCAGACATTAATCAAATCTAACTCGTAAATCGTTTATTGATTCCCTTTTTATTGACAAAACTCATTAAGCTTAATTTCCACTGGCAGACTTAAAAGAGCCACTTTATTTCCTTAACCAAGAACAAGATTTTGCTTATCAAATTTATAGTAGTTGGACGCCAGTCACAAGTTATACAGTTTCCACACATTCTTTTGGTCGGTACCATGTTTCTGCTAAGCTAGACATGGTTCAGATTTCACCTGCTCAGGGTACCTCACCTCTAGGAAGAAGTTGACCAAGTAAGGATGTTCTTTGAGTTTGGAACACACAGTGCACAGGAATTGAATCTCCTCTTTCTCAGTAGGAGCCGCCCGGACCTCACCACACACTTTGATTAATCTCTGTGGGGAGGTTGTAACAAACAAACAAACAAATAAACATAAGCAAAGGCACAAGTAAACACTGCAATAGCAGTATCCTTTTCTCTTTTGAACACACCATGTAAAACTCCAGGGTCCAATTTCATAGAGCTGCTTAAGCAGTCAACAGTGCTTAACAATATTCTGCTAAGCAAAAATAAGCAGGAAACCAGTCACGAGTACATACATCATGGTATTTTTGGCTGGTAACCATTTTCTGGTATGGTAAAAATAATTAGTAAGTGCTTTGTAAATTGTTGTGCTTAAGCAGCTCTATGAAATGAATTCCTTTTCTCAAAACAGAGTACCCGAGATAAAATGAGTTTATTTCTGACATTTCGATTGTGATTGTTGTTTTACTAAATGTTTGTTTTGCTTTGATTTCCTTTGTAGATACCCTGAAACGAGACACTGGCTTGGCCAGCCCCGAGGAACTACGCTCCTGCATGCCGGACTGAAACATCCGGACAAAGATCACTGGGCAGGCTTGAGCTACTAATGGCCTCGACTTGATTGATTGATTGATTGATTGATTGATTGATTTGTGTCGGGGTTAAAGGAATAAATTTGTTAGTTGAAAAGTTGTCTTCAACTTCCGGTTTGTCAACATGTCAATATATTTTTGTGTCATTCATTTGCTCAGGAGAGAAAAACCTGCTTGGTTTGCTAACAACTACTTTTAGAGAGCCTTACATGAACAGGTTTGTAGACGTTGACGTGAGGAAGAAGGGGTTGCTGTATCTTGCCAAGAAGGTTCAGGAAGAACATCAAGACGACTTGCTTCATGCCGGGAGGGCACTAGTGGAAGAAGCAAAATCACAAACATCCAATTTCAAAACAAAAGATACATCAAGTCTTCCAAAGACTGGGGCAGGGGGGGACTGTGGGAGAGGAGATGTGTAGGAGGGTACAACGCTTAAATCCGCTTTACCTTCGAATTACAAAGTCTCGGACATCTCGTGTTTGGTGGTGAGGGTGGGATGGACACAAGAGGAGGAATTTAGTGGAAAGTGGAATGACAACCTGGCCGAGTGTAAGAAGTTTTGTTACATAGTGAGGGCGGAATGGAGGCAGGGGAAGGGTTGGGTAGAGGGATGGGTGGGAGCTCACATCAGCTTTGCCTAGAGTGTGCAACGTCTCAAGTATCTTGTGTTGTAAGAGGTACTCCATGCAGGGTCCTGTCTGATTATCTTCCGTCTGTCGTTCCTCTTGAGTCAACAAGGCTAGCATGTTGTCAAGGTGTGATGGGATGTTACTCTCTTGTACTGGTTTCTTGTCATCTGTAAGAAAGTTGACAAGACATGCGAGTAAATTCCTTTCCTTAAAAACTTTGGACGTTTCCATGATTGTTGTAATGGGAAGGCCGTTGTGTGAGACAGAGGTGGCTTATTTGGTTCGAGGACTCACCTTTACTGTTGATAAAGTAATGCGTAGTGGCCTTCCAGTGGAACGTGAAATCTTCAAGGAGTGTTTGAGTCGGCGCAAGCTGTCGGAAGAAAAATCAAGAATTGCATTCAACAAAAACAATCAGCAAGTGGAACAAGACAGATTGCTTTCAGCATAATAACAGGCCTGGCATTTCCTTCTTTTCTGGGTAAAAGAAGGCAAAACTTTTGAGAAAATGCTACATCACAGAAAAGATCAAACTCTTTTGACAATATTGTTCATGAGAACATTTTTAAAGGTCACCGAGGCAATGTTGGAAATATTTGTCTCTTTTATTTCAGGAAAAGTCAAGGCCTTAACGCTCTCAATTAATTAAAATAATTCCTTTGGACTGTAGTAGTTTTTCTGATGATGATTTGGGATTTAGTGACACAACATGAAAAGTGAAAAATAGATCGGTGCTGCTAGAACATAAAAAAGCTGTACGAGATGAAATGTATGACACACGATGACAACAAGTGCTGCAAGTAAACACAGTACTTCAGAACAATACATAAATTACACTTAATACAAAGCATCTTGCAGTTCTATTAAATAACTAAAAGGCATTTTTTTTTAAAGAGAGGTATGAAATAGTCGTTGGAGAGGAGCTGGGCAAACACAAAAAATGGGATTGCATTTCACCTTGGAACTTTGTAGGCATTTACAATGTATGCAAGCTACTTCATAAGCAGACCTGACACTTCGTTGTTTAAAGGACATCTCTTTGAGTGAAACTTAAAATTTGTACTGAAACATTTCAAAGGGCAACAAGGCAATAACCAGGGGCGTGGAGGCAATCACCTCTGTTGCCTCCGTGAAGTATCAGGCCAGCATAAGACCAGAAATGCAACTTGTAAAATTACCAACCAAAGACGAAAAACTGCTGTTTTCCATGGAACAAAAACCCAAGAAAAAAAAAGAGGAAATCAGCTGATGCGTTGAAAAGTTGCATATCTGTAAGACAAAGCACCACATGACCAAAATAAAAGACACAAGAGAACAGAGCAACTGTACTGACTTCACTGATGTAGAGCAATGTGACTTGTTAATGTCTTGTAAACTGAACTAACGTGGGAGTCCAAGAGGTTTTAAAATAGAGTTCTGTTTTACGATTAAAAATCTGAGTTTCTCTGGTTATTTAAAGTGATACCGTTACACTTTTTTTTATATTAGTATGCCTCAAATTGCTATTTCTTTAGAAACTGCGTGGAATATTTGTGGAAAGGGATGTATTTTTAACATGGACGTGCAATGAATAATAGAATTTAGAAACAGGAAAAGTTGAGAATTTTTTCTAAATATGAAATCTCTTTTGGCTTAAAGTTCAGTCTACACCATGAATGAATGGGAACTTTGACCCTTTTCTTGTTAGATTGTTCAGAAACATAATCTTAGAGACTTACTAGCTAGTTATATAGTGAATAGGTTTTCCCCCTTACCGGCTACACTTGATTAAACAAATATTTAACCCTTTTTTTCTAAGTTACATCAATGAATTAAAACTTTGAAAGTGTAAATATAAATTACCCGATGGTCTGAATCGCCCAAAGTCTGAGGAGGATTTCAAGAGAAGAAACAAAAATTGAAACATCATCAACAGTCAAAACTAACAAAACATTAAATTTTAAAATGATTGAAGAAAGTGAAATGAAATATTTTAGATTCAATTTCAGGGAATCGAGGTTCAACTGATTAATTTTTAATAATATTTAAAATAAAGTAATGAAAAGCGAGTGACATATTAGCATCATCATAATGTTAAACATTAGTTAACAATTACTGGTTAACAAATATAGTTGTCATAGAGTTATTTTAATTTTGGTAATCGCTTTTCTGATGACAGATTGCTGGGATTTGGTGCTTCTGTGTGGCGACCAAAACAGCGCCCCCACAGTTTGAAAAATATTTCGCAAGTTGTACACAAAACAATAATCAGCATCCAGATTGACGTCGTAGGGTGTAATTTCTTCAAAATCTTACCACTTCAACTGCATGGTGCAGGGCCGCAGCAAACTTGTTAAACATTGTTCAATGTGTTCAGCCAAAATTCTGGCACATCAATCAGGATTTGTTTTGACAAAACATGACGGTTTTATTTGTCAAAACATGAACGGCACACCGGCTCCGTTTTTGCAGTTCACAGACCGTCCAGCTGGCACAAGAAACTGCGCATGCACACACGCAAAATAGTGCAGTTCCGTATTAAAGGGATGTTCCATCTGATGAAAAAAATAGAAAAAAGTAATGAATGAGAATAATGTTTTAACATTTTTTATGGATTTTATAACGTTTGTTAAATCTTGTTTGTTTTTAAAATGTATTTTCAACCCTTCTATGAAAGCTTAAAGAATCAAATTTAACAGAATTGTACAAATAGACATAAACATTATTACTATTGCTTTAAAATACGACTGTTGCATGTTTACACGCAGGGGAGAACATGGGAAATCGGAACAGCCGTTGATGTCTAAAAGGGAAAATGGCGACCGTCAAGAAAAGTTCCCTGAAAAGTCGGGCTGCGACGAACCAGAATGTCGCAGTACCAGGAAATTCTACCAATTCATCAGCTAAACAGTCCAAAGAATCGGTAAGTGGGGATTTTATCGAATCAACAGGGTCTTTGAAAGATGGATGTTTTAGTAGCAATTCATGAATTAATATTGAAGGCCACTAACTGACTAAGGAAGTGTGTGTACAGCTTAAGTGACAAAACGAAAAGCTGGTTTAGGTCGAAGGTCATATAGGGAGGGGCGGGTAACATTACATGGAGAGTAAGGAGGGGGTAAAGTACTGCGGGTAAAACTCAAGAGTATTTTGTTTAAAAAGTATCGTTAAATAGGCGCAAAGAATCTGTAGGCCAAATTATTTAAATTATATCACTTTTTATCAGGGAGTTTGGTTTTTAATTTTATTTCTTCCTCAATGCATGGCAACGCGTATGCGTCATACATATACTATAGTCGTTACTGTAGTCCAACCATGGTCCATGCATTTTGTTTCCAATAACAGACCTTAAGTGTCTGTCCTTGCTCTATGGTCTGACCATGGAGGTAGACATGGTCTGATGTTATTGTTACTCCTAGAAACTATGACTGAGGTTCGTTCCGCTATCGTCTCCACGAACCTCATAGTCATTGAGTGACATGTACAAAATCCTATTCGAAACTTTCTGCCCTTCACGTCTACATGGCTACAGCTCTTTTTTGAAATCATATCTCCCAAAATTAGGCTCTATGTGTTCTTTGAACTCTCATCGAGCTTTGCACGGGTCCAGAAAATCCACTCTGCAAACTAAAAGTTGTTAAAAAGTGATAAATTCTCACCGTAATTCAGATCCCATTCAATTGCAACAAATATGGCGGTGGAGTTGCAAAATTAACTGGTACGCGAAACCAGCCCATAGGACCAGTGCACCGCATACCAGCATACCAGTTAATTTTGCAACTGCGCCGCCATATTTGTTGCAAGACTGTTTGAATGGGATCAGAATTACAGTAAGAATTTATCACTTTTTAATAATTTTTAGTTTGCGGAGTGGATTTTCTGGACCTGTGCAACGCTCGATGAGAGTTGAAAGAACACATAGAGCCTCATTTTGGCGAGATCTGATTTAAAAAAGAGCTGTAGCCATGTAACCGTGAAGGGCAGAAAGTTTCGAATAGGATTTTGTACATGTCACTCTATGAGGTTCGTGGAGACGATAGCGGAACAAACCTCATAGTTCTAGGAATAGTCTGATGTCATGAGTCTCATATAGAGTTATGTACAACAGCGAGGTCAAAATGGCTGTGCATACCCTCTATTGACGATCACTTTAATTTTCAGTTGTTTTTCACTTTTTTGTTTCAGACTGGAACAGGGCTGCTTATGTCAGTCATCAGAACGCTGTCAGCGAGGTCAGTTCATATTCAATTAATAGGCTAATAAAATACTACTTACGAATTACTATTCCCCATATAGAAGAAAAAATTGTCACTAAAAATGGGTTTCTGCTTTTGAAATCCTTAAAAAAAGGCAGTGGATATTTAAACATCTATGGTAAAATGATGTGAAAGGATATTTCACCAGCAGGTTGTATAGCACCCTCTATTTGACACGCGCTATTGTTTACAAAAAGGTGTTTGTTTTAATCCTTAATAAGATTTGTATGCCTAACCCAGTAATAGGCAATTGTTATTTGGGCCTACAGTCCACAATCCTCCGCAATCCGACAACTACCTGAAGAGGATTAGGAAGGATTTTTGATGGTTAGGTTTAAAGGGGCTGTGTCATCATGATTAATAGCAGGCCTGTGGCTGTGCATGAAAAGATGAACTCTCACCCAGATACACGCTTGTGGTCAAATCACAAAGGGTGCTGTCTTTGTCAAACTGTGATGTGACCGCTGGCGCACATTCGCGTGTAGTAATTGGTTTATTCCATTTACTGCTATAATCATGTTGACACAGCCCCCTTAACATTTTATTGTTTGTTTACAGACTGACTAAAGAAAATAAGATTTAGAGCGATAGCTTGTACATTCTGTAACCAAAGTAATTGATCTGTATATAACATCAAAGAGAATTTAATACAATAAGTGAGAAAGTTTTCATTACCGTGAAATGAAGTCTTCATTGTGGAAACAGTTTTTAAAATTGTGCCTCAAAAATGTGAACTTTTTCACCCAAAGTGTTGTAAATATGTTTCAATTATACATAGCTATGATTGAATAACTCAAATACCAGTCTTTTTTGTGTAGTTTAAAACAAACAAATGAATCTAAATTTGTCTATTCAATTTGTTCAGTTAATCTAGATTAGTCTTGTTTCCATGCCTTCCTTTGTAGCGAGGACCTACACCAAAGAGAAGTAGAGAAAGCCAAACTAGAGAAAGCCTACCGAGAATGTGATCAGAAATTGGATAAACTTATTGCTGGTAGGTACCATTCTTCACTTGTCATAGATTAGACTGTTGCAAGTCTCATGTGTGTTCGGATGTTGGAACCCCTGAAAGTGCAAAGTTTCATTTGATTCGCATGTTGAAGTAAAAATATTCGATTACTGGGGAGACTTACAAAGTCTAGTATAATTCAGAAGGCAACTATGAAGGCTGCTCATACTCCATAAATTCAAAGCCAGGACTGTCTTTTAGTTATCAAAAGTTTGGATGGGTAACACTTAATCATCATGGTTTTCACAAACACATGAGACTAGATTGTGTCTTTGAGTACAAATGCTGTTTTATGATTATCAAAACTATGATTTTAAAAGTACACTACAAACCCACCAAGGTGGCATTCTTTAAAGATATGTTCGTCTAATGAAACATTCTACTCTCATACTATAATCGCAGTCAATTATGACACTCTGACGAAGACAATCCAAGCCTACAGCGCCATCTCCAGTCGTATCAAGTTTGCCCGTGAGAGGGTGAAGAGCCTCAAGTCGGACCTACTGTCTTGCAAGGATCTGCTTCACTGCCGCCGAGATGAACTCAGGAAACTCTGGCTAGATGGGATGGAACAGAAGCATGTATTGACACTTTTGGATCAGATGTAAGTGACCCTCTGACCTTTCACCTTTTGGCCTTTCCTTGAATGAAGAAATGCATCTACAGGAAAGCTGAGGTTCTGTTTGATACATTTTCCTGAGAAAACGGAGCATATTGTTTAAAATGGCAAGAGTTAGTCCCTCATACCTGGTTCTTTACAAAACTAACACATCTCAAGAGATCACTAGTTACCATTAAAACTAGTATTTTAAATTCTCATGTAGTGAAGAAGTCAAGAATGTTCCCCAGAAACTGGACGGCTACTTAAAGAGCAAGCACTACCTTCATGCTACAGAGCTGATAACGAAGACAGTGGCTCAACTGGAGAGTGACTTGAATGGGGTAGAAGCGCTCAGCGAGCTCAAGATGGAGATGTCAAGTCGTAAAGAGGTAGGTTAGATTTAGTACCAGCTTTCTGCATCAGTTCTTGAGTTTTGTCTTTTAAGAGAAGGCAAGGCCGTTTCCAATTCAAATGCGTAACTCTCTTACTTTTTGTTCACAGCAATTACACAAAGTCCTGATTGAGGAGTTGAACCAGCATCTTTACGAGAAGTCGGCAGTCAACTTCCAGGTGACCTTCACGAGGGGAGGGTCATTCCGAAGCTCTGGCCAGGAGGGTGCACCCGCCGCCAACAAGAAACATACTCTGTTGGAGCTGGCTGCAGCTGCTAAAGTCCGAAGATCATCCAGAACACATTCCTGTGAGTAGCAGAGACATTACGTGGATCTTCTTACGTAGCATCAATTGTGAATTCTTCTTTCTTATTAGCCCCTTCCACCTCTCCTCCCCACAGTAAAGCCCTCACCTTCAGTTGCCTTATGTTTTGTAAAAAGAAAATTAGGAGTAGCGTCCCAACAAAGTATTTTTCTGAAAAGAATCATGACTGCTAATGTTTGTGTAAAGCAAATTTGAGTACATTTTTATCTGTAAATATATTTTTGTTTTTTCTCTATAATTGGAGCTTTCAAAGTCCTGTAGATAAAAAAATCCATAGACTACTCAGGTGGGATTTGAACCCACAAGAGCAGATGTCTTAACCACTAGAGCACTGAGTGATTCCCGATGACAAAAGGCACTCCCAAATCCTATATTAGCAGTGGGTATCACAAACAAATAGATTATTTTGATCACTAAATTTACATGTTTACATCATTAAATTTACTAAAATTAACAATTGTTTTGTTGTAGTGTCGCTGACCGTCCCTGATGGGACAGAAGAAGACACCAAGCCGGTGGTAGAGAGTCTGAATGATGAACCAGAGGATAATCCAGAGCATTACATGGCCATTTTAGTAGAGTCTCTGTCGCTCCTCAAGAGAATACCTGAAGCTGTTGAGGTATGCTCTTTCTCCTATCTGTAAAGCCCACACTAGTGATGGAAATGTGTCCAGTCTCCAGCAAAGGGGCATTCGAGTCAATTTACAGGATTTCATTAATTAACTAGGCTTAAGTGTCTGACCATTCCATATCATCCACTGTGGTTTTGATTGATAGATAAACTATGCCAGCCTACAATTCGATTGATATGATCTGTTGAATGCATCTACACAGTTACACAAGTGTATGCAGTTACCCCCCCCCCCCCCCGGCACAGCTGCCCCACCTTTACACAACCCATGCAGTTGAATGAATTTGAATGGTTGGCAAACATCCTGGAAAATGTGACCAATTGTAGGAGGGTTAATATTGTAAATGTTACATATCTTCCACTAATGTTTCCTAATTGCTATAAGACGTAAACATGTTGGATTCTTAAGATGGTAAATTGAATAATAATTACAACTTTTTGAGAAGTTGATGCAATCAAATGTTCATAATTACAAAATATTTTCTCTTTCTGTTTTTTCCACCAGGCCATAAAACGTTGCGTCCAAGTGGAACTCTCCAAAATTGTACAGAGGACCACAACGGAAGTTGCTGAAAAGTGAGCTGATATCTATATTTCTCATTTCAAAATCAGACAGTTTTTGTACCTGACCAAAAAAAAAATAGTTATTGACCCAACTCACCTGACTTCATCACCACAACTAGTCTTGGCTGTGCCATTTCGGGAGTCAATATCCCTGTGTTAAATGATGAGCATTTCAGGCACATGATAAGACGTGCACCATATCTTTACATGCATTTCGGTTCTAGAGATTTATTTATTTTTTAATGAATTAACTTTTGTATGACTGCAGTGCTAAGCAACGAGGTGAAAACATCACGCAGCACAACCAGCCCAAGCTTCTGGTCGAACTCTTGGAACTACTTTTTGAGAGGTTTCAGTGTGTGGCGATGGCGCACATGTGCGTGCTTGGGTCTCTCCAAAGAACCTCGGTACGATCATGGTTATGTTTGTTTCATTAGTACTCCTCACACTGGGAAATCTATAACTTGTATTTGTGCTAATGTTGAGAGTGTTTGTTTCATTTCTATAACACTCACATTTATTTCATCGCTGTCATTGTAAGATGGTAATTTATCAGTTACCGTTTCATAAAAAAACTCAGATTGGTAAGTTTAAAAAAATAAATTAGCTGTTGTAAACTGCTTACCAACCACAAGGACCTGTTGTATAAATGCAAAAAAAATTTAATGGCCTCACGTTTCGACCCGAGCAGAGTCTTTCTCAAAGGCTAAAAGAGAAGCATTTGAGTAAGACTCTGCTAGGGTCGAAATGTGAAGCCATTAACAATTTTTTGCAATTACAATTATAGAAAGTTTTGCATTATTTTACTAAATTTTTAGTTTGTACACAACTATTTATTCTTGGAAATTTCTGATTTTCCTTAATATTTTTTGGAGAAATGCCTGAGAGCTTGCATTCACGAGTTTTGGCGCTATGTATATTTTTTTATAATTGTTATTATTGATGTCGTTATGAAAGGTAATATGCATTGAGAAAAAACTAACTTATGGTTTTGCTAATTTGTGTAGAGGGTGTTATTTGAACTTCCTATCTTTCTAATTGTCAACTTACAGGGCAGTAGTGATGTTCAGTTGTACACAATGGGTGACATCTGGTCCAATGTGCAGACTGTTGTAAGTACAAAGGGCTACCATAACAAACGTCTTATTTAAAAAAAAACTGTCTGCTTCTTGCTTTTCACTCCAAAGCAACTTTTCCATCTGACTGCTTCAGTTACGCTAGTAGAGACCTATTGCACTGACGTCACCAGCAGGTACAATCTGCCCATGGTCTGCCTCTTCGGGAGTCAAATTGCATGGAAAGATATGGTGCGAATCTAACTGCGTGCTTGTCGCCTAAAATGAACACTGCACAAATACACTCACGGAAACTGACTCCTAAAATGGCGTAACCAAGAATTAACATGGGTGATGACGTCAGGTGACTTCTACACCTTTGAGAAAGAATCCGCTGGGCCCGAAAAATGAGACCACTTTTAACATCTACTAAAGCAAAAGAATGAGGCAACAGATAAACAAAAGCAAAAAAGCACTCGGAGATCGGGGGAAATAATGGGTACTAGTTACCAAGAGACTTTCAAGGATCACTTTAAAGGATAAACCCCTTGTACCTTCATAAAATAAAGTAAACCAGCATTTTTTTAGCAAATTTTGGAGTCAAAGTGTTGATTCAGCCCTAACCTTTTTCCCACCCATCAGCTGCAAGTTCTTCTGGGTAACTACCTGGATGTACGAAACGTGACAGCCTCTGTACAACAATCATCTAGTGCTTTTACCGAAGCCCCAACGTAAGTTACTCTCTGGTCATCATAAAGAGCTAAAAAAATAAAACTGTTGTAATTCAAACATTGGCTGGAACTTTTTTTAAATTATTTACTTAGCATTTTTGAAGAGAGAAAATGTGCAAAATATTTTCCAGTTATTACTCATAAAGTAGTTTACTGCTTCCCTTAACATCTCCGCTTACCTGGCAGGGAGTTGAAAATATTACACACAGGGTTTGCCCTTAATTGTTTTTCAGTTATCAAGTAATAAACCACAAGTAAAGTGAAACTGATTAGCATCAAGTCTAGGCCAGCGGACCACTGTTAGGGAGAATGATGGGCACATTAAGGCCGAGTCGGGAAAGAGGAATTAAAAATGTGCTGTAATTAATATTTTTAGGGATAATTTAGACTTTTATCTGAAATCAGACCATTTTTATGTCTGCCTGGTGACAAGAGTAGCTGTTCGTTTCTTCAGATATAAAGAAACCCTGCTCTTTGATCTACTTCTCTAGCATTGAGAATACTGTTCCCAGAAGCTTCTTGACATCTATAACTCGGGTGTTAACATAAGGTGGAAATGCCATCATTTCAACATACCTCCTGAAATTTGGATCCTAGTTTCAGATGTTATTGTCAGCATTGACTCGCACCCTTGTAATTGTTTTGCTTTTTTTTTAGTGATATTGGACTGTACTTCAGCAGACGTAAATCCACCAGGCACCGAAAGGTTCCCCTGTTCAGGTTTGAGATGTCTTCCCATGCCATCAGCATGACTAACTACATGAGGGAACAGAAACAAGAATACTACGGATTTGTAAGTCATTTTTACTCTTGGGAGAGAAACTAGGAAGTTCTTGAATACTAAATACCCCAGAGGTCTGAATACTGAAGAAATCTGTTCAGAGTTGACGATGGAGATAATTCTGTTGGTAAGTGATGATGTTTTGGAGCCAGAAGTGCAATGTAAACGAATGGTATGCATACGAGTATATGAACATTCATTACACTGCACTTCAGGCTCCAAAACGTTATCACTTACCAACAGGGTTAGTTTTAGATAGGTGAGAAAAGGCCCAGAAATCCCCTTCATCAGAAGTTTGGGATGTCAAGTTTGTCTTGATTTACATGAAGCGTAATCTGTACTTTAGATTTTGAATATTGACGTTGCCATGGAGGCAAACTTCTTTCCCATAAACCTAGTGAGGTTTGCGGTACCTGAAGGTACATGAACAAATCTCTCTGTATTTGTTAAGAACCCGATGTTTCGATCAGTACGCTCTGATTGTCTTCAACAGCCTGTAGCATCAGAGTCCACCTTTCTCCTGAAACCAATCAGATCATACTGATCGAAACGTTAAGTTGTAACACCACCGGTTCTTTTCAGAACCACCACAACTCATAGAGAGAGGTTTGTTGATGTGCATGGTGTTACTGCAAGCCTTACTAGATTGTATCTCCACCATGCAGAGTTTCAAATCCTATTTTTTTCGTCTAAAGATAAAGGTTTTCAAACAGGGTTATATGTCAACATAATCACTAACTGTTTTAGTTATACATCAGATTTTTTTTTTATTGAAAAGTTAACAAACGATGACTTTGCTTTTAATGTTTTGTTTTCCAATATTATTTGCTTTTAATTTGTTAACTAAACAGGCTGGCAAAACAAAGGTTAAAGAAACTGCAAAGGTTTGATATTATTTTTAGCAGAGAATTTGTAATAGTAACTGTTATAGTTTGTAATAGTTTCATATTTGGTATGTGATTGAATTGAATCAATTGTAGGAGGGAAGGGCAAAACATTTTGAAAACCTGAGGCCACTTGGGGGGGGTGGGAAATACTTAGAAAAAAATTTCTTTAGCAAAATTTAGCAGTGAACCAGCTACAAAACACTTATTTCATGTTATATTTTAGCTGGTTACCTGAAGAAAAAATGTTTTCTGCCCCAAGCGTCTTTTCAAAATTGAGCCTTCTTAGCAGAAAATGATCTGGATTTGAGGTCCTTCTACGATTCAATTCACTCAGATGGACGATAAAACCAGGGGAGTCTGAAAGTACTTTGGTGACATCTTCGATGATGTGCCAGACGGTGATTGTAAATTAACCTTTATCACTTTGCATCACTTTTTGAATTAGGACAATTTGGTAGTATACTAATTCAACACAAGTATCAGAACTAATGGAAGATTTTGGTACAGCACGCTTAATGTAAAACAACCTTTTATCATTTTATATTTTTATATTCTCAGAGTCATTTAAAAAAGTTAACCTTCTTACTGTCTGACCATTCAATATCATTCACTGTGGCTTAAAAATTCCAGCCTGCAATATGATATCATGTGGTGAATGCGTATACGCAATACACAGTCAACCCTCCTACTGTCTGACCATTCAGTATCATCCACTGTGGTTTTTGATCAACTCAGGCATGCAATTCTTCAGCTGATGAGCGGATTTCCTTGTTTTTTTGGTTTCTCAGCTGTGCCATTGAAAATTGAAAAACACGATCAAAGACTGTCTGTGCCAGCACTGTCCTCTTTTTTGACAAACTTCAAATGGCTGACTGTAAACTATGGCAGCCTGCAAAATTATATCATGTGGTAAATGCATACACTGTGCATATGGTTTCATATGGTTGGTCAACTATTTACAAGAGTAGGAGGGCTAAAGACCTGATATTATAAGTTTGCTTTCACTTAGTGCCTTAACCAGTTGCCACTGGGATTCTTTTTTTTTATGTCCCGTCCCCCTTGCGGGATTCTTTTGGCGGAACTGCCGGAATCTTTTTTCTTTGAGGGCAACGCTGGCACAAAGAAACCCTGACTTGACAATGCCAAGAGAACAGAGATTCTCTTTATAGGGTCGTCTGATTTGTTTGGTGCACCGTGAATTTCAAAACATCGGCCGTTACCTACGGCATAGGAGTGGAACTAAACACGGAACAATGGCTCGATTGCCGGCTCACTCTGACTTACCTCCATTGAGCTGAAGTACAATGAATGAACAATGTTGGAAGCCTCTCGATGCCTCGTAATCCCCTTCTTGGAACAAAAGGACAAAGGTCTGTAATCGGGGATTACACAAAAAACACCTCTCAATGGCCACAAAATGCCAATATATTCAAGACTTTTTTTGTCCTTGGTGGGTGAAACGAAGCATTAGACGGCGTGTGTGTGGTCTGTGCACGCTCGCAGTTGAATGACTGGGCGACCTTTGCTCTGGTGGTCCAAAATGTTATTATGGCATCTTTATACATTTCCAGGCAGGGGAAACATTTGCGTGTATTCACGTCATCCGGTGCAAACTGGATAAAAGTCTCCAATTCTTGGGACAATTACTATATAAATAATCTTACATTGCATCAAAGAACTACTTGTACCAATTGTCACCCGAAAACTCCTATTTTAATGTACTATTAATTCATTGATCGGTCCTAAAGAGGGACTCCAGGGTCAAATTCAGTTTTGTGATGCACTCATTTCCTTATGAAAGTGGAAACTAAATGACAAGTCTCTAATCTCATGTGACGTCATTTGATATTGTTGGATATTGACGAAAGTCGCACTGGGAAGGTATCTAATGCAATGACATTTTAACTATTTTAACGTGATGTTGGAGATTTGTGACTGTTTTTCCACTTACACGAGGACTCTATCTATTGAAAAATGAGTGAATAACAAAACTGAATTTGACCTTAACAGCCCCTCTTTAACCCTTACAGACTAGGCAGTTTGGCTAGCACGTAACCCAATTCCACCAATATCCTCTTCTCCTATGTCACACCACACCAAGTTGCTCAGACTTGAGACATTCTTGGAATGCCTGATCCTATGATAAGCGCTGGTTGTTTGGGGCCTGAGGACCCAACTCCTTCAAATGCCTTCACTTTGGCAATTGGATTTAGAAGGAATTGGAAATGTAAGGGTTAATATATCACATTTATCCTTCAGAACAAACTTTGAATTACTTTCTTCTTTAAATTATTTATATTCACGGGAGGTACAGCTTGAGGGAAAACCTGTTTTAGGGTTATAACTCTCTGTAGGTTCAACTCAAGGTAGCTTGCAGAGAACAGGTGATGGTGCATGGTAACATAGTTATCATAATCATATCATGACTAATTTAACCACAGTCAAACTGCTAATCAATCAGTTTTCTAACTATCATAACTAGTTAAACTTTATATTAGCATGTTACTAGATCAAACAAGGTTTAGTAGGTATGAGGTCATATATAGGTGAATGCAGTAGTTCAGACCGTCTCTGAATCAAGTGGCTTTGGCTACAGCTGTGGCTGCTGGCTGCATGCAATGACAACATTGAAGAGTAGGCGTTTTTGGCAATCCGGCCGTAGCCACTACGGAAGCCATCGATTCAGACACGGCATTAGTGTAATTCATGTTCATTGAGATCACATGTAGAATGCTGGATGGATTTCAACATTGAGATCACATGTAGAAGGCTGGATGGATTTAAATGTTGGGCATGGGGCTAGGAATACCAATCCTGTCCACAGCTTTGGTTGTCCGGAAAGGATCCAGTCAGATTCCTAAGCCCAAAATGTCAAGGGAGGTAATGGCTAAAGCATTGTAATTTCCACCCCATTTTCAGGATGGAACATTCCAGACCGAGGACGAGAAGGAAGGGGAGGAAGCTCCGATGGTCTGTAAACCCAGCGTCAAGAACATCACCCTCATCTTCAAGCCGCTTAACAGCTTCATCAAGGACATTGAGATTGCGATGAGCTTGCCTGATGGGTAAGATCAGAACATTTTGATTAAAGGGGAAGGAAGGGGATAAGAGGTGCGTACTTAAGAAGTGGACAAACTTTGCAGAGAGTGAACTCTTTAAGAGCAAGGGTTAATCTGTGAAGATCACCCGTGTCTTCAATGAGATGGCAATAAGCTGGCCTGACGGGTAAGACTGAGAGAAACGTCTCAATCTTATCCTTGAATTGGTTAGGGAAAAATTGGACAAACTTGGCAGAGGGGGGAACACTTCAGAGCAAGGATCAACTTCTTGACCTTCACCCGTGTCGTCTGGCAGCATATTGAGATAAGACCAAGAAAGGCATTTCATCTGGAAGTGGATTGGGGTGAAAGAAATGAATCGTATTGGGCAGTGTGGGAAGTAGGGACAAATTGAGTGTTTGGATGGGGGGAAATTGGGCACTGTGACTATGATTATTTTCAAGGTTGATACTTCAAGATGTATTCCTTAAAATCAATATTAAAAATCAGATACATTATTAATTGAAAAATTGCAATAGCAAAAAGTATTTTGCTCCAAAATGTTATTTTATGTAAAGTATTGAAACGATTTCTTGCAGACGTCATTGTACACTTCATGAGTTCATCAGTGATTACGTCAAGGACATCTTCCTTGGTCACTTATTGTCTGAAATTGAAACCAACCTGCACACTGCGACTAAAGGTAAAGCTAGAACTAGACTTGATTTAAGCCTGTGGGTTTCATCTCACAATAGACCGATCCATTAAGCCCCTCCCCCTAAACACATTGACCAATCACAGCATTGTGCGTCTCTGCAATGCCACACTGCACGACATGAACGTGCACACTGTTATGCGTGCACGCATGTTTACATATTCCAACAGAATTTTATAGTGTCAGACTTTTTTGGGCGTAGCCAAGGCTGTATGTGATTGGTTAACATGTAAAGGGGGCGGGGCTTAATAGATCGGTCTATTGATTTGCATTGTTGCGTCACTAGCCTCTTTAAAAGACCAGCAAGTTAGCGTGCCTTGCGCTTTTAAGTTTATATTAGTATGTATGAAATAGATTTTCTTGAAAATGTCTGCTTACAGGATTTATAAAATTGACGCCAGGGCCCAATTTCATAGAGCTGCTTAAGCAGAAAATTTATGCTTACCAAAATAAGGTTACCAGTCAAAATACCATCTGACTTTCATAATCTCCAACTGGTATCCTGCTTATTTTTACTTAGCAGAATAATTTGATGCAATATTTTCTGCTTAAGCAGCTCTATGAAACTGGGCCCTGATGAGATGGGTTTGTCTGTGTCTCATGCTTAGCATGTTTAGTTTGGCTGTGTACATGCAGTACTGATTCCATGTTAAAAGCCTTCATTATCAAGGCCCAATTTCATAGAGCTGCTTAAGCAGAAAATTTAGCTTAACAGCCAAGCAAACATTAGCAGGAAACCAGTCAATAATTGAAACTGTTGAATGGTAGTTTGGCTGTTAACCTTATTATGGTAAGCAAAATTGTTTTGTGCTTAAGCACCTTTATGAAATTGGGCCTGGTTTCAGAGTGGTCAAAAGTTTACACCATATGCTTTCTTTCCTTTCCTTGTCTCCAGGCAACGATGCCCTGAAGTCCCTAGTGGACAGCGTAACCCAGAAGTCCGTCAGCGCACCCCGCCCTCTCCTCAACAGCACGGTCATCATTGACCGAGCCATCTCAGATCTTCGACAACTCATGATGGACCTGCCAACCTACGCTGATCAATTCCTGAATATGATCTGTAACATCTTGCAAGAGTACAAGGACACATGTTATGCCATATACAGAGGTGAACAATGCTTCAATCCTGCCGTAATCCTTTCCTTAACACAGGCGACTTCTATCGACTGCACTTATACCCCTCTTTTTTACCATTGGGGCCTTTTGTCGACTGCACTCATACCCCCTCTCCCTTACCATAGGCGACTTTTGTCCACTGCACTCATACTTCCGCTTCTTTACCAATGGTGACTTCAGTCGCCCAAGCTTACACACAAAAAAGTACTCAAGCCTAAGAACAAAGGCCGTTCATTATAAAGCTTTAGTTTTGTCCATGTTCACCCTCCATACCCAAGCTTTCTGTTTTTAGAAAGAGAAAGATCGGATCTTTCCCATGATGGATCATTCCTTCACGAGAGAGTATTCGTGTCGGCCTATTTTAGGGTCCAAACATCAGGCCATTGAAATTTTGTGCGTTTGTGTTTTTTCTCACGTTGAAGTTATCTTTCTTTGTTATCAAGGTTTGGTACAGCCAGAGTCGGAAGATAAACGCATCGTGAGTGCCAGCTGGGTCAAGGATGAGGATATAAACCAGTGTCTGAGATTGCTGCCTAACTGGGCAAACCTACAGGTGCTTAGCAAGCAAGGCAAGGATGGTAAAGACAGTGCCGTGCTGGAGACTATTGAAGACATTAGGGAGAGAAATGCAAAGGTAAGGGTGGAATGTCAGAATAAACAAGCCATAACTCGGGGTTGAATCTTGTGTAGCCACATTGAATCTTGGAAAACATTGAGTTACTTGAGGTTTAACCCTAAGTTACTGCTTGTTTAATTTTGCATTTATTCTGCCCTAAATATCAAGCAGAATGTCTTTTTGAGGATCCTTCTTTCATCTTTAGAAAAAAGAATTTAAAAAACCAAAGACAGACTATAACTAGTGAACTTAATCCTCCTACTCTCTGACCATTCAATATTATTCACTGTGGTTTGAGTGATAGATAAACTATGCAGGCCTGCAATGTGATATCATGTAGTGAATGGATCTACACAGTACACAGTCAACCCTCGTACTGTCTGACCATTCAATATCACTTACTGTGGTTTGAATGATAGATAAACTATGCCAGCCTGCAATATGATATCATGTAGTGAATGGATCTACACAGTACACAGTCAACCCTCCTACTGTCTGACCATTCAATATCATCCAGTGTGGTTTTAAATCATATATAAGCTACTCTAGCCTGTGATATGGTATCACGTTGAGAATGAGTCTACACAGTACACATCTGTACACAATTTAGTTTGTGCACAGTTGTACCACCATATACAACCTGTACAGTTGATTAGTTTCAGATCAACTCACTGGAAAATATTACCGGAAGTTGGAGGGTTAATGATAAAAACAAGATTCAAATTTCCCAGCATGATGTACTTGATTTGATAAAGCCCATTAGCCAGTCATGTTGTATTATTTCCCTCTCATGGTGGCAGGAGTCGGAGCTTCTGGTGACCAATCTTGGGGATAAACTTCTCCAGGGTCATGAGGTGCTGTGTGATATACCATCCCTTAAGCTTCTAGCTAATCTACATGAAAGCCTGGTGAGTACAAACCCTCAAAGCTCTATCATGACTAGACTAGTTGGACCAACAAAAACATCAGGCCAATCAATTCCTGAAATTTAATCTTGGCCATCTTTAGAATGTGGTCTCATTTCAGTGTTTTGTCTTCTCTCCTTGATCCAAAACTGTTTTATTGCATTTACTTTTCTTTACTGATTCTTGGTTTACAATTGTACTACTTTTCATAAGGTTTTCATTGTTTGTGTGCATTGATTTCTCATATTCTTTATATGTATGTTGAAATGCTTGGCCTAATAATAATAATCGACGGCTGTTTACTGTTGAATTCTGTACTTACGGCCTGTAGAAATACACACTTTACAGGGTGTCGTAAGCACAAAGTTCTGAAATAAAGCCCTGAAACTGAGAGTCATTATGATGCCATGATAGTTACTCTCCCCAGTTAGTACTTTATAAGCAGGACAGTTCTTTTTAGAACTAAGTCGTCCCTCCGAATTCCGAAATCTACTCCACAGTAGTAGAATAATAACTGGACAAGTTCTCACAAGAACAATCTACTGTATATAGCAAAGTAGATATAATCACATGGTGTTACCGCAAACCAAATATACATTGACACCTCACCATGCATTGCCTCAAAACCTAGTTTATTCTCGTCATGTAGAATTTCCATAATTTTTGATTTTTTTTTCAAAAGCTCGGATGGTTTTTCTTCCATTTCCTCTCTGTTGTTCTTGATCTCAGGAGTGGTTTTCGAGTGGTATACGTATGTTCGCTGGTACTTTACCAAGCAGCGGAATTAACATGTTAACTACCACAGGAGGCGTAACCATAGTAAGTGTATACGAGCTGACACTCTTCCACTTGTTGTTGTTGTTTTTGTTTTCTTAAATACGTAAACAAACTGGGAAGGCACTGTATCCATGCCCCGATTTCCTCAACCCTTGCTAGAGATATTCTTGTGGGACATTTTGATTACACTAACCATCTTTGTGTCTTGTCTTGTCTCGTAGGAGGTACCCGCAGTTGAAGACAGCCTCCTTCATACCCTCATCTCCCAAGCCAAGGAGTTTAAAGAGTTGGCAGACATCTGTCTGTTAGTTCTTCATCTGGAGCTAAGGCTGCACTGCTTCTACTACCTTCTCCCTGTGGCTAAACAGGTGCGTTAACGTTCAAACAGATTGGGGGCAAAACGTTTGGCTAAGTTAAGTTGTTCAAAGGGCAAAGTCAGGAGCAGCGTTTCCCCTCCCCACCTTGCTAGTCAGTGACCGCCTTGCTCATTTTTTTTGTCAATATCACCACCTCCCTGTGAAAACATGCCATAAAGAAAACATATAAGGACATATGTTCATTTTGTGTCATTTATGAGCTTTTTCCCTGACCTCTATGTATCAAGAACTCACAATTTGAATTTGTTGATGGAATCACTGTGCGTCTGTGTGAGCGCTGCATTGATGTCAGTTTGCAGACTCTGTAAATTTTGCTTCACTGATCAATCTGAATTTACCACCTTGCTCAGTTCATCCACTGGTTTTAGACTAAATGTTTTATGAGGTCAAATCACTTCTGATGCCTCTTTACAGTGATTAAGTATTAAGCATAAAAGGAGAGCTGTCAAAACCATATTTAATAATCATGATAGCTTTTCTTAATCATTACATCAAAGGGCTTTTCCTTGAAGCCATTTTCTTTATTTATTTTCCGATATTTGCATTACAGTCTAGTTTCTTCATAAGTGCTGACAATGTGGATCCTGACCCAAATGTGCTGAAACTCAACAAAGATCTGTCAACATTGGAGGAAGCCCTCAATCCAAGCCTCATGCCTCATAAATTCAAGTAAGGCCAGAAACTTTACCTTCAGTAAAATTACCTTATTGTGTTTATATATTTTCCAAGATTGACAAGAGGTTTTAGATATCTAATCTCATATCCAATCAAATCTAATCTAATCAAATCTGAAATTTATCTGATTTTTGTGTATTTCAGGTACATTTTGAAGGCCTTGGGTTTTCAAAAAGCGCTAGGACTAGTCTTATCTCGAGTTAGACCGAGTTACTAGTCCTAACTTGTAGGACTAGTCCTAAGTTAGGACTAGTTTTGTGAAATCCACCCTTGGTCATGTAATGTCATATTTAATCTTATCTTGTCCATTCTTAATCCGTTCTGATTCTGTGTTGTGTATTAACTTAGGTATGTTTTTGAAGGCCTAGTTATCTCATTTAATCTAATCCAATCTAAATCTTTACGACCCTGTGTGGTGTTTTCAAGGTAACTTTTTGAAGGCCTAGTTATCTCACCTAATCTAATCCAATCTTTAACTTAATTCGATTATTACATTTTTCAGGTACGTCTTTGAAGGCCTTGGTCATCTGATCTCATTCATCCTGATCAACAGTGCCCAGTACATCAAGAGAATCAATGAGAACGGCATCAAGAAAATGTACGTTCACAATATCTTGTTGCCTTTAAATCCTCCTCCGTACAAACATGGCAGTAATAAATATCTATAAACCTTTTTGATTTCTTTTTTCTTATTTCTTTTTTTATCAGCTTCCTCCCTTGTTTATCTCCCAACCCTTCTCCCAAGAAGTAGCCTCTTCAAGTAGTGGGACTTAAAGATTGATCACTTGTAAGGGTGAAAACTACAAGATGATGTTGTTTCTTAAAGGGGGCGGGCACGAGATTGTTAAGATTGAAATTATATATGTTCACAGATTTGCAGGTAACTTACATGGTAAAAGTAGTCACAGTGTGAAACTTTCCTTGAAATAATTTTTTTCTGAAATGCTGTAGTTTTTGGGAAATGAGTAAAACAATTGGTTTTTTATATCATGAGTCCAAATCTCGATGTTTGAAAATAGTTCAAACATATTAGGGTTTTTTCTTTTCTTTTTTAAGTTAAACTTCATAGGTTTGTTAACTCATGTGTCTTGGGTAACGTGCGGATATTGGTCTTTGACAGTCACAGATGTTGTCTGTGTGCTTCAAGCCAATTATGACAAAACAAATTCTGGTCACTTTCTTGATATACAGGTGTAGAAACATCTTCATTCTGCAGCAGAACTTGACGAATATCACTATGTCTAGGGAGACGGATCTAGATCATGCACGCAACTACTATGAACTCATGTACAAAAACACAGACGTAAGTAGCATTTGAAACTTGGAAATACGAATGGAGAGAAAAAGAAAAGAAACTCTTTCGGCAAAAATCAGATCGTTCAACCTTTCAATTCCGAATTTCCTCCTGACAGTTCAGCGAAGATGAAAAAGAAAGCAACATTTATGTCTTCTGGTCCTGCGAATATGCTTAGCTACGAGAACTGTGGCCTACTGACAATTGTGTCTTTTTAATATCTTGCTACTGTACAACAAATGTTATTTTTGTTTTGTAAGAGGCCAAGACTACCAGTCAGTCTTGGCTTTTTGTTTCTTTTTCTTGTCTTGGTTTTATTTTTGTTACCTTTGTAAAGCGCCTCGAGACCTTGTTTATTATTATAACTATTGGAAAGTTTGAACTGAGATTTATTCTCTTTCTTACTCCGCATTGTCCACCGTTTAGGAGATACTGAATGGCATCGTTGAGCAGGGAGCTTTCTTCAAGGAGTTGGAGTATCGCAATCTTGTCCATCTTCAACAGCGGAGCAGCCCTGCCTTCGATCAGAAACAACTCACGAAGATGCTGAAGAAGCTGGAGGAAATTATGATGGAGGCAGTCTAGCTCTAAGAGAAGTTTTAAAAACACCTGGCCAAATTTTAGTCAGGAAAAATTCTGTATGTATTGGGGCAGATTATTCAGTGTGAAAGCATTGGTTTGGGAGGCTAGTGCGTAAAGCGCTCGCCTCTCAACAATGTAGCCCTTGCTCAATTCCCAGCTAGGGTCATATGTGAGTAGAGTTGTGCGTTGGTTCTCTCCTGTGCCACAAAGGTTTTTCTCTGGGCCCTCTGGTTTTCCTCCCTCTGGAAAAATCAAACACTTTCGATCTCTGGCTGTGCTCCGTGTTCATGGTTCGATGTGGCTGGTTGCCAAAAGGCACCTCGACCACAATGTAGCCTCGTCCTTCACAATTCAGCTTCTCAGCTGCTAGTAAGGATGATTTGCCTCCCAAACTAAATTGTTGGGTGTCTGGCAGAAAGACACAAGTCTCTACGATCGTCCGCCAGACACACAAATAGTATGTCCAAGCAGAAGGTTGTAAGCAATAAAATGCCATCTTCGGAAGGAAATATAGGGAATAACTGTTGCCACGGTTACTCCAAATATGTTTTCCATTCCCATGTGGAATTTAACTTTCCTACAATGACTATATGAATGTCAGAAATTGTTTACAACCCTTTTGCCAGGCATAACTTTTAAAACATCCTTCTCTGGGCCACACAACGAAATGTATTTTATGGGATAGCAAGAGTTTTTGCAAGCACACTTTGCATAGCTAAGGACTCCCCAAACACAGCTAGCAAGAAATTTGCTGAACTCGGTTAGCAAAAAAAAAAAAAAAAAATGGACCAAGGATCTTGTTTTAAAAAGATGCTTAATAGAAATGCATTTCTTGGCTAATTAGCTAATCTTAGCATTTATTAGATGGGGGACAGGCAAAAATGATATAGATCACATGGCATTTTGGCTGGTAACTCGGTTTGCTAAGCAAATCTGTTCAGTGCTAAGCAAATGTGCCTATTTATATTTATATGTAAGAGATTGTGTTGAGCTCATTTGGAGAGGAATGGTATTGCAGGCAAAAGGTGATAAAAATAGATAAAAAGGTGTTTGGTTTTGTTTTTTTGCTTGAATATTGTTTCATGATTTTGTTATGAAAACACATTTTTATTAGTAGAAAATTGAAAAACATATATTCCGATGTTACTTTTTTTATACGTTAGCATTATAGAATGCATGTGCAATATTATAATATACAGTGATTCGTGTTTAATCAAGATTCGACAGGATTGACGTAACCCTTGCACAGAAAAATTGAACTTCCAGTTAGTGTAGTTCTTAAGCACTGTTTACTCAACGCATTTCAGATGTAGTGATTGCAATGACGATAAAGAATTTTATATTAGTACGGGTAAAACCCCAAATAATACTTGATGCATTACGAGTCCTGAGGAAAATATTTCAAAGGAATTCGGTGAGAGTTGAACCCTTGCCCTTCTTCATTCCAGTGCAAGGTCACAAGCTTTATTTGAACTTCCCAGTTAAAACTACAATGTGAATATGAAACATGACGAAACATATTAAAGTTAATACCTGTACTTAATGTCAACTTAACTATTTAACACACACAAAAATCAAGATCATACTTTCCATTTACCGATGGCCAAGTCATCTTGATACGAGTTTGAAGCCAGGCCATAAACAGTGCCATAATTGCTTCTCTTCAGCCAGGAGTTTAACAAACAATTTTCGTAGCGGCTCAAAATTGATAAGATTAGGCAAGTCAAGAACATCATGTCTTCTCTAGTGTTAAACTAATCTAATTTTGATTAAAACCCCAAGTAATTCTTTCAGGCAGTTTTTTTCAAACGGTCATTTCTCTGTTTCCGAGCACCCCAGATCAGAATCAGTCGAGGTTCAGTACATCCAGGCATTTGAAACTGGTAAGTAAGCCACTGAAGTTTGTTTTTAACTCTTTCTATTTTATTACTATTTGCCACCAATTATAACTTTATTTCAATTGCCCGTTAAAGGTCAAAGAGCCATACTGTAAATCTTATGTGTCTTGTCGAAGCGTGTATAAAAAAAATGAACTGTAATAAAATGAATAAAAAAATAACAAAATAAATAACACAAACAAGAAAAAGTGCTTTTTCTATGTTTATTTCTCCTTATCTATCTTTGTTTTTAAATACCATTTTTAGAATATGAGGTCTTCATAACTTTCACTTTAAACTCTAAAACCTGAATTGCATACAGTTACAAATCTTCCATACAAAATTTATTGTACTCATCCACTCTAAAATTAATTTCAGATTCCTTATCGGACTGTTACTCTTATTGTACTCTTGAGGTCACTGTAAGGTACATTGCTGAGAGACATGATAAATATAAGCATCAACATCACAACAATATATTGATTATTAATCCCAAAGATGACTTTGAATAATGGGAGAGTTTGGGACACTAGGTGGCAGCTACCAGACCAGGGGTCGATTTCACAAAGCACTAAGATTCATCTGAAGATGAGTCGTCGGTATTGCCATAGTGATTTTTATTGTGAATCAGTCTTAACTGCAAAGTGTGATGCCACAATACAAATCACTATGGTAACTCTGACAACTCATCTTAAGATGAATCAGAGTGCTTTGTAAAATTGAAACCCAGGTCTTAATTTCACAAAAAGTGCCAATCAGTCTTTACTGCTAAGCAAAGTGTGATGTCACAATACAAATCACTGGGGCAGCTTTAGTGAACTCGAGACCAGATAGTTTTTCTTTGTTAGCGTGGTTCTGAGGGTGCACACATTTCCGAGAAAAATGGAGATTGCTGGTAAATTGGCTGCCACATAGTATCACCGAAAGCCCCTGCTTTGTAATGGCACCAGCCGACCTGAGAAAAAGCCCTGTCACTTGTCATCCATAAGGTAATATAACTGGAATTTAATATTCATACAGAATCACTGTAATAGTCTGGCAAACAGGTGATTGGATTGTGGCTTTGATGATACAAGCACGGAATTTGACACAAAGTATGTTCGAGAAAGAAATTTGTCTGTAGGGCCATCGCAGATTTGACCTTTGAAAAAAATATGGGTGGTATAACAAGCAATGGCAGCCGTGTTGAAAAATAAATAAATTGCTTGTTATTCTACCAATATTTAAAAAAAAATTCAAATCTGTGATGGCCCTATAGGTAAATATCTTTCTCATGACATACTCTGATTGTGTGTCAAATTCCATGGTTGTATCATCAAAGACACAACTCATCCAAATATTTGCCCTATCTGCCCACTATAATAAAAACTGTTTTAAGAAAAAATCTGGGACCAGAAAAATCTATTTCTTGCCTGGCTGGGGAAGCCTCGATAACATTTATCAGTAATTTATCTCTTTAACAAACTACATGTAGGTAGAAATAATTAATTTAAACTCAGCGATATGCACTTATTTTACAATTTGTGTATATATTTAAATGCTACTGTAATTGGGAATAATCATACTTCACACTCTGTCTGACATGGGAGACTCCAGAGGACTTGGGGAAAGTCTAATCAGTCTATGGCATTATCAGCTATCGAGCCATAGACCAGGCAAGTCTACCAGGTAAATTTTTGAAACCTTGGCTTCTCAGTACATTACTTTAACAGGTGTAGGAAACGAGCCTTGTTCAACCTTTCAATTGCACTAACTGCACAATATTGTTACAGATGGCATCCGAGGGCACTGTAACTGCACAATTTGGTACATCAAGTACCTTTACCGTATGTAATGAGCTCTGCTGTGGACTAATGCTTAGTAGACTTTACAAGGTAACCAGCAGTCGCAACCTCACTGTAACCTCATCACTATTAATCCCATGGTAGATCGTCATTGATGAGTTTGCAGCTGCTGTTCCATTTAGAGTCTACCCAAGTACACCTGTTGCCAGCTTAAACTTAAATATCATGGACACAATGGGTTAATGGTAAACACCAAACTGTTCAGGAAAGGGTGAGTAGTTTACATGGACGGTACATCATTGTGGTAACTTTTTCTAATGAGTTTCAAAACATTCAAATATTTAAAAGTAGTGCAGAACAGTGGCGTTAAGGAGCAAACATAATTTGGGGGACTATTGAATGTATCGAACCATTCATTTGTGCATTTTTTTTCGGTCCCACTTGGGGGCGGGCGGAAGGATTCTAAGCAGGCGGGGGGGGGGGGGGGTCTTTAAAAAAACATCATTAAAGCTGTTTTTAGAACCATGAACAAATATGAATTTTTTTTACATCACCTCTGGACTTTTCACTGACAGGACTCTGCCATGCGTGTATTCACCTTTTGTGCTTATTGTTTACTTCACTTTTGTGTTGTAAGCATGCATGGTTGGATGTTGCCCATTATGCCTCGAAAAACAGAACCTGCTGTGTCGGAGCAGACCATTCGAAACACGGCCATTAATAACAGCTAGTTCTCAATAGGTCTTTTAGGGTTTGTTAGCACTTTTTTAATGAAATTTCATTACATTTATTTTCTAGAAAATCACCACAAGACCATCAGTCTTCAGCTCAGAACTCTCACTGCGCTGAAGTAAATTGTCACAAGACCTGGGGTGGATTTCACAAAGCGCTAGGACTAGTCTTATCTCGAGTTAGGATGAGTAACTAGTCCTAACTTATAAGACTTGTCTTAAGTAAGGACTAGTTTTGTGAAATCCACCCCAGAACCATTCTGTCTTTTTAACATTTACTGACTTTTAAGGTTTGGACCTGGTGTGGAATTTCACAAAGCACTAGGACTAGTCTTATCTCGAGTTAGGATGAGTAACGAGTCTTAACTTATAGGACTTGTCCCAAGTTAGGACTTGTCCCAAGTTAGGACAAGTTTTGTGAAATTCACCCCTGAAAAGTTAAAGGTTTAAGATTAAATGTTAGAAAGATGTATTTGTCCCAAAACAATGATGTACAACCCATTGTCAGAGCATGTAAGCTTGGATAGTTGTTGGTTGCACTTCTACCAAACCAATTTTGAAATCGTTTAGAAATCATAATCAACTTTTTTTTTAAATTGTAAAAAAAGAAAGGACGTTGTCACACTAAAAGGCAGCAGTTTTAGCAAAATAATTGTAGAGAGATACAAATTATACATCATCTGAAATATCATTGAGTTCAGGTTTAAATATACATTTAAATAAATTATCATAATTTAACTTCTATTTAACTGCAACAGCAGTTAAAGAAGTGAAATACTTGTTAAAAACTTTTTAATACATTTAAGTAAAAAATACAAAAAGATCCCCCCCCCCAAAAAAAAAAATAATAATAATAACAAAGTAATGAAACAATTTTCTGTAATTCGTATTAAACATTGAAAACTTGTTACCTTTGATTATTTCTCCATTCCCAACTCCCTTGAGTGATTTGGACCATGACACTAGGATCCTTCCTCACTCTAACAAAATCCAACACCATGGTTAACTCAGCAAGCAAACTGTTGGACTCTGAAATATATGCCTGATCCCATGTAAAGCATGATCAGTTTACTAGTGCAGTCCTCAGTCAAAACATGCAGCTTGATTTTGCAGGGTTGGGGATGGTTTGGGTTAATATCACTGTGACGGACGCAAGTGCACCCTCACTTGACGGGTATGTTTTCCCGCATTTTGTAGACTTCACACAGGCAAAAACTTTGTAGACATGTCTAAACAGTAATTCAGCCTAGTTGATTGCCTAAAATTATTGGCAGTTGTGGAAGAGCGTACTGGATATTTTACTTGATCGTCCAGGATTTGGGTGTTTGTTTGTGATAGCACTTCTAAATAAATAACCATGTCAGAGGCTACAACTGTTCGTTTGTCCAAGTGATTGACTCTTTTGTGCAAGTTCATACCCTAGTTGTACTGGCTAGGTGTCGAAACGGGGACTCAAATCCCAATGCTGAATTACACCTCGGCAACCCTAGAGCTTACTGAAGTGGCTACTGCCGTCAATGCCATTTTACATCAAAAGTAATTTTCTATCTGTGAAATCGTAGAACTTTTTCGCAGCTAACATTGGAAGACACAAGTTGCACTCATTAAAAAAACAATAGTGTAAGTGAACAAAACTGCTGAACTCTCGCACTGCGAGGTCCTTCATACCAAGCCAAATGCATTAATCATAAAAAAAACCTAATCTTTTTTTTAATATAACTTTACGTTCATTTTGGCTTGTAGTTAAAACAAGTCAACATTTGGTTAACCTGTGACTACTTTTTTTATCCAATACATGATTTTATTAAAATTCAGACCTTGTACAAATTTAGCAGAATCAAGACTGGACATGCCTGTAAGTCTATACCGAAGTAACCCTCTCACCTCCCCAACCCCGAAAGGTATCTTTCTTTCAATGGAATAACCCTTACCATGAGAAAGTACCTAACCCAATGAGCTGCCATTAAAAACCAGAAGGTTCGTCTAATCACATGCACATTCCTTAGAGACATTTCGGGGAAACATTAACCATTCTGCTCCACCACACTGCAGCATCTTCGTCGAGCCATCTCCATTCCAACGTTTAATCAGCGATACTGTGATAGATTTTCCTTGATTCTTTTTTTCATCGTGGGCAGCAGACTGATGTGTTTATCTCCGCACTGAATGACGCAGTTCTCCAGTTCGCCTTTGAGTTTCTCAACCTCATGTGGGGAAGCGGATGGATGGATGCGATCTTTGACGCTGTCTTGACATTGCATGCCACAACGCTGTAGCCTATCCTGAAAAAAGAATGTTTTAATGCCGACTTTATATTAACAAAAAACCTGCTAAGAATTTTATTGTTGAATTCAATTGTTCTCACAAGATAACTTTCAATATATACTGCAGGTACTGCCTGATTCTTTACGGAGGAAATTGCCTCCATGCCCCTTAGTCATTGCCGTGGTGTCCCTTGAAATGTTCCAGTAGAAATTGAAAACTTCCTCGTAGAGGTGCCCCTTACTATTACTAAGGACAAAAAGGCCCGCCCTTTGAGAAGTATTAGGTCTGAGACTGTGAAAGTCTTGCATGGTCTTTGAACGATGGAACCACTTAATATTCTTTCCTTCAATTGTTTCAAACACACCAAATTTGCCAAAGGTTCATGGAAGTTTGCGGTCAGACGATGTGAAGAGTGGAAGTGAGAAAATGGGCAACTCCATAATTTATTTCCCATTTCAAACTTTGCTTGCTTTACACCAATAGGCCATGTTTTTGACACTCAAGAGGGCGCAATACTAATTCAACTTTGAAAGTACACAAATATTTTGAAACGCTAAAAATACAAAGTTTCCAAGTAAGTATCTTACATTGTATTATATTAACTGCTTTATTAGGAAGCTCACACTATTTACCACACTATTTCTATGGTTTGACCCCCAAACTACCCCAAAGGGCGCCCTCTTGCAGTCAAACAAGAGGCAAATTTAGACGAGAGGTTCACAGATGAGGATGTTTGGCAATTTACCAAATAAATCTTACCAGAAAATCATTCATTTCGGACTGCATATAGTTTTGAGCAGCCTGCAATGGTTGGGAACACCTCTCAATGCATTGCTGCACCTCTGGCATACTTGCTTGTTTGTTATCACAGCATTTAGCACTCTGCAAATACATGTTTTTCTGAAACAAAAATTCAACAAGAATATACACATTTTAATTTTATTTGTTCACTATACAATATTTTTTCGAAACAATTGACATGACCTTTCAAAATCTTTACAAAGGTGTGAGCCAGGTAATACATTTTAAATTACAATTCGTTTAATCAAAATATATTTTTTTAAACTAATTAAATCTGAACGTGTGACTCAATATAAAATTAAAAGTTACCCAATGGTCAAGACCTTTTCCGTTTTAGCGGGCATTTATGCTTAATTATTTGTTTCCAATCAAACTTCAAGTTCAAAGCTAATGTTTTGTAAGCTTGGCCCCGACCGGACAAAACACTATTTAAGATCAAACCGGCGCAGTCGAGCCAGCCAGCAAATACAACGAGGTACGAAAGTAAACAAAACACGGCCGGCAGCCGGCATGACCGGTCACATGTTTGTCCAGTGCCCAGTCAGTGGGTCGAAGTTCACCTCACCGCCCGTCTCGTGGGATACGGTCAATCACCACTCCCGGTGCTATTTTTACTTGAGTCCGTAACGATAACCAAAACACATACTCAACAACAATAGACGCCAACTATCTACATAATATCTACCTGCATTTGTCTGAAAGCTTCCTGGTCCAATTCATTTACCATGGCAGACACGGAATCATCAACTCGTTTTCTGCACGCTTGTACAGCAATCGATTCCGCCATCTTGCCAGAGAGCTGAGGCAGAGAGCAGCTGAAGCTATTCTGACGTCATCACTTCTTGAGGGCGCACTTTTAAATCAAAACTCCCCGCGCACTCTCTCGAGCACAGCAGTCTGTCGACAATACTTCCGTGTTTGCAACACGTGGGTTCAAAACACCTTTTGTTACCTTCACATTTTCTTGATAATTTTCACAACCTTAAGGACATTTATGTTGCGGCTATCAGTGACTCTAAGACTACTTAAACTTCACCCCGAAATTGGTCGGTCGTGCTGGAGAAACTCGGCAAAACAGTTTGTGGAGAGCGCCTCTTGTTTGTTGAAAGGTTTGACAGCAATCGGCAAAATGAGTTCAGCCACTGGTCCAGCCGACATCGACATGACAGAAATGGCAAAGAAATCTGCAGCGTATGCAGCCGTCGACGCACATGTCAAGGTATAAAAACTATAGTCTATTGAGGACGTGTGACTCTTTAATTTTCTTTAAAGAATTATTACAATTTTCCCTTTTTACCCATCCTATTCCGAATACTATTCGTGCCCAGTGCAGTGGCACAAAAAGGCCTCCAAAAAAACCCAAGCTTATTTTATGCTCCCACTTTCTTCTGTCTTGTGCTTGACCTGTTGACCCCCCCGACTTCATTCCATGCTTTCATTATTCCAGATGATTTGCTTTCTTTTTCTCCTCCTAAATTTTCCTCATTGGTTGTATAGGAAATAAATTCACTGTGGTCATTATTTTGGTGGGGTCAATTTAGCTCATTTGGATGCAAAATAAAAAAAATTCATAACATTTTTCAGATATTCATAAAATCTTGTGTATTCCTCAATTTATTTATTTCCATTTCCATTCCTCGTTCACTTCAGGATAATTCATGTTTGGGTGTTGGAAGTGGTTCAACGATTGTCTATGCAGTGGAGAGATTAGGTAAGAATTATCTAGTTGCGATAATCGTAACCCTCCATCCTCCCGACGGTCGGAGACCGGAGGGTTACGAGACAAGACTGATATTATCGGTGTAACTAGCAGTTTTGACCAGTTTTTGCCAGACTCGTGATCAGATTCGTCCATTTTTTCCACTTTCCAAAATCATGACAGACATTCTAAAAACATGGAGTTGATCTTTATTGTATGACAACGTCATCTGGAACCCTTAAAACAACATCATGAAAATATTTGGCAGAAAAAACGACAAAAACTTACCAAAAGACTGACCGAATATATCCATAATCCATAGCGGGGCCAACTAGTGATTTTGAACGTCGCACTTGCTTGGCAACAACCAATCAGCGTGACCCAACCAAACACGCATCTGGACGAGCCATGGCTGTCGTATGCGTATCGGCCATTCCAGCTTGCAAACTCACCGCCTGTGTGCGCACTCGGTCCGGGGGGGGGGGGGATTGGTGCTTACACCATGGAGGTACACACACAGGCGGTGAGTTTGCAAGCTGGAATGACCGATACGCATACGACAGCCATGGCTCGTCCAGATGCGTGTTTGGTTGGGTCACGCTGATTGGTTGTTGCCAAGCAAGTGCGACGTTCAAAATCACTAGTTGGCCCCGCTATGGATTATGGATATATTCGGTCAGTCTTTTGGTAAGTTTTTGTCGTTTTTTCTGCCAAATATTTTCATGATGTTGTTTTAAGGGTTCCAGATGACGTTGTCATACAATAAAGATCAACTCCATGTGTTTAGAATGTTTTTCATGATTTTTGAAAGTGGAAAAAAATGGACGAATCTGATCACGAGTCTAGCAAAAACTGGTCAAAACTGCTAGTTACACCGATAATATCAGTCTTGTCTCGTAACCCTCCGGTCTCCGACCGTCGGGAGGATGGAGGGTTACGATTATCGCAACTAAGAATTATCATAATAATATCAAGGCCATCTTTTGGTGTTTGCCCGAGGATGACAGCGGGCAACTCGACATGAGAGAGTGATTGTGTGAATGAGTGATGGTGAAGTGTGCAGTAAGGGATGTTGGTTCATTAGATCTTTATAGAGAGGTTTCACGTGACGTCACCCCACTGAAAAGTCTAAATAATATAATTTTCTGTTTGAATTGACCCTATTTTTGACCACTTGAGGGCGCTTTCAACAGGAAATTTCCTTGCATCACAATTACAGTTTTATCCTATTTGGACTGCCTGTATGTTGTTTTCTTGTATCAATGGCCAAAATAAATAATAAGAAAAAACAATGAATGAAAAAATAATAAAAAAACAGTTCATTTTACATTTTTCGCATCACATAAATTTTGGTTCACACATGCCCTCACAAGGTCAAAAATACTGCAAATCACAATTGGACCGAAGTGGACATTTCCATTTTTGTTTGTCACTGACACCACCATGGTCCAATTGATCAAATTCCTTTCCTTCCAGCACAACGCGTCCACGGAGAGAACCTAAATGTGAAGTGCGTACCAACCTCATTCCAAGCTCATCAGCTGATTGTAAATAATGACCTCGTACTCAGTGACCTGGAAAGAACTCCAGAGGTATTTAGATCTTTATTCCTTGATGTTTTCTTGAATTAAAGTTAAAAACCTTTCTACAGTACTTTTGGTAACATTTCTAGAGAATTGCATGAGTTATGTATGGTGGGACAATTTTCCAACAATATTTCCAGGCTGACATGACCGATCATTCAAATACCATTCAAAACCATGTGGATGATATTGAATGGTCAGATAGTAAGAGGGTTGACGTTGTTCTTAAGCGTTCTCACTTAACAGTGGTCCGCTGGCCAAATACCATTAAAAACACCTGAGGACCAATGAAATCTCTCTCCAAGTGGGCCGGCTGGCTAGTTCAGTGTTGAAAAGCATCCCTTTTCAATATGAAACATGTTGACTTGAGATAAAGCTGGCAGACTAGTGAAACAGTAAGCTCACTGGCCCTGCTGGCCAGTCACTCAAAAAAAACAAATGGCAAACCCTGCACTTACTGTGTAGATCTATGCATTCACCATATGATATTGCAGGCTGGCATAGTTTATCTATCATTAAACCACAGTTGATGATATTGAATGGTCAGATAGTAAGAGGGTCGACGGTGTACTTACTGTGTGGATGCATTCGCCATATGATATAATCCTTGACGGCTGATGTAGTTTATCTATCACTAAACCACAGTTGATGATATTGAATGGTCAGATAGTAAGAGGGTTGACGGTGTACTTACTGTGTGGATGCATTCGCCATATGATATAATCCTTGACGGCTGATGTAGTTTATCTATCACTAAACCACAGTTGATGATATTGAATGGTCAGATAGTAAGAGGGTTGACGGTGTACTTACTGTGTGGATGCATTCGCCATATGATATAATCCTTGACGGCTGATGTAGTTTATCTATCACTAAACCACAGTATACAAATATTGACTGCTTCGAGTGGCATAGTAAAACTAGTCACTCGAGGTGATCCCAGGAGCAGCCTATCTTCCCGAGGCGGAGCCGAGGGAAGATAGGCGGCTCCGGGGATCACCGAGAGTGACTAGTTTTACTACGCCACGATATAAAGCAGTCAATATTTGTTTTATAACACCTCAATTTCATCCACTTTGTGGTAATATTCGTTAAACAACTGTGCGTATATCAGTCTTCAAACAACTCTATAAAATCTGATAGGAAATCTTGACAAAAAGAAAGAGGGGTACCACACTGCCTTCGTTCTCATATCGTATTTCAAATGCATGTATTATTTGATCGTTTCACCGGGTTCGAGGTTGTCGTTGGATAGTACCATTTAATAGTTCTTTTGGTCGGTGTGCAGTGTGATAGTAAAAATACACAACACCACGTGACGCACGTTCGGCCAATCAACAGATAGAGTCAAAGGAAGAGGTGTTATAATTGATGATATTGAATGGTCAGATAGTAAGAGGGTTGACGGTGTACTTACTGTGTGGATGCATTCGCCATATGATATAATCATTGACGGCTGATGTAGTTTATCTATCACTAAACCACAGTTGATGATATTGAATGGTCAGATAGTAAGAGGGTTGACGGTGTACTTACTGTGTGGATGCATTCGCCATATGATATAATCATTGACGGCTGATGTAGTTTATCTATCACTAAACCACAGTTGATGATATTGAATGGTCAGATAGTAAGAGGGTTGACGGTGTACTTACTGTGTGGATGCATTCGCCATATGATATAATCCTTGAGGGCTGATGTAGTTTATCTATCACTAAACCACAGTTGATGATATTGAATGGTCAGATAGTAAGAGGGTTGACGGTGTACTTACTGTGTGGATGCATTCGCCATATGATATAATCCTTGACGGCTGATGTAGTTTATCTATCACTAAACCACAGTTGATGATATTGAATGGTCAGATAGTAAGAGGGTTGACGGTGTACTTACTGTGTGGATGCATTCGCCATATGATATAATCCTTGACGGCTGATGTAGTTTATCTATCACTAAACCACAGTTGATGATATTGAATGGTCAGATAGTAAGAGGGTTGACGGTGTACTTACTGTGTGGATGCATTCGCCATATGATATAATTATTGACGGCTGGCATAGTTTATCTATCACTAAACAACAGTTGATGATATTGAATGGTCAGATAGTAAGAGGGTTGACGGTGTACTTACTGTGTGGATGCATTCGCCATATGATATAATCATTGACGGCTGGCATAGTTTATCTATCACTAAACCACAGTTGATGACTATGTACTGTGTAGATGCATTCAGAGCATGCTGTCATATTGCCATCTGGCATATAGTTTATGATTTATCATTAAACCATAGTGGATGGTAATGAATGGTCAGCCAGTAGGAGGGTTAATCATCATCAGTCATTGTGTCTCAGTCTCAGTGTAACCCTAAGACCTATACGTAGACCATCTTTTGAACATGAGACCTAAATCTATCTGAATGTTTCAGCATGTAAAGACACATTTTTTCTCAAAAAGCACTGTCTAAAAACCATGTAATGACATTGATCTATTCAATTTATGTTCAGTTAGACGTCGCCATCGATGGTGCAGATGAAGTAGACTGTGACCTTAATCTCATTAAAGGTGGAGGGTGAGTGTACCTTTGACATTTGACCTTGAGTACAACTTGACTTGACTCCGAGTACGTAAAGCCAACCAAAACCCTAAGTTTAACTTAGTTATTTTTTGATAAGACCTTTGTTTTTGTTTACAACCTCCGTTTTGTATGGGAGGCCTTGACTATCACAAAGTGTATAAACTGGCTTGGCATCAAAAATGAGAACAAAGTTTTATGAGGTGTAAGGTTACTCTTTGGTTTATATTACATTTATCATTGATATGGGTAATAATTTGATAGCATTACTATTATTGGTCAAACAATAAGTTGTATCTTAGCAGTGAAGGCTGCTGCACTTTTGCCAGCCTGCCTCCTGTGACGTTGCAAAAGAAAGGTCTATAGGTTTCGGTATTTAGCTTGTGTGATTTCTTGTATGGTTGTACATACAACCCTTTTTTCTGTCAATTTCTTTTTCTTATTTGTTTTCCTTTCACAGACTAAATAATAATACGATTCTGTTATTTTATCCATTTTGTATTGATGAATATAATATGTATTCTTGGTGCTGTTGTCTTGTTTTTGCCCACTTAGTTTACCCAACAGCACCGTGGCGCTGAGAAATGTAGTATTAAGCGTAGTGTAAATGTATGTTGTTATTTATTATTATTTTAACTTCTGTGTGATACAGGTATTTTACAGGTACCTTGCTGACTTCAGAATGATCTACTCAACAGATCCTGCATTTGTTTACTTCTGTTGCATTGCCTTCCCTTTAGCCCTTTCCCCTCTGACTCCCCCGCCCCCTTCCCCCAAAAGGAACTCTCCAGGCAACTTGCTGAATATTTCAGACATAAGGCCAATAGCTACATGTACATGCCTGGAATTTCATCTTTTAGAGGGCGAGGCCATTTTCATTTTGCAAAGGGCTCTTCTACTGGACAAATTTAAAAGTCTATGAGAACTTTTGAAGGGGCACCAAGGCCAAGATCAGGGCACTGGAGGGCATGTCCTCCGTGGCCTTTGTGTAATTCCAGTCCTGCATGTATACGTGTATTTTGCATTGAATATTGTGAGACATAAACCCTGTATTGTAGAGATTGTTTTTATTTTTCATGTGTTTTGGACAGCTGCTGTCCACCACCCTTTTCCCCCGGCAGGCTTCAGAAGGTCCCAGACAGTGGTAGTTATTGTTTGGGATCATTCAGTAAGACACACTGTCTTTTGAACAGCAGATAGTGCTGTATGCCTACCGTAAGACAGAAATGAAGCTATCAGTGTTTAAGTTGTAATTGAAGCCGATTGGGTTATTAACTCTGGCATTTGTGTTTTCATCTTGAATTTATATATTTTTCAAATACTCGTAATATTTTTAATGTGCACACATTTAACCAGCTTGCGCTGGGGATTTTCCGTTTTTTTGTTTTTTTTACGGGTGACCTTTGTTCCTTCCATCTGATTTCTGGCAGGGTAAATATTGATGTTAACTGGTTGAAGTTTCTCTCAAGAGTCACCTCTTCAAGACAGCATTATGTAGCTCCTAAATTGTTTATTTTGTTGTTTGTTTGTTTGTTTGTTTGCTACTTGTTGTTATAAGGTTACTTTTCATTAGGTTTTTGAATGGATTAATTGATTTCAAATTTTGTGTTCATCTGTCTATAACCTTACACATCTATTTAGATTTATTTGGCGCATTACAAATATTTATTAATAGGCCTACTTATCATTATAAAAATATTATAATTATTTTATTGTCAGAAATGTGTATTTATTCCAAAAATGATTAACATGTGTAGGCCATAAACGACATAGGTGTGATTGGTAAATGTCTTTAGCCAGATAGTCTAGAATTATGAATAATAATAATAATGGACATTTAGATATGGTTCCAATATCCTCAAATTTTAAATACTCATGGCACATGATCATTGTATACAGTTGTAGTAATTTAGTCAATTTTTGTTTTGACACACAGTGGATGTCTGACCCAAGAGAAGATTGTTGCCGCTAATGCCAAGTATTTTGTTGTCATAGCTGACTATAGGTAGGTAAAAAAAATGCTTCATTTTCTCCACTGCTTTGCCATTGTATCTTGGAATAAACTATGCAAGTCACAGTGATCTTCAGCAATGTAATGGTGTATTGGTTCATTCTTCCAGGAAGAAGTCAAGTCAACTAGGAGACCATTGGGATCGTGGTGTTCCCATCGAGGTCATTCCCCTTGCCTATAAACCCATCATGATCGCCCTGGCTACAAGGTTCGGTGGTGAAGCTTTACTAAGGATGGCTAAGAGCAAAGCGGTGAGTCAACTTATCACAAAATACGCCAAAATCAGCCACTGTAAGACGATAGAAACACATTCATGAATACTTTACTCTGTGGTACATGATAATAATAGTACTCAGTTTTTTATATAGTGATTTATTTTTGGACGTCTCAAAGCACTTGATATGATTTTTAAGACAGATATGCCAAGTTTTTGAATTGTGAGACCCATTTATATGTCACCTTGTAAGGGTTTACAAGGTGATGAGCCGTAATCTGCTTCCAACCACGCCAGAAACACTGGGGTAAATTCCTTCTCTTAGCGATAAGTGTCAGTGGGTTCTTTAACTCCTTCACTACATAATATAATGTACAGCTGTGATGGAATTGTTTAAGATATTTTGTTGATTTCGAGCCGCTGTCTCCGATGTATGAAGTAATTCATTGAGTGGCTGTGAGTGGTGCACCGTTGTGAAAGAGGTAATGTGCTTTACACAAGACACGGGACCTACAGCTTTATGTTCCATGCGAAGGACGAAGCAATAACAGTCAGGCATGCAACTCTTCAGCTCATCAGCTGATTTCCTCGTTTTTGGTTTCTCAGCCGTGCCATTGAAAATTAAAAAACACAATACAAAGTCTTGCTTTGCCTGGCACTTTCCTCTCTTTCTGACAAACTGCAGTTGCATGTTGGTACGTATAAGTGTCTTGCTTGAGGACACAAGTGTCGAGACCGGGGCTCGAACTCACACTCTGCCGATCAGAAACACTAAAGTCTCAGTTCGGTGCGCTTGACCCCTCAGCCACAACACGCCACATGTAGGATATGTTTTTGGTGTACTTTGTGCTTAAATAAACAGCTGCCATCGGCAGAGTTGCCAACTCGCCCTGATTCTGCAGAAAGTTCCATGAAAATAAACTAATCTTTCCATGTTCTGATCAACAAATTTGAAAATCTCCCTGATTATGGAAGCCCCTTCTCTATAAAGTTGAATGTAATTCTAAATATCTCCCTGATTGTTGTACGAAATCTCCCTGATTGCAAGATGCAAATGTCTCTGCACCGGGGGAGTTCAAGGAAACTGTGAGAGATAGTCTAAATTTGATGCCAGGAAAGCTGCTGATTTTGCTTGTGGTGTTAAATCAGAATGGCTCAAATAGACCTTTATCATGCTGCCACCATCTTGGTCATGTTCTTGGTATCCAATAACAGTAATAGGTGCTAATATTCATTGTACAAAAAGGAACCAGACTATTTGCCCTTCCAGCCTCGGTTTGGCTACATTGGTTTGAATGGGAGAAAATCAAGATGGCCGCACCATGATAAAGATCTATAAAGCACATAACCTCATTCTTGAATCAGAACTGTCTTTAAAATTTCAGTGTATTTTGTCCTGCCCCGTTGTATGATTATAAGGCATTTTTTACTCTGTACTTTATTGTAAGCAAAACGTAATATTATTTCTGTCAAATCCTTTCCTAGATTTATACCAATTTGTAAAAAATTTTGTTAATCATTCTCTTTAATCAGGGTCCGGTGGTGACAGACAATGGTAATTTTATTCTCGACTGGAAATTCAAGTCCGTCCCTGACAGCTGGGAAGAAGTGAACCAAAAAATCAAGATGATCCCCGGTAGGAAACAGTTAGACATATCTTATTCAAATAATTACATTTTAAAATGTTTCAATGTTATGTTTGAGGTTTTTCTGTTTTTTCTGTTTGATATGCAGGAGTTGTAGAGACGGGTCTATTCATCAAGATGACGAGACAGGTTTACTTTGGGATGGAGGACGGCAGTGTTTGTACCGTTCCAGAAACAGCTCAACAGTGAGTCAAACAAACAAACTCAGTTAGTTAAGAAAATGCTCTTTAAAAGAGTAATTTCCTGATATTTTTGAAACTTTCTTCGTTCCCCTGTTAAAGCCCCAGCTCAATATTGGTAAGAAAAAAAGAGAAATGTTCACAGATTTGCATATACCTTACATGGTATAAAGATAACGATAGTAGAAAACTTTCCTTGAAATATTTCTGCCTGAAGTGTTATTGTTTTTTAAATAATAAATTAAATAAGATCCAAAATTAGTTTTCGTCTCAGATGAAAACTCCGCCTTAGGAATGCGTACAAAAATGCTGAGTGCAGTTTTACCATTTTCTCGCAAACAAAACAACAAAACAACAAAACAACTGACATTTTCACAGGTTGGTTTTATGACAAACATCTTGACTTGTGCAAAGAATGGGAGCATTTACAGTCAGTTTACCAATGTTGAGCTGGGGCTTTAAAGCTATTGAAATTATTATGAACGTAGTGCGTTTTACTCATGTCCATGTTCCAACAAAATCTAGAGCGCAGCAAGTTTATTTGGGATTTGATGCTTCACTAGATGGCAAAGGGGGAGCAAAATCTGCTTCAAAAGATGGCAAGAATAAATGTATTTTTAAAAATCGCCTTGTCAAATCGCCTTGTTAAATTGTCGCCTGACATTTACGGATGGATTACGTTCGCAGTCTCGTACGCACAACTGTTCGTTCAGGAACATGGCATTGATTCGATGACGCATAAAAAAGAACAATATGCAAATAGCCGTACAAACACTACAAAATTCCAAGCTTTTACATAGGTTTGTACACAAACATGGATGCGGCCACATGGCTTCAAATTGTAGGGCAAGTTAGTGCTCCAGTTCAACCATAAGCCACGCCCACTTCACACAAAGTGGTTCCACTGATTTCCAAAACCCCTAAGGAAATGCAGCGAGTGAGAAATTGAAGTTAGGCTTTACTTGGGGAATTGTGAAGTTCTGGACTCCCCTTTGTTTCATAGGTCTCATGAAAAATGTAATCTTGTGTCGTAAGAATTGCTGTTACACAATGAAACGAGAGAATTTTGTTTAAATTTTACACGAAAGTGTGGCAGCAGTAGAGCCAGAAGTAGGAAAAAACTAGGATGTGATCGATAAGATGTGATGTATGGACTTACTAACAAGATCTTCCTAATCATGAAATTTGTGGTCTGCGACTTTCTATTTGAATAAGATTGTCCTATGGAAACTTGTATCATGGACACAAAGGGGCAAGACCAACACATTGATGGCCATTGTCTGCGTAGTGTCAGTGTAATTCCAGGTCTTCTGTTTGTCACACCAAAGGGGTGTGGAGTGGAGGGGGTTTGCACTCCCCCACCTCCAGCTCCCACGAAGGGACAATTGTTGTTGCCACAATCCTCTCAACCTCGCCATAAATCAAGTTCTTCCTTAAGTATCGCCAACTTCTGGCAAATTCCACTGTAGGGAATTTGAAGTTTAACTCATGGAATTTTTCATTTTTAGTAACCCTGATATTTTGGATCAGTATTACTGTGTTGCAAAGCTTGGTGTGCAGTACTGCAGTGGGGACCAATTATTTTGAAATCCTGGGCAAATGGTTCATTGCATGTTGTTTAGTAATTGTTTTTCTTCTTTTTTTTCCAACAAACCCCCATAAAAGGAGAGGATAAAATACAAAGGGACCAAAATAGGGACCATCATGTAAACATGTAACGTTTTTCCACTGTGTACAATTTTGAAAGGTTCTGATGTACCCAAAGAAAATGTTTGTGAGGCGTTTTTTGTGTACATGCTTAAAAACATTCTTGTTGTTTATTTCAACACTTTTAGAAAGCAGTTATTTCTAATTATGGCACAATAGTTTACTGTTCAACAGGTAGAATAACGGACGTCATATTCTAGTCTAAAATGCCACATCATATTTAAGAAGAATAGAAATCTTGAGGGCCAATGTCACACGAGGTAATCTACAGACAGCAAGAACATTCACGTTTGAATGTCCATACATTCTTCTCTGGGACACTAAGACAGTGTAAGAGCCGGAGAGGTCTAGTGTATCGATCTCAAGTTCTAGTGGCTGAATCATCAAAGCGGGGGTTCGATTCCCAGTCATGATGCTTAGGTCCTTGAGCAAGGTACTTAACCATAATTGCTTCTCTTCACCCAGGTGTATAATTCAATTCAATTCGATTAGTGTATTGTCCATTTAAAAAAGTGGAAAATTTACATGTCTAAAAATTGACGAAAGCTCCAAAACAGATCATTAAAAAATTACAATATAAAAATTAAACTAAATTAAGGTAAATTACACACTCTTACTCCTTAGTTCTACTTTAATTAGCTTGGGGTTGTATGCTCCCTAGGGAGTTGAGAAAGTTTGAGGAATATGCCTGATGAGCAGGGATAATAATGTTGTAAAGCACCTTGATCTAGCTACTAGGATATGTGCGCTAGATAAAAACCAAGTATTTATTCTTAGAAGCAAGTATTTATTATAAGAAGCAGGTATTTATTAATAGAAATGTCTCTTGCAGAACCAAAGTGTTTATTTTGAATGCATTGTAGTTGGATGCCTCCAAGTTGCCCTGTAATGTACCTCATGTGACATGACCCAAAGGGCCAATACCACACGAAGTAAATTACAGGCAATGTCAAAGAAGCAAGAACAATCATATTTCAGTTTTGATGTAAGCTTCTCTTGGAGAGTAAGACACTGTTACTCGACAAATTAATCTCATGCCACCAAACTGTTCCTTTAGCAAGCTATGCAGTTGATTGCTTCCTAGTTGCCTGTAAAAATTGCCTTGTGTGACATGGCCCATACAGCTCACTGAATAAGGACATATTAAAATTCTCTTTCAAACATTTGCAAGACATTTCTTTATCTCCTAAAATCCATCTTGTTATTAACACATTCAAAATGTTTGTATGAGTGGAAAATGTTAAGTCATCTTCCCTGTATACAATAACATTTACCAAATGCTGATTCTGATTATACAACAAAGGTGCCAGACTAATTTTCCTTTCAGCCTTGGTCTGGTTACACCGCTTTGAATGACACAAAAACCAACATGGCTACATCGTTAAAAGCATTGATTCTTTCTGCACTTTTAAGAACAGCGTGCATGCTCTGGAACCATTTGTTACCCATTCCTAAATTCTGAAAAAGAAGTAGACAGCAATGTATCCAAAAACATTCTACACACGTTTTGATACAGGATTAAACTGTACGCTTCAAATTTTATACAACTTTAAATTCTTGTGACGATCTTTACAATTGTTAAATTTAAAGGTTTGGTTCAAGGTGAAATACAGAATTGGTAAAGCTGATAGTGCAGCATTCTTACTTTGTGTGATTCAATATATACATGAAAAAAACAAACCTGTGAAAATTTGGGCTCAATCTGTTGTCTGAGTCAGGAGAAAATAGTGAAAAAACATGCACACTTTTCAGCATGTAACCACATTGTCCTTAATTTGGACTGCTACAATTGGGGTCTTCAAATTCTATTTTCTCAACAGTATTTCAGACAGAAACAATTCTATGGAAGATTGGTACTGGTATGAACTTTATAATCAGTAAACTTTCAGACTGATACTAATAAAAAATTGTTTTGATGAATACCAATCCTGTATTCTACCTTTAAACAAATGCAATATTTTCATTTCAACATATATGGTAACTGTAACAGTAATACTTCATAATATGTACTTTGATATTTTGAGTTTACATTGGTAAATTTGGGATTTAAAAGATTACAGATTTTTCACACAGGGAAGTGCATTAGACTTAAAATATTTTGACCACACAGTAAATTTTTAGTCTTGCCATAGAAATGTAGCAATTTCATATTGAAAAATAATAATTCATAAACAAAATCTCTGTAGAGTGCCTTAATAAATATGAGGTTTAATATGCAAACAGCTTCTCTAAATGAATCACCTTACACAGAATGTACAAAATTACAAACTTAAAAACTTGATAAGTTAGTGAAAACAAACGTTTAAAAAGCAAGCATGTTTGCTACAATTTTTAGTGTTTACATATTTTGTATTGTCATAGCTTAAAGACTGGCTATAGCATCTGAAAACAAATTTTTCTCTATTTTCTATAAGAAATCTTTACTCTCTATTTTTATCTTTTGAAAAAATCGATGACATTTTCTTTCACGAGTAAAGAAGATATATGATTTTCAAATTTTGGATTATGTCATTTAAATCGACTACAAACACCAATAATTTTCCCCTTCCTTCTTCAGTGGATAGCACTGCCAAGACCCAGAAGTTATTTGCAGTCAGTTGATTAGATTTTTTTCGCAGTTTGTTTTCTGCAAAACTCTTTAAAATTTGTAACCATAAAGAAGATATATGATTTTCAAATTTTGGATTATGTCATTTAAATCGACTACAAACACCAATAATTTTCCCCTTCCTTCTTCAGTGGATAGCACTGCCAAGACCCAGAAGTTATTTGCAGTCAGTTGATTAGACAAAGCAAACCATGATGGACTTGTCAGGGTTGGGGTTTAGTTTTATTAATAGACAACTGTGCTGAGGCAATAAAACTTGCCTGTCTGATAACAGTTTTTAAATTGATTTAAAATGTTTAAAATGATTTAAAAGTTTGATGAGTTAGTATTCCAAGTTTAAGCCACGGGTGCCATCAAACGTGTTATTTATTACATCTATTAAATCGCTCCAATACCCACTGCCGCAGCAAGTTACAGGATTTGAACTGGTCTCTCGTCTCTGGGCATGCTCAGTGTTCTAGAATAAGGGGGTTATGAGTTCGAAGATTGAACTAAACTAACTTTGAGGGGATTATACCAGTTGAGCATAGAAGCCTTGTTTTTCACAAGACTCGGAAAGCAGCAAGTAAACTGTTCTCTCATCACCGAGCATGCTTGGTGTTTCAGAATGCGGGGGTCGAGGGTTCGAATCCTAACCGAGTAGTCTGTATATTTTTTTCCCCCTGCAAGGCTTGGATAGCACCAAGTATAAAGTGCTTATCACACATCGGTGTAAAGTTAAAACCAAAATAATAAGCCTAATGTTAGTCTTAGCACCTGAGGGTGTAACTAACCCTTGGGTGTGGTCCCCTGGGGTGTGGTCCCCTCCCAGGTAAACTACTGTTCAGCAAATCTCGAATTCCTTTAGGAACGATACCAAAGCACTGTAAATAAATTAATCTGAAATACCATTCTATGAACAAATTAATACCAAGTATTTCAAGAAAAACTGTACCAGCCCATAATAGGAGTTAAAAATATTAAGAACATGATACTTAAATGTTTGTAATCATTTGTATTTCCACCGGAAGTTAAATAAAGATGTTAAAATATGTTTACATTTTTAAAACAAACATAAGTTGCATTTTCAGTTCTTGGATATTGTTTAGTCTAAGGCCACTTGCAACCAACTGCTGATCTGGTGTGGGCGGAAGAGATGGTGGTCCCTCCGCCCCTCTTCCCCTTCCAAATGAATCCATGTAGTAGAGGGTTCGTGATTTAACCATATGCTTTTTGCAATCTCTTGTATGCTCTGCCCTCAACCCTGCCCATCCCTTCCCCCAACCCCCCCCCCAAAAAAAATAAATAAATAAACAATTTTCTCTCATTGGTCGTCCTCCTCAGAATGCGTTACAGTATTTCTAGTTTTCTGCCGGACTGGGCAATTCGTTTGATTAACAGCAAAAATAAATAAAGAATAACCTTTGCCCATGACCAAAATCCCCCGCCTATAACACAGTATACAAGTATCAATAATATTAAAGACAAGTCATAGTTTACATATATACACAATATTTCCTTTACAACTTAAATCAGCGATGCCACTTTACATTTCTAGAAGTATTTAAAATACAATGAAGTGCACATGAAGGCTAACAATAATATCAAATATAGACAGTTTTCTCATACATACTAGGTTACTTTGTACACGTGTTTTATATCTTCAGAAGGTGTTTGTGTTTATCGTACCGTGTCAAACAATATCTCTTTGAAGTCGTTGTACGGCGGGAGAACTGAAAAAAAAAAAGCGACAAATGAAGCCATGTTAAATATTGCAGTGGGCTTGAGTTGTAGATGTAATTCATTTCTATGGGTCCGAGTTTTACTATCTGCTTTGTCCACAGCAGCATAATTTTTAGGGGGGAAAGTCACCAGCGATGACCATTTACTGGTTTTTTTTCGCAGTTTGTTTTCTGCAAAACTCTTTAAAATTTGTAACCATAAACATACATTTAAAAAAAACATTGTTGCAATTAACATGTTAGCCATTGACTGAAATGGTTCTTACCATGTTGGCAATAACGCCCTCTTGTGGTTGCCGGGCAGAAGCATCCGCCGTGTTCACATTTTCCACCATGCATGCAGAGCCGTCGACATATCCCTATATAATGACAATAAATTTCTTTTAAAAAGCTTTTAGAAAATATGTCAAGTCAAAAACTCCCACACATGCATGTCTCCATCCACCTCATCCACCCCCCCCCCCACCCCTCACTGGACTATACAATGTTTATGACATCGATTGTCATAGCAAACCAAAATTACCCTGCTAATTTTTCTGACATGTCGATGATTGAACTGTGGCATTCTGGACATTGCCAAACAGAGCCGATCAAGTTATGTTTGAAAAGTAAAGTTTCACCAAAGATTTTTATCATCAGCCGATGACTTATCTTGCCGCTGAAAATAGCCGCGTAAACACTTCCCTAATTACTCCAATTATCGTGTATTCTATCAGATATCACTGAAACTTAGTTTTGTTGATGAGTCAGATACCCAAAGAACAAAACCCTTCTCAGTTCATCTTGCGGACGTCACAAACTATCCCTCCTTCCTTACAATCCAAGACCCGCCCCTATCGATGACAGACATCCAGACTCCCCAGAGAGACAAATCCACCCGAATGACAAGTGAAGAGAACCACTAAATAGATGATAACAGTTCATCTGATGTGGGAGTCGCAAAAAAACACCCCAAAATGTCTTTTTTAAGGCTCGATTTGAGTCTAGACAGTTAACACGTCAGGAAATATTACTTAACAAGACACATTTAACATCAGTCTTTTCTACAATTAAATAAGGTACAGGGGGAATACCTGAAATCTTAACATGTTTTTCTCTCTTATTCCTGTAAGTGATATTTCTATTAGGAGAAAAAGAATCAAAACATCTTGGCTGACTAAAGACTGCTCCCCTCAGACTTTGCAAGAGTACTTCTCTCCAAACATGTCTAGACTGTTCCTTTACTTTCTTAGTTGCAGGCCCCTGGCCATTGCCTTGGTGCCCTTGAAATGTTCCAGTACAAATTTATAATTTACTCATAGAGGTGCCCTTGCCCTTTCAGGAACAATCAATCAGGCTTTTACAATTTTGTAAAAAAGTGGGATTTTAAACGAAATTTATCAGCGACTTGTTTTGGTCGCTTCATTTAAAATGTAAATGTGAGAAAATTTGTGTGATTGGTAAGGAATTTCCCTGATTACATTTTTTTACATTGATCTTCCTGGGCCTTCCAGATTTGAAAGACAGGGTCTTTGTTATGGATCAATCCTTCAGCTATCTATTTGAAATATTGTAGAGAGTCTGTAGACCTCTAAAATGGAACATTCTATAAATCCAGTCGGCTTCATCTCCACACCAAGAGGAGCCTTATTCAATTATAAGGATTTTTTCATTTTCATACCGTCTCACCCCTCATTCAAACTATCAAAAAATCCCCGACAGAAGGTCCTTTTTGTAAGGCCTTTGGATAACAAATTGGATTAATGATTAAACATTTCACTTTTGTTTTCAAATACTTACTGTATTGCCAGCCAAAGCCACTTATGATACTTCCCGACCAGATTAAACTTTTATTTTTGGTTTCCATTTTAGACCACTTAACCTGAAGTACAACTATTTCCCCCCTTCCTCAATGTTATTGAATTTTGGGGTGAACAAAGAAATATTGTTGAGTTAGGGTGGATTATTTGAAGGCAGCATCGGATTTGTTTTGTCGCCATTTAGTCCTGGAAGAATTGTTGTTCTTGATCTAAAGTCAACAAAAGCCACAACTTCCTCTCCTTTAATGTTTGAGATCTCCCGACAATAACTCCTGCTTGAGGTTAAAGGGGGGAAGCATAGCATAGGTTGCCGATTTTCACAGCATCCGAGTTTATGATACAACCATGTCCTAACAACACTCAGTCTACGAGGTGAGTATCATATCACCAAGCACCCATTCTCACCTGTGAATCGTTTTTTACTCTTTCCATTGAGCTGACTGGTGCCACACAGACCATCGTCTGAGAACTTTCTGCAACTGCAGACCCCTGGTCTAATGCATTCACTGCCGACATCACATTCAGGCTCACAAATTGCTGTATATGGGCAAGAGAGAGAGAGAGAGGTTTCCTTAAAGATGTTGTCTACTGTCTGTGAATACGTCTATCTTTTCTTGGATTCAAGATGTTTAGAAACTGAAGCGACAGTTTCAGCTAATTTCGTTCATTTTAAACTGTGAAAAAGTTTCTGCAGACTGAAACCAGAAGACTTTTCAGCTGGAGTTATCAAAAAGCTCCACAGTGGACCAGTTTTCAAAGAACACCTAATGTGAGTTTGGTTATCCCCTCACATTTTCACCTCACAAGTTTGTACTCCAAACGAAAATCATTTTTAAAATGACTGTCTTCACTTTTGATTATTTCATGTAACCTAAGTTTCCTATTCTGACAACTCCTCAAAATGAAAATACTTGTCACTTACGGATGTTGCAGAGGGCGCCCTTGTATCCTCTCGTACATCGGCATCTTCCACCTCTGACGCAAGTACCTCCATTTTCACATTTCTCAAGACAGTAAGGCTCTCCTGAAAGACAGCATGAAATTTAAATAATCACTAAAAGAGTTTCAGTTTAAATAATCCCCATTATCCAAGCAAAATAAACAATTCAGCGCAAAAAAATGTTTAAAAGTTGCAATCAAAATAAAATAAACAAACACCTGAGAGGAGCTCCTTTTAATTCAAAGAACCAATTAACTCTTCAAAATTCATCTTTTCATTAATACATTTGTATAGTTTTTTATTCTCCTGCCCCAAAAGTCTGTTAATTCATAGAAAAAGGACAATCCACTTCTTCAGGTTTTCACCAAGGGCTTGTCCCCCAAAATACAATTAAATACTCAATTCAATTGAAAGACGTTGTTTTTGATTCGTCATCACTCGACGACTTCCCCGGCCCATTGTGCCCGCTTCCTCAAATCTCTCAACAAAAGCACACAACTAATCCAACGGCAACACAACAATTGATTTAAGACTGTTACCGCTTTATTAACTCACCCTTATCTCTGTTTTCCGACACCAAGCGACAGCAAACAACGCCCGAGACGAGACCTGACTGGTATGAACAGCTGGGGGCGCCCAACTTCTGCTTCCCATAGAACACATCAATCCTCCCCTCTCCGAGGCAAGACGATTGTCTTCTCCGTCGTTGTGAACAGTGACGCCCAATCCCGGCCATGTTGTTTTGGTTCTTCTTCCCTGAGCAACTGTTAATTGAAAATGAAAGTTATTTAGAAGTTTGAAAATCTTCAGGATGTTTTTTGTGGTCAAATGATGCAGTTGTTGCTTCAAAAGACTACCCTTTAAACCACAGAGGAGACAGTTATTGGCTGGGTTTTGGTAAACACCGTCTTGTACTTTTCGTTTCTGGTCTACAGTGAGGCTAGAAATTGGCATGTAATGATAAGGATGTACTAAGTAATAATAATACAGAGTTCTTACATAGAGCTACTCAACATTGACTATAGATTTCTTTGTGAATCTTTCATAGACAGTAACAAGAAAATACGACAACAAGTCTGAAAAGACGTTAGTTTCCTTCCGGCTTGTACATTGTTATTTCAGTTAATTAAATAATTTGCCACATGGCCAAAGGTAAGAACTGCCGATGAAAAAAAAAAAAAAAACCGTTCATCAAATGGCAGCCGTCAACTTTGTCATGTACCCTATTTGCAGCAGCAACAATGTCATGATGAGTCCCATACCCATACAGGGGCCAGACTATTTGTCCACCCAGCCTCAGTCTGGTTACATTGACTTGAATGGTAGAAACACAGGAAAGCTATAACATGATGTACATTTATGGTATTTGAAGCTGGCTGCTATGAGGCCATGATTTATGTATACGTGGAGGTTTTTTTTATGAACGTTTATAACATAACGAAGCAAGGCGCATGACATGAGGAAGCATTTCCTGAAAACTCTCAACCACGTCCCCCTGGGATTGACATTGCTTATTAATTGATTTCCTAAACGGCACCGCAAAACTGACAGGAATTCAGCGTGAACGAGACGTTACTTTGATCAGGTTGAATCCACCCATTCCCCCATGCCCCCTTAAGCTGACTTTCCCCTCGCTCTCGGCCATCCCCCTGATCAAATCAAACACTTAAAAAGTTTGCAGACAAATGAGCCATAAATATCATAACTTTGCCCCCTGAAGAACTAACTGCAGACGCACTGGGCGTTGTTAAAATGGAAAGTGTATAAACATGCTGAGCCTGTGATGTACACAAAACAACTTTTTGGGGACAACATTGTTGTGTGGTTGTTTGCTTCAAGAGTTTGAAGCACACGCCTACATCATTTGTAGCAGTCACAGACCAGGGGCAAATTTCATGAAGCTGTTTAGCAGAAAAAAAAACTGCTTAGCAAACTTCTTTGCAATGCAAACAATGAGTGGGGCACCAGTCGCAACAGTGTAAACATAATGGTATGTTGGCTGGTAACCTGTTTCTGCCAAGCAAGATTTTTCTGTGCTTAGCAAGTTTCTCTGCTTACAGGCTTTATAAAATTTGGCCCTGTATCTGCACCTTATGTGACCCAACATGAAATAACAAACCTGTGAAAGGTTTTAAGCTCAATTAGCTCATCGGACTCTCAAGAAAACAGTGAAAGAAAAACCTTAATTGTTTTCACCGTTTTCAAATATCAGGTTTTGGACTCATGAGATCAAAACTAATTATTTCACTCATTTCTCAAAACTATAACATTTCAAGCAAAACTCTTTCAAAAGAAGTTTTCCACCATGACCATCTTTGTACCATGTAAGTTACATGCAGATCTGTAAACATTTTTTTTCTTCAATCTCACCAATGTTGAGCAGGCCCTTTAAGTAGGATAGACCCTCTGAAGGTAAAGGCTTAACGGTCCCCTAAATTTTAATTTTTTTTTCACAATAAGTGAAGTGATTTCATTTTCAAGTAATGTGAAAATGTAAACTTTCAATTACAGTAGAAAACTAAAGAAGTGAACTGCACTTTAGTAAGATAATAAACATAGACTTTATCTCAACTTTGTGTTCTACCACCATGTACATCAACATCTCTTTCTATGAGCTTTCTCCTGAAGATGATCAGAGCATACTGATTGAAATGTCAGGTTGTTACATCACCAGTTCTTTTCAGATGTTTCATGAACATGGTGTTACCAACAACCCTTCACATTTTCTCACCACCATGCAAAGTTTCAAATCCTACCTAAACGTCTAGTGCTCGGCTGTCAAAAGAATTTGATTTCAAATGAAAACCTTATATAGTTTTACAGAATCCGTCTCTCACTGCTCAGTCATCAGTGCTGCATCTTATCTTCCATCGTGAAGCAAATAAATTTGGTTTGAATTTCAAGCAGATAAAAATCATAATCTGATTTAGTCTGCTTAATTCCCTGGTAACAGCCCCCAACCAGCAAGTTCAAAACGAGTTAGAACGTTAGAAATCGGAAGATTTGACAGAAAAACACCAGTAATTGATAAGCTGAAATTGTAAAAACTAAGGTCAATTATTGGATTAGCTTACTTAACTTAAACTGCAATTATTTTCCCCCAACTCAATATTACTGAGTAAGGGTGGATTATTTTAAGACTTTGTTAGATTTGTTTTGTCATAAGTTAGTCCTGTAAGAGTTGCAGTTATTTATCTAAAGTCATCAAAAACCACCACCTTCCCCATGTACTTTAAATTCTTTTAACATTCACCCCTACCCCGCCCATTCAATATTTCATTTGTGCTCTTGGCAATTCATTGATCAGTAAATGCCGGTGAAATATGTGAACCTTTTCTGTAATGAAGTTTTCACAAAATACCGGCCCAAATTTGGTCACCACATACAAAGGTGTAATTACTCAAACTAGTTACTTGCACGAACCGATGTATACCCAAAGTCCTTAAGGATACCAACCATAGACGAGGAAATGAAAGACGGAAATGTAATTGAGTGCTGACTGTCGCTGATTTGGAGCCAAAATCCGGACAGGTACAAATATATCACCATGGTAACGATGGAACAGATGATGTAATCAATCAGCAAGGTACGATAACGGGTTAAATCGCAGCACGAGTGACGAACAGGCTGCCGCGTTACAATCATCACATGTTAATAGTCTTAAACAGAAACTTCATATGCGAATTGTTGAAACGAGGACTTAGAAATCTATTTTCAGAACTGGTGGTTTTAAAGCAGTGTTTGCAACTGACTGAAGCTATCATAAATCTTGTCAAACGGCTACCAACACAACAGAAAGCTCCCAAATTGTTTCTCTTGGCTTTTACCGGTCAATTCATCATCCGATGATGATAGATCGTTCTACCGCGGACAATCCTTCCGAGTGAAGAGTGACCGGTGTGAACGCTTTATCGTGTACAGCATTAACAAATTTCCTGCGAATTCACCGCTCTCTAGTCAGTTACTATAAATGGGTCAAACTGCAGGTGAACTCTTCAAAAGTCTGGTCAAGAATTAAAAACTCTGACCACGGTCAGAGAGACAAGAATCCCCATTGGGATGAACCAGACATGTTTTCGGTAGAAGCAGCCATTTGGGATTTCGAGACAGGGGGCAAAATTATTTTTGTTTCCAAACGGTGGCTATAAAATAATATTTACACACATTATGATGAGACGTTTTCTGCACGATGCAGTGTTGAAAAACTTTCAATGACACTGTGGGAGCAAGGGTTTGGCAGGGGGGTTTGGGGAGGGGGTTTGTGAAGGGGGTCGTAAGAGAGGGTGGGAGTTGGAAGAGGGGTGGGGAAGGAAGTTGCCCAGAGTTGTGTACTGAGTTGCCACAACTTGTGATTAGAAGCCATTTTCTGGTCCATTTGGACTTCAAAATGGCGTCCAGCAACCACATGGCCAAAGACAACTGGTCCCTCCACACCGCAACTCGCTCAATACACAGCTCTGAAGTTGCCCATGCCTCCCCAATGGATATGCCAATGTGAACTAAGAAAGAAATAAATTGCTCCCCATGGTCAGTTATAAGTCAGAGTTGGTTACAAGTAATTCAACTCTGATTTCAGTTAGAATGTCCCAAATCAACATGTGAACGGAATGAGAATTTAACCAATTGGGAATGACCAATCAGTCATCTGGGTAATCTAACACCTCCTGACAAATGCTTCTATTTTATCGAAGGAGTGTGTAATTTTTGTAAAGATGTCATTGCTCTATTCATGATATTCAAAATAACATCTGCTTAAGTACACAGAGCACTCGCTTCCATTATGTTTTCTTCCTACTGTAAAATTTTGCCAGCTGGAGAGCTGTTTTTAAAAAGAAATGTAACACATTAGTGAGGAAAGGTACTGCGTATGTTTCCCGAATGGGCCTAGACTTGTTTGGAATCAAGACTTAACAATCTTCACATACATCTAATTCCCTTAATCCGTGTTTATATTTCCTTCCAAGTCAGTATCACATAGCCCACCTTGAGCAAGTTCCGTAGTTATTGGCGGCGTTGAACGCGTAGCAACCGTTCATCCCATTAGCGTCTGCCCAGTTGACTACCTTCAGCAGTGAAGCGTCGTTGTGATCGCATACATGCCACCCTGGCGCGCATAAGATTTTCCCCTTGCGTACGTGTCCCTTCCAAGACCCAGCACAGGCTGCAACATCTTGAAGATGTGAGAGGCCTTCCGTTGAGCCGTCACGGCAAGCTTTGGGAGCTGTAGAGGAAACAGAAATCGGGGTACCCAAATGTCAGATTACCACATAAGTTCCTAGTCATTATGTGGCTGCAAAATTAATACAGAGTCTTATATTAGTAGCAGATGACTTTACGAGGTTTCTGTTTGTATTTTATATTTGACTCAAAACATGACCAACAATACCTTTCAAGAATAACCGGGTAGTAAAAAAACCAATGATGGCTAATGCTTAGCCCATGTCTTTAAATACATATCCTTACATCATTATGACAGGAATCTAATTCACTACTTTAAAGGGAACCTACTCTTTTAGAAAGTGATATGGTTCATTTTTTGGTAATCTACGGGCTTTCATTTGTATTTGGGCTTTTCATTTTTTGACAAGGTACATTTTGAAAGCCTAAATTAATAAACATATTCTTACTCGCTATCAGATTGCTCAAACACGCGAGTGTGATCATAAACAATTATCAAACTCGCAGTAAAATACATTGCACTTTGCAAATGTATACGCAGAGTGTAAAATAACAGTGCAAATTGCGCGTAGAACGTGCTGCTGGTTTTGAAATAACACTCCAAATTGTATTATCTTCCAGTTGGCTGGAAGATAAATTCATTATCACACGCATGCTCATGGAATATTACCTTTTGGGATATGAGACACAGAAGCGCTATAAGTAATAAGAAACTAAAGGGCTCTGTCCATAACAAATCTTTTTAATAAACACAAATTCTAAATTAATGGTTAAGTTTGTAGAATTGATAGGCTTTGCATGGTGGAATATGATTTGTTTTTTCATAATTAAGGGGGGGGGGTCGAGTACACCATGTTGGCTCTGAAAAGAGCCAGTTGGTTATTCCATGGTTATTCTAAACATTTTGACAAGTTAGCAAGTTAGATTTTGTCTTTTGAGATTTCAATCCACTTTTACAGTTGTCAGTTGTCACGACCTTGTAAAGAGTGCAACTAATAGAACATTTGAGTTGAGTAATTCGGGCTTTAAAATAGGGGTGGGGTGAAATGTGCGTAAAAGAATGTGCATCAAAAAAAAAACTACATTTGAAATAAAAAGCAGGATTTATCTGCTTCCAAGCAAAGTTTGTGTTTTGTTATGTCCTGTCTACATATTTAGCAGATGTTATGACCTGCAATGAAGTGTGAAATTAACCAGTTCCCAATCTCAAGTACACATCTGCTTTATAAATAACCCGACCAAAACAAATTTGAAATAAACCTGTGAGATACTCTGTTATGTCTGAATATAGCCATAATAAAAAAAAAACTTTTTTTTGTTAACAATTCAATCATGATGTAGAGAACAGAAAATCTCAAGAGTTGTCAAAAATAGGCACAATGGGGGCAAATAAAAAAAAATTGGCACAATAATTTCACTTTCTTAAACCTTGATTTCCTTCTTTGATTTACTAGGATCCTTCCACACTCAAAATCCAGCACCCAAACTGTTTGATTATGGTGGTATGCCATGTAAAGCATAATCAGTTTACTACTGCAGTCCACAGTCCAACAGAATCAAACAAATCATGCAGGTGGATTTTGAAGGTTTTGTGAGTAGTCACACAGGGTGGAAGCAAGGGGCTTGGCAAGGAACTGGGGACTATTCTGACACAATAGAGCGATTGCGCCACCAGTGTTTACATGTCATCACGTGACCTATTGTGGGTACTACGTCATCTGAGCTGATGGCAAACTACCTGCAAATACATGCTGTGACCGGCAGAGTCACACCAAAAGTCAGCTTTTGGTAATAACATCACAGTTACTATATTAAGCCATTTTATTAAAGTTGTATGTTGTGACATTGATATTAATCACATTACTGTTTCATAAACTACCAGTATTCTACTACAAAATAGGTTTATTTTGAGTTATGTACTCCCGGCGTTGGACGACTATGTAGCCACCCACCTGCCTGTTATTTTGTTTGTAATGTAGGCCTAAATCACTGTAAAAATAGGGTAAAGAATGTTGGAAAAGTGAGCATTTATACCTAGCTTTGCGAAATTTCAAATAGGCAAAGGAATCACACAGTTTTGAAAAGTAATTTCTTTGGATGATTCAGCTTCAAAACTTTGAAATTCTTGTGTTGAAAAGTGTGTGATCGCGGTCGTCTGACCTAAACGTTCCATCATGCACTAGTACACATCGTGCACATTTACACGTTACTTGTACAATTTCCAAGACTTGCTGGAATTGTCCTTACTGGCTTTATTCAGCCACTCGAAGGTCTGTGGTACAAACTCTGGAATATTTTCCACAGATTTCGAGAAAGAAAAACCTCGATCGAATAAACTAAATGCAACAATCATCATGTGCCGTACCGCACTTTCCTATGGAGGACGTCATGTTTTTTTACATTTAGTACCCACAATAGGTCATGTGACACGGGTCACGCAATCGGTCTATTAGAAAGGAGGCCGACTTAGTACAGTTCAAAACAATAATGCGCCTCCGTGTGATTTGATGGCGGACCACTCAAAAAGACCCCACTTGAAATATTGGGCAGGTGGCCTCTTCACTCACAGTGGAAAAATCTTACAAAGGTTTTGGCTGTCCCCTAATCAAGACAAATGCATTCCTGGCGATTTACGACTATCAGCACTAATCTTAACAGGCCAAGTCTCCTCCACTATGGCTTATTAAATCAATTGCTTTTCCTGACTACCTGGTGGCTTTTGGTCTCTGATAACTCAGGGTAGATAATCAACCACTCTTGACTTTTATTCAGGATATGCTAGGGTGGTTAGTCATAAAAAAAAAGGAAAGCAGAAAACGACAGAATGTTTTGGACTTTTAAGGAACGGCTGGACCTGTTGAAGTGTTTCCGGATGGAAACAAATTGCCTCAGGTCTTATCAGAGAAAAGGATTTGCTAGAATTAATCTTAAACAAAGAGTTTCACAAAATGACTCAGAATTTCTCTGTCTTTCCTTCTGATTGACACTGTCAAGGCTGCAATAATTTTTTTTTTCTCGATGAAGTGATGATAGTCACTCTATGACTGTCAACAGTTTCTGGAGAAGTGTTCTTCACTTTAAAACCAGTTTTTACATAGTGTTAAAAGTTTGGCTAAAATTTCTTTTGCTCTTTACTTGGCCCTGGTGCCCCTTTACAATTTCTCCATGGACAATCCAATTGTTTTAGCGTCTCCATTCCTCGATGAGAATGGAATTCCAGGCCAAGCAGCCTGTAGCCGGAAAGACAGGTGTTTTATTCCTATAATGCGCAGTATAAGCACACCTGTGGAACAAGGACAACATTTACCAGTGTTCCTAGCAAATCAAATCAAAAAAGAACTGGCAGCCAACTACACCAACTGAATTCCTCATATTTTTTTTGAAGTTTGTTTAAGGACTCCTCTGTTCTTTATGAAAATGTACAAATAGTGGATATTCTGGAAGTATATGAAAGGAAGTGGCCACAGGGAGAAATCAATGCGAGTGAAGGGGGGGGGGGAGACAGTGTTGCCTTGATTTAACAGTTTGAGAGGATTTTCTTTTTACCATGAAAGCTTAAGACAGAACAGAAAACTTTCTCTGTACTGGAACTTAGGTTTACAAACCTTTAGACAACAATTTCTTTGTTATCTGAGATGCAAGGTAGAAATATGAAAATTACAATTTGTATTCACTGAGGATTTGTGGGGGGGGGGGGGGTGTTACCCGATGAGAAACAAGATGACCTAGTTTCTGAAATGTGAAAATCCCAAGAGTACCAGATGATGCTTAATGATGTAAAGGATGAGGCCTGGCTCCCACATGTGATCAAGTGACCAACTCAGAGAGGAGCCATTTCCGGAAACTCTACTACCCTATATAATCACATGGTTCATAAAAACTCTGTCAACCCAAACAGCAAGATGTCTATGATCGCATCATAGGAGACCGTGAGTGAAGGCCAAGTAGCAGGCTGTCCCTGGTGACAAAGTTTCACAATCTGCTCCAATCTTCTCAACCATAAATTTGTCTATTTTATGTCATCGAGCGCATTCTAAAATTCCATACCATGCATGACTGTACAGGGAAAACTTTGTAGTGAAGTAAGATTGTCATGTAGGTTGCCTATATTTGTTCATAAAGAATGGTTATCAATTTCCAAGGTTTTTTGTAGTGTTTGGGTGAGTACCCCCTTCCCTTCTCCGTTTTCTGCCTATTTATTTCCTCTCAACCCACAAAACTGCAGCCACTTCAATGTTAAGAAAAGCTCATTCCATTAAGTGCCACTGCATATTTATGTTATATTGTTCAAATTGTCCTTGCCCACCCCTAGGTTAGAATGTTGTATTATTTTAACACAAAATTTGAGTTCAAGATTGAAACAAGGTCATATCTGTAACAAGTTCATTCAACTTTATACCAAACTGTAAATGTGACCCGAGCTCGTCGATTTCGTGCTTACCGTTCTTGGTGACCTTCAGGAATGAATCTTCTCTGGCCATTCCGGCTGAATTGACCACAACACACGAGTACTGACCGGCATCCTTTGCCTTGAGACTTGTAATATAGAGCGCCCCTTCAGACAAAAAGAAAGAAAATCATCATCAAATCAACATCCCTGTCTAAAGTGTTGGTACTCAAAAGTTTGTTGGCATAGAGGGTACCCTAAAATTTCCCTGAAAAGTGAAAATTGTCTTCACTTATTAAAGTGAAATTCAACTCTAATCACAAAGAAAGCAAAGAGATACCTTTTACCGGGGGACAAATGCTGTGCTCCCTTCAAAATAAATTTCAAGGCTGATATACAGAAGTAAAATAGACCACGTTGGATTTGAACCCCCCATCCTAAGCTTCGAGAGGGTACTCACTGACCTGTTGGGGCTACATGAATTCTTGGATCTTTAATATTGACCGGTGACCTGTCCTTGAGCCATCTGATGCTCGGGGTCGGGCTGCCTGATGCGTGACAATGAAGGGTCAATCCTTCTCCTTCTGAAAGAGTCTCCTCAGCCGGGAGACGGTTATGAATGACTGGCTCTCGCTCTGATAAATAACCAGTAGTTAGGTAGTCAATATACCATAGATGATGATGATGATAATGGAGGAAGAGGTGAATACAAGTAAGACCAACAAAACAAACACCTGTTTACTTTTAATGCCTTTAAGTTATTTTTTAGGCCATTTCATTAAGCATAACTCTTTTAAAACTCTCAGTCTGATAAATAACCAGCAGTTAGGGAGTCAATAATTCCATGGGGTGACCTGGTAATGATGATAGGGGTGGGGGAGAGACGGGCATGAGTCAGAAAACACACACTTGTTCAATTTTAACTTTCAAGATATTTCTTGAACAATTTCGTTGGCTCTTGAAAAACTCCCCATTGATATTCAACTTGTAAAGTTAGATTTTTATCCACCGTTGTGAAGTCCACTGGTGAACCATTTTAAAAGCTCACAGGTTTAAATCTTGTTGTGGGGCAGACAACACAGTCTTTCCTTCCGCCATGGTCTAAGCATAGAGCAAGTATGGTCGAAGTGAACCTACCTGATTTCTTACAGCATAGTACACCAGTGGTGATGCCAGACCGATAGGAGCAGGCGTTGTGATAGTGGGCGTCCATGCAGCAGCTGGCGTCTATCCTACCCTTGCCTAGGCAGGAGGTCTGGCCAGCATTCTGATGGGGGCAGCCTCTCCCTACACCCCCCATATCATCCTGCCAGGAACAAACAATGACTGGTTTAGCAATCTCAAGGGAACTTTTATGGGTTCTTAAGTGTTTCTGGGGTGACTTGACTGGTTTCGTTTAAGGCCAGCGAGGAATAAATAGCGCCAGAGTAAAAACTGCTGGTAGTGGTAAAAAAAGAAAGGTTTCGATAAAAATTTTACAAACTGAATTTACTTGTGGCTTCTTTAAACCATTGGTTTCCAGTTCAAAAATGTATATAAGCCTCATCTCACTTTTATTTTTCAATGAGACATCCTCTGTTCTCAGAATGTTTTCTTGGCAGGGAAAAGTATTCACCAAAAAGCCATGAAATAATTTATCTTTCAGTTGAGATGAGGCCAGTGATCTATGACGGACGACTTGGCCCGTGTACCACATTTCCTTTAGTATGTGAGGCAGATTTTTTTTGTCAGGACACTGGGTGCCTGCTAGTGTTACTCTCTTTCATCCACATATGATCCATCTAAGCCTATCTTCCCAAAATATCTTGAGTAATTACCGCCGTTGTACACACCCTTCTCAGAACAATTGTCTAGCCGAACTAAACCCGTTAAATCATGCTGGTTTTGGAGATGGGGCTGGCTGGCTTCAAGTCGTGCTATGGTAACACGCAAAACAAAACCCTACGGACACTTCAAGTCCTTAAAAATGGAATTTCTGGGTAAGAGATAGATACAAATTTCATTTTCTTCATGAGTGTACAAATGGAACACATGAGGCGAAACGTTCGGGAAGGGGGGAAGAGGTTAACAAGATGATCTGTCAGCCAATAAATGACTTCACAGCCATTATCTGACTTAAGGGGACGACAGCTATTTCCTGTCTTGGGCGTACCCTTTGACCTCACCACCCTGGCAGTGTTGGTATTTCAAGACAACATTTTCTCAAGCAGTCAATGGCTCAAGGGCTATTGGGGTATTTATAATGTGGCACAGAATGAGAATAAAAGCCACACGCTTCATTAAGTTGAATTTGAAACTTTGCATGGTTGAAATACAATCAGCCAGGTTTGCGGTTACACCACAGAAATGTTTCTCAAGTGTTGTGGTGGTTCTTGAGAAGATCTGGTGTGAATAAAAATTCCTAAGAACTACAGTTGGTCAAATGTTTTAACAGCTATCAAAAGGCAGCTCGAATCTAATAAATAAGTCAGCAAAATCAAATTTTAACCCATGAAAATTAGAACATAGGAATTTCCCCAAAAGCCCCAGAAAACAGTCGTCAATTTGCATCTCGGGATGAACACAGAGTCTTTTTCAAAGGCAGAGTCTTCCTCTAGCTTTTGAGAAAAGACTCTGCTAGGGTCGAAATGTGAGGCCATTAACAATTTGTCGGCCTTTATACCACAGGTCCTTGTGGTTGGTAAGCAGTTTGCAACAGCTAACACACAAAACAAATCTGATTCATCACATGTATTTTCGTTTCAGAAAACTTCTCTTAGAGAAACTGTTTTTTCGTTTATTGAAGCAGTTTTGGCAACCGTACAAAATGTGTACCTTAAACCATAAGTGAAAGGAAATTCCATAATTCTTCCCCCCCCCCCCCCCCCAAAAAAAAAAAAATAAATAAAAATCACAATCTGATCCCACGACTGGAGCATGTGGTACCCTCATTGAAGCCCAAGTATTTGCAATTTGTTGATGGATGTCATGAAGACTTATTCCCCTTTTAAACTTTTTAGAGAAATCTTGGCCACACTTGCTGTCCAGTGTATAAAATAAACAGCTGACACCAGATCGTTATGAGGACATGTGTTAGCACTGAACTTATTTATCAGATCAGTCTGGAAGATGTCAAAAAGTGAAATCACATATTGACTTTCTTATTTGGAGATCCTTGATGATGATGGAACTCTCCCCCTTGCTCTGTCTCTCCCAGCTGGGTGGCACATGTCACACCTTGTCCTATACACCTGTCAATCCTGGGAATTCATTCTAACTTGACTCTGTATTTTTTTTTATAAGTTGTCTGATTTTCAATCCTGCATGGTGCAGATGGAGAAAATGAGAGAAATGTTTGTATTCTGGTAATGCGTGACCCTGTGCAAGGCGTGGGTACTGTTATTATAGTTGGTACATGAAACCAAGGAACTCAAAAGTGGCTCGTTTTGATCTGTAACCCAAAGGCCTGAAGGTGAAGAGATGTTGAAGAAGTTTCAGCTTTAGATGAGGGAGGAAAACCCCTACTTGAGAAAACCTGAGCAATCAGTTAGGGACTGAAAACCCAATCCAAATGCAAGGCTCTGATCTGGGCAGGAATTCCAGCCAGGGTCCACAGCGGTGAAAGGCAGGGAAAGAACCAATAGGCCAACATGTGGATGCCCAGTTTTGTGACATCCACCCCTGGGGTGGATTTCTTGGGACTAGTCATAACTTAGGACTAGTCCTAACTTAGGACTAGTCCTAACTTAGGACTAGTCCTATAAGTTAGGACTAGTTACTCGTCCTAACTCGAGGTAATACTAGTCCTAGCGCTTTGTGAAATCATGGAGAAATCTAACCCAGCTGTGCCATTTGGCTTAATACTGTTGAGATGAAACTCTCACTGGCTGCTTTTCTGGTATTTGTCTTGAAGTCTTGACTTCCTCAAAACTAATGAATTTAACCTTCCAAGCAAAGTTTATAGATGAAACCAGTGTCCCTCCACTTGCAAGCCACCACACCACCAATCTCATGCCTAATTGCATCTAAACCAGATTACCCAAGCAAGTGAATGGTGGTGTTAACAAGATTAAGGGTAGGGTTGCTTGTTGTATATCAGTGATGTGTAGAAATAACAAAGATGGCTGTTGCCCAAGGTGACAAGGTCCACTGGATTAGAGTGGGTGTTATGACATGAAGGTCACCTGTCTATCATGTGTAATCTACATCAACAGGACTAGGTCCTAAACGAGGTGATGAATTGGCTAAGACAGTGTCTGGATTGTGTAATGTTAAAAATCATATCCATGGCTCTTTTGGTTTGGGGTTCTGGTGGGGGGGGGTGCCAAATAAGCACCCCCTACTTCTTTCACTTCCGCACACTTTTAACACAGGCAAGCAGATCATTTCACTGAAATCACCACAAATATTCAACTGCACCACTTTTGTCCCATCCAAGAGGGTCTTTCATTTGCATACGCCATTATTTATTTAACACAAACATTTCACAATAAGATATTGACTTTTCAAACTAAACCATAACTCAATCAAATTGATAGAAAGAATTGTTTTGCCTGACCTTTACAAATTTAAATTGCATAGAATTACTAGGGTAACCTGCCACAAGCAATCCCTTATTTTTCAACCGCTGAAACTACTGCACTTAGAATCCTCTGTTGTTAGATGTGGGTAGTTCAACCACACATGAAGTAAAATGATCCTGCAGGTCTCCCCTTGTATGTAACCCTGTCGCCAAGGATCCAAACCACCCCCTCCCCGGCCATCCATCTGAAGAAACAAGTCACAAGCCCCTCCAAGATGGCTAATTAGTCGAGTTACCCTTGAAGCAAATTGGTCTGACACAATTGAAACCCAACCTGTACAGGATGTTGTCCTAAATAGCATGGAATTAAGGGGTCTAATGTCCTGGCTTATTTGGGGGGGGGGGCTTCCATCTGGGGCCAGCCTAATCCCATACTCTTTGCACATGATACACCTGGTCCTGGGGTACTCCTTAGGTACTCAGACCAGCTTAGCTATTCCGTACATTGTTGGCATTTTTGCTTTGTAAGGTGGGGGGTTGTGAATTTTTTTAATTAGAAGTGCAGGTATAGCATGCAGTGCAAGGGAGCAGTGATTCTCATAACAGGCTTAACTTTGTTTTAATAGTAGACAGGGAAACTTTCTAGTGCACAAATCTCAATACAATTTGTCAGCTTTGGCACTAAAATGGAAAAACAAGAGTTCCAGTGAGAAAGTGGCGCACACTCCATTAAAGCCCCTTCCTAAAACTCTGCAGTCATAGTTGAGTAATGCTAAGCTAGAGAGGTCAGATCGTGGCAAATCTGTGTGTTTAGCTACATTTAACCTATAACATGTCTTTCTGTAAATGTGCTAGATGCGACTTCAGAAGGTCAATTCAGTTCAACTGTTGAGTTAAGATTAGTCAATAACCCAGCTCATAGCCTTAAGTGTCGAAAATAACACTTCAGTTTTGGAAAGTACAGAACAGGAAGAGAAAAATCAAGAAAATCAACTTAGATTTATTTTCCACCACTTCCAAGAAAATTTCCCGGGGAGCAAACCTTTACAAAATTCCATCTTTCCCACCCAAGGACCTCCGTCTCCCAAGTATTACAAGTCAACATCTCAACCTTTACCTTGACGAGGACTCTCAAAGTTACCTCTGAATACCTTGTCCATTAGCAGTGACTCTGAGGGCTCTGAAGGTCACGATGCTCATTAATTAATCCATGAATTCTTGGCATCGTTGGGAGAAATTAAATGCAGAAACTGTTTTCACAGCGTTGATTTTTACACGCCACAGTGAAATGCCAGTGTGACACGCTTGGCTATAGAAGCATTACTCTGTTCAACAATTCTTGTTGAATGCAAAGAGTGCATAAGCAGATGCTGGCAGAAGCCCTACACTGTGAGTGGGTATTAAGTCAGGCAGTTTCTTCAGAGTTCACAAGTACTTTTGTTCATCCTACAGACCAAACCGTATATGGGTTTTTGCTGTGCGAGTATTATTGAATTGTAACACATGTGAAGGTCAACACCATCAGTTCTAAAATGTCAGTGAGGTTTGTGCATTAGTCTCTTTGATTTTCTTATGACATAACTTTTATTTAGAAGAATCAAGAGTACTTTTCCTGCCAATTTGTTTTATTTAACGAGGGAAAAAAAACAAGAAGAATGTATCACTGGTTTTAGGTAGTGAAGGCGTACCTTCTCCTTTGCCACACTATGAAACACTGGGAGTGAATAATAATGTTGAAATTCGTAACCTCCTTTACTCAGAAGGAACTTCTTTTAGAAAACTTTTTTGATACCATTATCGAATAACTTCTAGCAAAACCCTCATGTGGAAATTGTATAATTTATAAAGTTGCTTTAGAGGAAATCGTGTTATCTGTTGACCGTGTTTGACCCACAATCTCAACTCTCACGATGGTCCGTCAATTGTCATGTAGATATCTACATCAGCGAGTTTTGCTTATTTACCAAATCTTGGAATTCAATTTCACAGAAAGAGACAAGTTCTCCTGGATTAATCTAATTACAGCCTTTCTTGCTATTATACCAAAGAATTCTGGTTGAATGTAACCTCGGGACTCCTGGAAAGAATCACATCATTAAAATTCCAATTACCCCCTAATTAGTCCAAGTAAAAGTTGAAAGTTAGCGATTACTCGATAAACTTTTTTTTTAAAGGGACTGACTGTCAGTAAACCAAAGTAGGATACAAATTGTTGTTTGCTTTACAAATTATTTGGGCATGGAAATGGATTATTAGGATATTATAGGGGAAAAGTGCGTCACCTCTGGCACTGTTTCCTCATATTTGCACTCTTGTGACCCCATCTTTAGTGGGCAAGGGTAGTCGCTCTCAAGGCTGTGCTAAATCCTGCTCCACAAAATGCTCAACAAACAATCCTGGTATCCTGCTCAATAGTTTCAATAACAATAACACGGTTCACAGACTCCGTATAGAATGCAATAAACTGGTGACCCATTCCAATACAAGGAGATTACACCGAGCGGAATTCCGGGCACAATAACACAAGAGAACATGTACGCTTTTCTAAGTGGGCCAGCTTCGATACAAAAAAAATACACATGGTGGCACTGTTAATCATCCTTTCTTCAGGTGGGAATGCCGTACACTGAAGGAAAAGAACCCTAGCAAAACATCCTGCACAATGGAGATCACAATGCATGAGTCAAAAAGAGAACTGGACCGGGTACTGAGCTCGCAAAACATGCATTGCAAGCTTACAAAGGGGGACGGGTTTGCCCAGGCAAACAGAGACTCAACCTGGCAACTCTTTCTTGTCCAGGAAAAACAGCTACCTGAAGCCCTCCCTGTCACAACAAAGAAACGTACAGTGAAATCCCCAGTGCAACAAGCTAATTCAAAGGTGTTTTTTTATTCATCATGGTGGATTTGACATAGTAATACCGGGCGTCCGGGCCATGCTTTATGGTCCTGTTGCCTCAATGAACAAGTCGCTCTTCAAGGGGGGATGTTGTTCCCCACAGACAGCTCAGGTGTTCACCGGGTGAAATAATCAAACAACACCTGTGGTTTATATGGTATAGTCAGGCATCCGTCATCGATGCAACGACCCCGTTTTCTGTGGTAATAGAGACAGGGCTCCCAGAGAGGATTTAGGGGATACTGATACCGAAAAAAAGGGAAACTCGGTGAAATAATATTTGCCCACCAAACAACGGAGGGATGAAACATAACCCCTGCCCACTGAGAAAAAGGGCCAGTGTATGAAGAAAGGGAATATAAAGATTGAAGATGAATTAAAAGGAGAAGGTGACAAAGCTCTGTTACTTGAAAGAGTGGATTCTGAAAAAGAGGAACATTTTGGACAAGGGAAAAGTACAAATCAAAAATCTCAAACCACTGGTTCTTTTCAGAACCACCACAACTCAGAGAGAGTTTTATGTGTATGGTGCCTCAGCAAACCTCACTAGATTCTAAAATCTTGCAACAGTTCGCCAGCTTGGAACTTGAGAGAACCATGGGGGGGGGGGGGGCAGGTGTAGATGGAGAGGGTGTTTTGCTCATCTGGTATGCGACCTATTTTTAGGGTCACCCCTGATCTGTACCAATACCAAGCTCAAAATACATGGTCCGAACACAATCAAAATGTTTCACTAAATTGACTCGGTCTGTTTGACTAGTAAATCAAATTTAGCAAAGAGACAACTGTGCTGTTATTCAGCGATGAATGATTTTGTCATTACTGGGTCAGTGCTCTAAAACATATCCTGGAATCAAAGTTTGACTCAGGGGAAATACAACAGTGACTGGACAACTCTAAACTTCCTAACTATGACCATCAGTTGTTTATGAGCCATTTTTGGACATTCCATGTTGTTAATCTAATGTAAGGGGGGGGGGGCTTTCTCAGAAGAGACTTTAACTTGGCCGAGCTACTCTAAACATTGTAGAAGTATAATTTTTTTAAGACATTTTCTGAAATGGAGACCAATGATATCCTGAATGGGGTGAACCAAGTTTCCATCAGGGTAGAAATATATCCCAATAGGGGTAATTATGATGGTTTAATTATGTTTGTTCACAATTGGTTTTCTGGTTGGGTATAATTAATATCCGTATTGGGTGAACCAACTTTCAATCAGGGTAGAAATATATCCCAATGGGGGTAATTATGATGATTTTTGTCTTCCCACAAGGGCCTTTAAGTTGGGGATCAGTACTATCTTCATTGGGAGAAAAAGTACCACTCGGGGTGTGAGTATATATCCCAAACGGTGACTCACCTGTTCAATACTGTCATGACAAGGCCCACATTGGCCTCTATCATGGGCAGCATTATACCCATAACACCCTGATGTTGACACAGCATCAGCCCATGAGATTGATTTTAAAATAGTCTCGTCCGTCCAACTGCACACGCTCCATCCCGGCGCGCATAATGAGCTACTGTTACTGATGTGGCCCTCCCACGATCCAGCGCAGGCGGCTAATCTATGCTGAGATTCAAATGCTTCTGTTGTGCCGTCCGAACAGCCTGAAATTAAACATAAAAAAAGTGTGTGGCACGTTATATCACTGAGTCATCTTACCGTATTATAATTGTGAAAAGCAAAAGGCTGAAAACAAAGATGCAATGTTCTCCTTTCCGCTAGTAATGCTAGTTATAAATTCTCTAAAAAGTGGTCCGGCTGGCAAGGCCAGTGTTGAAAAGCATCCCTATTTAAAGTGCAATATGGAGAGTGAACAAGTTGGGGGACTGGTAGAAACACAAGCTAACTTTTTTTATTTTGTCGCAAATAGTATTTATCCAAAAATTTATATGATAGAAACTTTTAAAAGTTTGATTGAAATTGTACAGGGAAGAAAAATGTTTTGCTTTTGTGAGAGTTGACTTATTGAAATAAAGAAATGTTACATACATAAAAGCTATCAATGTGCAATTCTACAAACTTTTTTTTGAAAAAAGAAGACTGATATTGTTTGTGATTTCAATTTGAAGTTTTAAATTTGTTGGTATTGGGCTTGCATCTTGCATTGGTGTACTCTCCTAAAAGCATTGCTGCTCTCCTGGAGAGGGTGGGTTGCAATTCTGTGTGTGCTCTGTGTTTGTGCTGTTAGGGTGTTTATCAGATGGTGGTATTGTCAATATGTCCTGAGAGAGATTGGTAGCTCCATCCCTCGCTGTCAGTGCTTCTCTCTGGAACTCTTTCAGGTTGGTCACAGTGACCGCAGCCACTGGTAGCCTGTTCCAAATCCAAACAGCTCTTGGGAAAGGGCTATAGAGGTAGCAGTTAACTCTGGCAAATGGTTGCCTGTAGGTGAGGCTATGTTGATTGCTCCTGGCTTGTTCTTGAGTTTTGGATGATGTTCGGAGGAGTAGTGATATTTACTTGGCCATGTAGAATTTTGTACTCTCTAAATGTAAAAGAGTGAAAGTTTCACTCGTTTGCCAGGGTGGTGTCAGTTTGGCTCTCTTGAGAGTGAAACTCACTCTTCACCACTTTTTTCTGAGTGAAAGTGGGGTGAATTTCACTCTGAATCTAGTGAAAAGACATATTTTTCACTCTAAAAAGAGTTGTCCGCCAAATGGCTCCTTGCAAGAGTGGTATGGCGGACAATTTACATTAAGAGAGTAGAGGAGTTCAACCTAATGAAGTAGAGGTCTGTCGTGCAGGGTGTCCCATCCCAGTAATGTCAGCATGCCAGACACACTGGACTGTTCTCTTCCAATAAAACCATGTCTTTTCACTGCTTTGAAATGGACACTAGTATATCAACACATCGTATGAAGATCAGTTCCTAGTCCAACCCCTACCGAGGCATGTGGAGGTAGGTCAGGTGCACAATAATTGATCCAAATTAGTTCAAATTTGACAGTGGTATTCCCCGCCCCCCCCCCCCCCCCCAGTAGAATTACAAAACTCATTGGTTAGCCCACCACCAAGATGAAAGATTGAAAGTCCGCCAACACATTCATCACCATGGAGTCAGAAAGAAAAAAATAGTGTGCCAGTAAAATGGAAAAACAGATCAAGGACAATCGGAAGGTAGTCAGCAATCTTGTAAAATATTTTGTTGTCAAGCAACACACCCTAACACCAGGAACCAACCTCTCACTCTCTCTGGTGAGTTATTTAGGTAATTAAGCCCCTGCTGCATGGGGGAAGTTGGACTCCATCAGCCTTGAAGGTTCTGATTGGCTGTGTGTGGTTCCTGTGGTGATTGATTCTGTGATTGATTAGATCAACACTTGATCAAGGAAGCTGGGAGAGTGTCCATGGGTCCATGAGTCTTGCTGGGTGCATATTTTCTCTTGTAACAAATATTTCAAGGGAAGAGCAACACACAGCATGGTTGTGGTGTCACATGGGATCCGATTCATCTTCAAGCAGAGGATTCCACCAAAGGGATTTTTCTCTCTCAAGAGAATGGCTCCCCCAGTGGTAAAGGATCCATGATTATCATTACTGTTTCCACTTTTCACAATATGTCTGGAACTTTCATTTATTTCAGTTCATTTTAAAGCCTTTATTTCTACATTCACAAAAAAATCAATCGCAAATAAAGAGCACGATTAGCTAGAAATGGGGATGTGTTCTGACCCCCTTGCATGCACGTCACACGCAGCGACTGTGCCACGCTCACCATTTTTGGAGTCAACGGGTTAAGTGTGTAAACACCACTTTGCCTAAAATTCACACTTCACTGTATAACACACAGTGACATTGACTACCAAAATGGCACAACCAAGATCATTGTCATGATGACAGGTGAATTGGGTCAATGAAACTTAAGAAGGGAATGCCTTTGACATAAACTCAATAAATTATTTTACAGAGAATAAAAGTTATAAAAGTACAAGACAACTGAAACTGGCAAAACTAACCACGGACGAGATAGAAACATAATCAGACTACTACAAACAGACGAAAGAAGAGAATGAGGGAAATCTGAAGATAATGAACAACAAAGGAAATGACAAGTAAATGGAGAACAGCACTTGTACATGTGCAGAAATAGACTAAATACTGAAGGAATGGGTGGCTATTGCCTTCTCTTTTAAGTCGAGAAATAAACCTAACAAATTTGTTTGGTACATCTCACCAATCACCATTGTGTTGTCTCAAGTAAAAAAGTGAAAACAACATTTTTTTTAAACACCTTCACACAGTCCAATAGGCCTACCTAAACTTGTGTTTGTTTCCAGTGTTGTAATTTTCATCTAAACGTGACACGAAAAATGCATAATGGTAAAAATGACAACCAAAATTGGATATCTGTTTCGAAGCTATTATCCCAACAAGGCCAGCCACTTCCTAAAGCCATAATACCATTAATATATCCCCTTCATATATCACCAAGGACTCCATTGAATATCCCAACAAAAGATAAAGAATTTTGTTGATCACAAAAGTACAAAAATGTAGGACTTTGGAAGGCTGAATTCTTTCATCGTGTGGCAGGGCAAGTTGAGAACGGTTCTGTGAGTAGCTGATGCAATTAACGATAAAAATGAAGCACAACAATTTTCTGTCGGTTCCTTCTTGTGTGTGTTTATTTGCAATGGGAAATTAATGGCAGGTGCCCGGTAAACATCTTTTATCCTACCATATGAAAAGCAAACACAGCCTGGAGGAATTGATAAAGCTGAAAAAATGTGTAGGCTCTAATGCCCTTCTACATTAACGTGAGATGATCGTTCTGTCGAATGAATGTGAGTCCAATACGTCTTAGGGCGACACGGTGAATTTTTGTAGTGCACATATCATTTTTCCCCTTAAAAATATAATTATATAAGAGCAAAACCAGTGGATGTTTTTATTATTCTGTGTGCTTGAGCTCTGTCATGCAGCCACTGACGCGCAAGACATGCAGAATACTCACGGGCAAATGTTCTTTAAAAATTAAATCCTTTCTTTAATGACGCATAATGACGCAAAAACAATTTTTTGTTGTGTTCAATTACAATTTACATTTATTGTGATAAATTAGGTGCTGGAACATGTTAGTTTAAATAGAAATTTAAATATTAAAAAAAACATCAGCAAAATATTTTTCAAAAAGTAATGAATAGTGCACCTACCAAAACAAACTTTGGAAAAAGGTAAATCTATAGGTCAGTTTAGTGTCGAAGGTGAAAGTCAACGTCCACTGGTAGTAAATTTCAACATGAAAAACTTGTTTTGATTTTGGTTTTGTTGTTGAATTTAGTCAATAAAACAACAAACTTTCTTGGAGTACAAGGTCATATCAACACAACAACTTTCTTCATGGAAACGACAGAAAACAAGCGCCACACTAAGCTGTAAACAGTTACGAATAACCCAGACATGAAGTCTTGTTGTTGTTTTTTTGTAAAACTCACAGAAGCAAATACACAAACAAATAATGTTGCCAGAGAGTAAAGGTTGGTGTTTGTATTGAAAATTTGCGGCTAATTTGTACCTTGAAAGTTAGAACAAATAATAAGAACTCTCTAACCACAAGTGACAATCAGCCTTTTCTCTTCAGAAATAATAATCACTTTCAACAACTAATGAAACACAAACATCCACTTCCTATTTCAGAAATCCCTCAATCACAATTTCTTGTGGTGGGGGGGGGGGGGGGGGTAAAATGCTAAGCAAACAAAACCCAGTTTCCCTAAACCATACGAATCAAAAACTTCCTGTACTGTGTTGACATAACACCTCCATCCAAATCCACTTAGCAAAAAAATTGCAACAAAGCTTTTGGCCTGGGGGTTACTGGTGTACATGTGCTGGCTCGAAATGTACCCCTACCACAGATTATCAGACAAGAGAGTGTTGTAAACACATACCCTCAAAAAAACACCACCCCATTGTGCTATATGACATATCAGGATTATCACTTTGGTATCAGTGAATGGGCCAAGAAAGGGCTTCATCTCACCATAGTGGCCCAAGAGATGGTCCAAAGAGATGGACAGCTCTGATGAGGGTCCGTGGGTGTCATTTACAATAATGCCCCCATGATGGACATGCGGATTATCTGGTCCTTGGGACATATTTGCAGCGAATTACAACCTGTGAGTCACATTTACTGAGAGAGATTACTCATGCAAATACCTTCGTGGCAGAATGTTTGCTGAAAACATGATCAAGGACTTATTTTCTTCAAGAGCTCTATCCAGGATACATACCTAAACCTTGACTTCCCTTTTTCTAATTCCCTTGTGCCATCTTTGATTTAGCTCTTTCCCCAATACTAAAATGAAGCATTTATTAGGGGGGGGGACACAGACACTTATGTTCGCCTTACTCCACATAAGGGTTTCAAATTGGACACCCTAAGAAAATCTAGACAAATCTATTGGGTAATTTCAGGAAATTAAAAAAGCCATCGCTGTTTCCATTTTCATTTTGTAGTCTTATATTGTATTTCATTCTCAGTTTTGCTGGGTGAGTCTTTAGTAAACCAATAAAAAGTGTCAATAATATTGTTTTTGACATTTGACACAAATTATAATGCAAAACAGGAAATTTCCTTTCCCATTCAATTAAAATTGAATTAAAATTTAAATTAATTAAACTTTTGACAAAACCAAAAAGTGGTGAACAAATTTCATATTTCAAAAATGTGAAAACCAAAATGGACAAATATCTTGCAGTATGAATTTAAGGAATGGATATCCCGCAAAATTGTGGAAATGATAAAAAAAAAAGCCCCTTTCACTCTAAAAAGTGTTTCCCGGGAAAGTCCCAGGAAAATTTGGTTGACTTTTTCACACTTGAGTTGCTAACCCTGGCAAACTCCTAGGAAATATGGCTACCCCTGCTTGGGAGTTGGGTTTGAACAAGACAACCCCAGGGTTAGCATACTAAAATTGCATCAAATGTGAATTGCAGGAGTTGATGGTAGGGTTGAAACTCCCCAGGTATTGCCTGGGGTTTATATTTCCCAGGAATTAGCTATGTAGTGGCTAAAGCGTCTTATTGCGGACTGTAGAAATGAATTCCTTAAACAACTGGTGAACACCTGTGAACTATCCCTAGTAGTAGATCATTACTCGGGTTTTTTCAAGCACTTTCTTCCATTCTGAATAACATTCTAACGCAAGTAGAATAAAGAAAACAGGCGTTTTCCAGTCTGTAACAACAGATTGTAGTCCCCTAACATCTCACCCACTCATACCCCCTCCCCACTCTACCTCCTCTCCACTCTACCTCCTCCCCACTCTACCCCTCCCGCTCTACCTCATCCCCACTCTAGCCCCTCCCCTCATACCTCTTCCTCACTCTATCCCCTCCCCACTCTACCTCCTCCCCACTCATACCCCATCCCCACTCTACCTCCTGCCCACTCTACCCCAACTACACTCTACCTCCTCCCCACTCATACACCATCCCCACTCTACCCCCTCCCCACTCTACCCCCTCCCCACTCTACCCCCTCCCCACTCTACCTCCTTCCCCACTCTACCTCCTTCCCCACTTTACCTCCTTCCCCACTCTACCCCCACCCCACTCTACCTCATCCCCACTCTACCCCTACCCCACTCTACCCCAACCCCACTCATACCCCTACCCCACGCTACCCCACCCCACTCTACCCCCACCCCACTCTACCCCCTCCTTACTCTACCTCCTCACTCTACCTCCTCCCCACTCTGACCCCACCCCACTCTACCCCCACCCCACTGTACTTTCTCCCACTCTAGCCCCTCCCCACTCTACCCCATCCTCACTCTACACTAAATTTAGTTTACACCTGTGTGTATTGTTAGTGGATATCCAGAGACTGAAAAAGTGAAACGGAAATAGATTTTCAAGCATGACTTTGAACTTTGGTAGCATGTGAATGATATAACATAGTAGCTTTACATAAATCTGTTGGCATATGTGGTCATACTGTGCCTGCCAGAAACCCAAACGCTTTTCGTGACAGGTGTGACATTACTAATAATTCCTGTGAGTGCAAATGGACTTCTGAAATAACAGCGGTTTGAGTGTCATTCAATCGAAGCACAGGTGGAGGGTTTTTCTTCCCCTTCTTCTTTTTATGCGGTTAATTTTCCCACTCATAAAAAATGTACAACTTGATATCGGTTTTAACAGTCCGATTTCCCATTCAATGGAAACATGAGGAATCCAAAAGCTAAAAAAAGAAAAAATCACAACCAGAAAATACAGCCGAGTCAGCAAGAATCTTTTTTTGGCAATCTTCGGGGAAAACAATAAAGCAAACTACAACAATATCTACAAGCAACTAGAAGCCCTACATGTAGATACAAACCCAAGGTCTTGGTTTTGATGCCCCACCAGAATATTCCAAACCTATTTTCTGATTTTCTTTTGAAAATGCCAAATAAGAGCAAGAGCAAAATTCCTCTCTTGTCCTATCCCCTTAAAAACTCCATTAACAGTCATCATGTGTGTTCCTTGGCTCCCCTTTTCAAAGCCTGGTTTTAAATCATTGTCTCTTGCCACTTACTGGGTGGGAAAGCCTCAATGAACACCTAATCCAAGATTCTTTTTACTTTCTACTCCAGACACCCCATGGCTTTCAAAGTCCAACCATTAGGAGGTCTCTTGAGGAAAGTTCTCCTAGCCCCTGGTGGTCCTGAGTTCTTGGTACCCCTAATTGCTTATGTCCCCTTCTTCAATTGTCGCACTGCTGTATGGGTCGAGTAGGCAATTTTGTCTTGCTGATCTTAGAGTTGGTTAAAAACTTAGCATCTTCTTTCCAGGGAAGTACTGTGCACTCTAACTTTACTTTCAACAGTTTTTAAGACTGATGCCAGTTAACATTCAGACAAAAACTTTGTAAACACAAACAAGCCGAAACTGCCCCAAGCACAAAAACTTTAGTTGTTTTTTTTTGGGGGGGGGGTTCCGTGACACTACAAAGAAAAGATTTGAGCTGATCTCAGAAATTTCATGCTTGAAGATTTCTAAATAAAATGCTCTGAATGTCTATCCATCTTTTAGTGAGTCTGTGTAAGTCTTTACTGAAGAAAGCTTTAGCAAAAGCTGTTTCTGGAAAAACAGTTTTAATCCAAGTGATGTCTGGTATACTTTTGTGTTACAATGCACCAGTCTTCAACCATATTCATCGACATGTAAACTGCTTCAATAATTCAAAACATAAGCTTGACCTTACCAAGCAAACTTAAGATTAAAATTTATATTTAAAACTTTCCCGAAAGGAATGGTCCTTCAGTGGTCAGACACTCCATGAAGGTAAAAGAGAGAGACCAAAGCTCTGGGGCATCTCACTCCAGCCACATGCCATTATTACTGTACAATCCTTCTAATAACCCACACCACACTCACACCACCAAACCATTTCTGCTCTTCTACTGAAAAACACATACCATGTCCCCCCAAAACAAACCACATGTACCCTCTAGTGGGGCCAGTAACGGTATTGATTTCTATTCTCAGTTCTACCGTAACGATTTTACTCCATAGTTCTACCATATAGAGCAAGCTCCTTGCTCTGTGGTTCTACCATGTTGTACATGGAGTAAGTGCTGTACAATGCAGTATGTGGAGTTCTTCTTAAATCTGTCAAAGCCAAGTCTTCAGTAAGCCTCAAATTCATTGAGTCAAGTTTCTAGTCCTTACATGAATAGTCTCATGTCAGGTCTTGATTCATCTGAGGGAATGTCTCAAGAAACGTCATAAACCAATCCAGGCAAGTCAAGTCCTAAGTCCAATTGAGTCCTTTAAGGGCAAACCACAAGTAAGTTTTAAGTACTTTGAGGATATTGAGCTGATCTATACTGTATAGAGGGATTGTAAGTGTTAGTCTCAAAACAAGTCATAAACCAATGTAGTCAAGCTCAAGTCCCAAGTCACCATATAAAAGGACTCAAGTGCCACTCAAGAGCATCATGGAGGTCGAGTCACAGACACTCAACCACTCACTCTCTGACCTTACAGCTCTATCTGACCATTCTTCCCTTCTCTATCTCTGACCCACCCATACCATCCCCAGCAGCAGACCATGCTATCCTGGTGCTTGCTGGGTGACTGTGACAGAGCCTTAATGATGATGATGATGACAGTACTCCGACCATGTGAAAGCACTTTCCCACTTGTGCTGTGAAGAGCCCTACTGGAAATTATTACAACATGCTGTGAAGGAAAATAAACACAGCCCTTCGCCCATGCCAAGGCTCTAAAGTGCAGCACATGATAGAGAAGCAGAGAGGGTTTTCTATGATTTTATTCCCACATGGTTGGACTTTATAGCGCTGTATGGTTGGACCATATTGTACCATTGAGCTGTTTGAAAGGTTCATCAATGCTTATGTCTCAATCTAAGTTTTATAGCTCGCTCCATGTTTGGAACTCCATGGTTGGACCACGTTGAACAATGGTAGACAATTGCACCTGCAACCAGTGTACATTCACAAGATCCTTACTCTATTAAGTTTGTCCCACTTTAAAAAAAAACACAGTGAAGGAACAAAAGGATGCTAAAGTAACTACATAATACAGATCAAAAGTCAAAAAGAGTTAAATGCCACCCCTGATGTAATTTGTAAATCACGATCTTACCACACATGTATATAAGTTGAATTTTATTTCAAGGTGACTTTAAACAAAATGATACATTTTTGGGAAAATCTTCCCAAAATATTGGTGTAATATGGACCTTTAACATGCAGCAGCAATTTTTATCGTCATCATTCAAATTAATGTAACCAAAACGAGGCTGTGAGGCCTCTGTTGGGTCTCATAATCAGAATAATTGTTTTTGCCCAAAAGTCTATGCTATTGAATTAATTAAATCTCAACTCTGTGTATATTTCCCAAAAGTTTAGAACTTTTGAAGAAAAAAAAAAAATCACATGGTGAAGCAATACTCCATCATAATTTCCCAAGATTTATCGATGGTCTCATCCTACTGTTAAGCAATTTGTCTTAATTTTATATGAAAACTCCACTTCCATGAAGGCCACAACCAAACCGCATCTATTTTAATTTAGAATTCAGGATTTGCTCGAGGGCCCAAGATGGAAGCTTAATTTAAAATAGAAGACATTAATCTGTCTGTAGGATGGCAGACCTGAGCAAATCTGATATTTGAGCAGACTGTTCGTCTCATGGTCATTAACAAACCTTTCGAGAACCACTCCAAAATTGTATATCCGAGTTCCCCATAATTAGTGTTTATAATAGGTTTTATTTGGAGTGGGCAATAAAACTGATGACTGCATGATTTAATGACAGATGGTGCATAAGGGGTAATCCAATCATGCCATAAACCAAAATTGGGATTTAATTCAACTGTGAGTTCACTTTTGTCTTCATTTTCTTTTTTTTTGTAGAGAATCTAGTTATTACCTGAAAAGGGGCAGTGTTTATTAAGTTATTCACCTTACTGTGCCCAATCTTATCATAGAAATAAATGGAAAAGTAGAATTGTGATAACCATTACCAATCATATTGCATATCTTTAAATTCAGCCACAATACAAAACCTCACGTCAACCAGGGAGAACTAGGACCCAACCCCTTTGGCCCCCCTTGATAAAAGATTTCTAGGTTTTGTCCCAATGATGAATGACAGCTCAAATACTCTGTGGTTTTATTATAAAAAATAAAAGGAATACCAGGGTCACAAGTAAAAACATCTGTTTGTTGATGTAAATTGTACAGGCTGAAAGGGACTGGCATGTTTTAAGTATTGTGTAAAAATCGCATGACTTGTCGCACAAAAAGTTGATTTCTATAAAAAGTAAATCGCTTGGTAGGCCTTTTAGCACAAAAGTATAGATCTGCAGAGGTCTATTGACCTTTATCAGGCTGCCATCTTCTTTGTCATGTACCCCGCGTGTGCAGGGACAATAATGAACACAGATTATACATAAACTGAAATGGGGTCAGACTATTTTGCACACCAAGCCTCAATTTGGTAACATTGATTTCAATGGAAGCAACACAAGCTTTGATGAACCATCATGCGAGACTATTGTGGAGTGTACTTTTTTAACCGTTATGACAAGTTGACAGTCATTTGTTTACAGGTTGTACTCCCTTCAAAAGACACTCCAAATATCCGAGGAGTTAATCCCATTTCTCACGATCGAATACATCCCTGGTCTTGAATGCATTAATCTAGGGGGTTATTCATTGAGTAATGCTTGCCTCGGATAAGGAGGGAGTGTCCCCTTATTGTGCTAGTTTGAGACGAAAGTCAAGGCCGTGTAGCCCTACCACATACTATAATAATAAACTCCAGGCTTACCCTATGTAAAGGGAAAAAAACCACATCACTGTCAGATTTGATATGTTGATTTTAAGACCACGTTCCTCACTTGTTTGGATTTTCTCGAAACCAACAAAAGAACAAAATCTAACTTCGAGAAACAGCGAATAGTTTTAGAAGTATGTGGGGAAAAGTACGAAGCCCGGGGTGGTGGTGAAGGAACCGCAATGTCCCACAACCTACGCCTCCATTTTGGCCCATATTTTGTTTATTGTTTGTTTTCTGGGGTTTGTTTTGTTAATGCATGGATATGTTTGCCTATTTGTGGAATGAAAAGCCCAGCGGCTCAGATTGGTCCCTAATATGGCTTATTCATACAGTCATGTCAGTTATGTTGTTATGATTAGGATAACAATCTCATTTACAAACCTGCTGGAATGGATTCACTATTTTCTTAACTTAAACATTTTTTTTCTTGGGGGGTGGGGTAAACAGCTTGTCCTTATCTTTAAAACATCTTTAAAACTTTGACCTACTTTCTGGAGGGTGAACTTCCTAGATTTATTACCAGTGAATTTCAAAAACAATGGTGAGATGTAATTGCCTGGAATACTTTTTTTAAGTGATAATGTACCCAAATGGTGCACTGCTATTTGCTCACCGGAATATAAACGAAATTCTACGCAAAATGTTATATATAAGTCCACAGTATAGTGTATGTTTAATGCCTGCCACTACTTAACAAGGCATGGTCTTTTGTGAGTGCCAGTGAGTCACAGCGTCCCCACCCCACCCCCATCAACCATACTTGATTTAGATTAATTTACATGCTGGCATGGCAGTCACATTGTAACCAGTCAAAGTGAAGAAGAACTCTCCAAACGGGGATCCTTCTTGACAGGTTGATGTCCACGCAGGTCCTCTCTCATTGAGGATCCCGTGATGTGCTTCCTCTAATCACAGAGGTAGAGTCACTCTGATCAGCGCTACTTGAAACACTTTCAAGTTATGGATCTATGTACGTGAGGGGAGAACATATCTGAACCAATATGACTCATGATTCATTCTAAGTCATTTTTAAATACAGCTCAGGCGAGGAATGAGCCTGCACGGTGAATGATGTCTTCAGCATCTCTACAAGCAAAATGCTCCCCAAAATTGTCATTTTGTTTTAACAAATTACAGGATTTGCTGCTGATCAAATTTAGCTACAGTAAATGTTTCAGAACACTTCTTGTTTGATTTCTCTCATCCTCATCTGCATGTAGATTGACGAGCTGATCTTCACCTCATAACCATAGTGTAGAGTTGAATTGCCTCTTGTTTCGTGAACTTGTATTTCTTACTGTTATTTTGATGAGTGGCAGTAAACCATGTGATTGGCAAATTTGCAGCGGTGTGAGTGGCCACAAACAAAAAAAAGCTGAAATTTAAAAAGTTCCCATAGTTTTGTACAGAGCAGGCGTACAAAAAAAGCTGAAATTTAGAGAAAAAAACTAAATAAAGAAAAAGCTGAAATCAGCTTAAAAGCCGAATTCTCACACCCCTATTATTGGGTTATTCTTTTGTACTTGCTGACTATCACTGTTAGAGCTTGTAAACTATTTTAGTTAACATCCCATGTGACTTTTGTACACTTCTGCACTTGATATGTATCACATATTTATATATTTTTAAATAAAATAAAATAAAAATAATATTTTAAATTAATTTAACCCCTGTTGTTGATAAGCCATCAGAAATGGTTAAGCAACACCCAAGAAAAACCTTTTCTTCTCAAATTGTTTTAAATAAAATAAAATAAAAATAACATTTTAAATTAATTTAACCCCTGTTGTTGATAAGCCATCAGAAATGGTTAAGCAACACCCAAGAAAAACCTTTTCTTCTCAAATTGTTTTAAAAAATCTTAAACCAGCTGAGAGTTTTAAAGAAGATAAAGAAAGTTTTAATGTCTCTCTTTCTTGTACTTACATTTTCTATTGAATTTTCAAAGCATACATTTATTACTCTATCAGTATCAACATGTACAACCAAAAAAAAATTGATACTTGGTAAAGATTGTCATCAACAAGAACAATTAATAGTGATGCATGGATTTATTGAAATGTGAAGTCACCTAAAGCTACATGTTTCCACAAATGAATGAGTGAGTTCATATATTTTACACAAAAACAAATAGTTAACAAAAAGTTTTTAACAATCAAAAAATTTTGAAAACCAAAGCTCTCTAATTTATATTACAAAATGTCAAAATCTGTAGTATTTTGGGGGAAACAAATAAATGTACAATTCCTAACAACATTTTTTAATACATTACCTTGTGCGGCATTGACAGGGTATGAATACAAGTACAAGCACACTGTTGCAGCAATCCAGTACAAATAAATATTCACAAACTGTGGTCTTCCATCGTTAAAATTCCACATGGCAGTTCTTCCATTCATAGTGACGATACAAAATGTGTGCCAGTCAACTCCCACACGTTTTCAATATCTCAATTGGCACACGGTAACTTCAGCTTTCCAAATTTTTGGGGGGTTAAACAGAGATCAAAATAGATATCACTCCAGTGGGTTTTCAGATATAAAAACCACATTAGTTTGTTCAGCAGATGGTGGAGTAACACGTTTGCCCGCGCAGATAACAAAACTAGGTGCAACTTCTACAAAGCAGAGTTGTGCAAACAAATTGGAGGGGCGACTTTTTGCAAAGATTTGACGTATCAATCCAAGAACTTGTTCATACAGTGAAAGCTTAGCACGAGTAATATCCACACATTCTCTACGCTTCAATCAGTGCAAACCATTCAGCTGTAAACCTAATGCTGAATAAGCTTCATACGCAATACACAGGTTATATACAAAGTGGGAGGAGCTATCGTGAAGCTGTCAGCGCTCCCAATGACTGACAGGGACAGGGGTAATCTATTAACCAATCAGGACGTCCTCGTGAGAACAAGAGGGCCAATCAGATCGCCAACTTGACAAACTTCTTCTTACGTGTGGTGTTCCCTAAGTAGGCGCAGACGCAGCGGTGTAAACATACGAAGGTGAAGGCAAGGGATCGTGTACTGCCGTGCAAGAAAACAAACCATGGAATTTAGGGTTCAGAGAGTTGATCTACAGCATGTGTAAAAATACTCCTGGATAAATCATCTTGCTCATTTGAAAACGCTTTGTTTGGACAAGGAATGTTTTGGGGGTCTTTTTAAAGCCACAGGACTCCCTTTTGTAAAGAATAAAGAGTTATTTTCTCGCCCTTTCTGATGTGTTTTTCATCCCTGAGACGAACTATCACGTAAACAATACAAATTGAAGACAGACGTCTGACGAACAAGGTCGGTCAAAAATATTAAAGTAAACGTTTGCGTAAACAATGATTTAAGGAGCAGGTAGAGTTTGTCCTTTCCTCGAAATAACTTTTCAAAAAAAAATCTTTCTCACTCGTGGACGTAGTTTGAGCAATCCCAAATTTATTTTAGCGAAATAAAAATGTTTAAGCCACTAATTAACTGGGCATAGAGTTAATCTCAACCATTGGGAACTTTGAATATCAGTTTTAAAACCTTAGTTTAGTTTTTATTCTGCATTTAAATTACAGCCTTATTACAGTTTAGTAAACCAAGTTTAGTTATAACCGTACAGTTTAGTTATAACTGTACAGTTTAGTTATAACCGTACAGTTTAGTTATAACCGTACAGTTTATGCACGGCATCAAAGTTAAGTAAACCCCACAGTTCATTTATTAGTTTAGTTAACATCTTACAGTTTAACCGTATACAGTTATAACGCATACAGTTTAGTTTCATTACGGTTTTATAACTTCACAGTTTAGATATATATCTTTACTGTTTAATTCAGCACTGTTTAATTCAGCACTGTTTTCATCTCGTCCTACCAAGATCATATTATTGCCTACCACATGGTAGACCTAAGTTTTATTTAAAAAAAAATGGGAACAACAGTTATTAACTTCCCATAGTGCACAACATTGTACCACAACTACCAGGTACCAGTTTTTATAATATACGCTTAACCAGGTAAATTAATTTCAAATAATATAAACACTGCTGTTCAATGGGTGCTCCAGTATGGCGTTGATCTATGACCGACTGTTGCATTGAACTCTGCGTGATGTTCCATCAAAAAACTTTCAAAATTCCACCAGTGGATTAAAAGTTATTTTGAACGCACAAAATAACTCACAGAAAAGAAAAAAAGTTGTTTGAAGACACATTTCCTTGTTCACATCAAAGCAATCATTAAAAATATGATTATCCGCATTAAATACAATATACAAAAAAAATCGTAAGCATTAAAAATGCTTTATGATTATTACGCTTGCTTACCTCAAAGTTGACCTCGAAATATAAATTTAGGTTTCTCAATATTGTATATTTCAAAGGAATGAACTACAATGGGCTTTGAACTGTGGTCCAATTCCTATTTTCTACCAAGAGAGGAGTTGAAACTTTCTACAGAAAACTATACTCTGTAACAACGAGCAAAGTGTCACATGGTTCCAACCATGGCGGAAGGAAACAAACCTCTAAAAAGGTTTCACTGGCCACCAGCTCGTCATGCTGTGGTCAAGTCGAGAGATTTGTGTGTCGAGTAAAAAGATCAATCCAGTTTGAAAATGTTATACCGAGCGAAAAAAGAACGAGTTATTACCATTAACTCTGGTACCCTGACCCTTCTTTCTAATCTCAGTGCTTTGCGAGAAAAACAAACCAAGAGGGGAAGGGAGTCAGAAAAGTGAAGCTAGCTCTGTGAGTGATTTTCCAAAAAAATGTCATCCCAGAATGTATCGATAGGATTAGCATCAGTAGGTCCTAAACACTCCGACTGCAGTCAAAATGTATATGTTTCCCCAAAGCGGTGAATCTCTAAGCCACAAAAGTGCATTAACACCCATTACTGGACTGAATTGCACCCATAAAAATAAACGTCCTGTTCCTCTTTATGTAGTTTGCAACAATGACTCGACCCCGAAAAAATATATAATAATTTTGGCAGTTGGGAGCCCCTACTGGATGGCCGCCTGAATGCACATATCACAGCTGCGTGTTGCAACCTGGTAGTGATAGGTATAGGATAGGGTGGTAGTATGGTACTTGTACTTTATGTGTTTATTAACCATACACCTGTTGGCAGTAACCACTGTGACAAATTGAGTGGAAGTGATGCTGAGACATCGGGGGGAAGTATCTGTGCTGTGGTGGGAACAAAAATACTTACTTTGTGGGGATTAGCTAGCAGGCGACATGCCTCGCTAACCCTAACCCTGGTGCTGTAGACCTTGCCTGCAATCAGAAACTTCGCTGGTCTGTTATTTCCCGGGTCCGATCGCAAAAACAAGCGGCTGGGAATAATTTCTTTGGGAGATGGGTGTTCTTGGCATGGTGAGAAGCGATAATGTGGATAAATGACGGTGAAATGACACGCTGTGGTCAAGCAGAGGTTGACGTCTGAGCCTGGAGAGTGGGTAGAAATTGGGAATAGTTGTGTGGTTGGATTATTTGAGAATGGATTGAATCTGATTCTACTCGCGTTATTGGAGCATAGGTTATGGGGAGCAGCCGTTGGAATTCAATGTCATTATTTTGTACTTAAATGGAATAAATATACTATTCATTGTGTACTTCTCCCAGTTTATTGGGCACCAGCCCTGTTTGTGGAGAACATGATGACAATAATTTCAGGGAGAATACTAAGTGTTACAACACAAATGTACTGAGACGGAATTTCATTCGTATTCTGAGGAGGGGATCCGATTTGAAGCCAAATGAACCTAAAAATAAAACCTGCAGTTATTATTTTAAAAAGATCCCCTCGAGTGAATTAATGTAACAAAAATATAAATTCATTACCGGTGACATGTTTAGTCCAAATGTTAAGGGGTCTATTTATTGTTAGATATTGCTGTAAAAAGAATATTATTCATAAAACAATTCATTTACTTTCTCAAATATGATAATTAGCCATCAATATGAAGCAAAAGTAAGGATTTTCAACCATTATGCACTGTAGTTACTCTCAATACAAAGTTTCCGCAAGTTTCACTCAAAACACAAATACCTTCTTCGTGATCGACAACACTTGCGGGAAATCCCATCCTCTTTGAAGATTTATCCTTTTTGTATTATAACTTCCACTCCGGTTCAAAGGCGGCCTACAACAACTTGATTATTTGATCTCCCAGTCATCTGACCTTTGACCCCATGCTGAGGTCAAGTCAAGGTTGCTCAAGGTGTTAATGTCATGTTAGAAAAATTGATGTAATTTCAATGAGCGAGTGACGATTTATGGTCCTTGAATAAACAGCGTTGTCTTTCAAGCCGGGGATGGGGGGCGGTATAAGAAAAAGTGCATTTCCCCCCTTAATAAGTAGTAGTATGCGTAGGCCTATATTTGGTGTTTTTGCCAAGATCCGGAATTTGTGGTGGATGGATTGGGACAGACAAACTTGTGTAATAATCCTGAAATTTAGAAAATGACTATAACATGTCTGGGCTTCAGACAGCGGGGCTGCGGGGTGCATACAATGGCGTTTTTATTTGTTCTCCTTCCGATACTAAATGACCACAAACATTTTGGGGAAGCCATTTCCTTCCAACCTTTTGTCATTCCCCAAAATGACTTCCTCAGATAGGAGCATTTAAGTAGTTATCATCAAAACAATTTTAGTGTAACTAACGGTTTTCTTTGTAGACTAAAACATGCTATAAAGATTGTTTTCATAATGCGTTTGTTCTACCGTTACATTTTTAAAAACTCTCATGAATATTTTGCAGGCAATCAGCCAAAAACATAGAATACTCTGAGTGTTTGTGTTGCATGCTCTTTTTACCAATACGGCTAAATGGACCTTTACCTCCTATAACCAAACTCATGAAATATTAACACGGTGTCCCAGACTTTAACAGATTTTTCTGTCTAAACATTTACAAAAGAGCTTATACAATTATCCAAATTGGCTGCACTGCTTACTGACGATCACGAAATGTCGTTATCAGTTACACTGATATTGGTAATTAGTTAACTTGGTAAAAAGGAACCTGTGTGTAATGATGTACTTCTGATCAGTAAGGTGTTAGCCTTTATAATATTTCTCAGGCACCATGTCGTAGAAGTCACGTATGCTAATTAATTGAGGGAAATCAGCATACTCCTGGTAATCTCCGTGGAGATGATTTTTGTTATCAAAAGCAGATGGGTTCCATGCACTATTTTATTAAAAAGTCTAATCAGGTCAGTTTTTGATTCACTGCGTAATGCGACCATTTCACAAAGCTGTGCCATTACTTGCTAAGCACAGAGTGAGTTTCGCTCAGCAGAATCATGAAGTTACCAGCCTGAATGTGTTGCTTGTGACTGGTGGCCCTCCCCGCTAAATTTGTTTCAGCTTAACTCTATTTAAGCAGAACTGAGACTGGATGAATGTTCGTTCGTCATGTGCCCAGGCCATGTGACTCACCAGTCGGCAACAACTGCGATCGTGGTGTAGACAGCATCTTCTTTTGAAGGGGGAAGGCAAAGGGGGTGGGGGCACGGATATTTATAGGGGACGATTAAAATTGCCCGATTGTAGCAAATTTCACGGTGTCCAGAGGCTGACAGGGGGCAAGATGTTCTAACAAGAGGGCAGCTGCCCCTTTGCCCCCGGCTGCGCCACCATATCCAATGGGTTCTCAAGTCTTTTTTTAAGACGCCCTGGTTTTTGAATCTCACAACCAAGCTACTTTTTGCTTTAAATATGGGGGCCATAACCTGCCATAACACCCTGTATTAAGTTACATTACCGTCCCCACTTATTTGCAGACACGTCACACGACAATAATCGCTGAAAATTAAACCGATCTGTCAACCTAAGATAGAAGCAAAACACACTTGAAAACCTGTAAACTTAAGATGTTTAAGTTTCAGGCCCCGAACCCTAAGGGAGCGCGCTGGACTAAGATCAGATTACCTTCCGGTTAAAGACTCCAAAATGACTCTTTCCATTACGCCAAAGCAAAAAGATCTTATATGTACACTAGGAAAAATATTTACCGTCTTATTAAATTTTGGCAATGTGTTGACAGGAAAGAGTGGGGTCTAAGTTTGTTATGTACCAACCTATAACATGATTATGACCGCGGTATGACTGGTGTGTGTGTGTTGGGGGGTTGCAGGCTTACGTCAGATTCGTGATACTATCGAACACTGCATTCGCCATCATTGTGTACTATTTCTTTTAGCATAAAACATTGCTTAATTATTTGTTGGGCAAATGTGTGTGTGTAGCTTGGCTCTGCAAAATTTGCTCCCTCTAATCTGACATTATTGAAATGATAACTGGTATCGTGAGGAGAACAGGCATTGCACAAAATTTGTAATTTAGTTGACATTCCTCTCTATTTTATTTCTTTGTTTATCCTTTTATTTTCTCTGCCGTGCGGAGTGACGACCCGATTAACTTTAAAACATCACAAAAACATAATCAACAGTGATACAAAAACAAGTTAATGGATAACTTCATAGGAATTGGTTATTATTTGTTTTTATTTTTATTATTGTAAAATTTTGATTTGTATTTATTTATTTATTTATTTATTTATTAGTAGTAGTAATTATTTGTGGGGGGGGGGGGGGAAAACACAAATACATCCGACTCACAAAATACTTTCCCCTCCCCTCTTCGTCCTCCCCCTGACATCATACAAAATATAATTTATGGAGAGATCTTTAAGATTAATGCGAAATATCCTGTGGCTTTCTGAAGAAAAGGTCTCTAAATTTATCCACCTCAATCCACAACAGGTGGATCGTATAAAGGTAAGCCTCGCTTTATGATGCCACTTAGCGGTAATTGAGTCCAAGTTACAATGTGGCAAACCCGAAGTCGCTGTTTGTTTCAAAAATCTCTTAGAAAAAAGTATGATTTTAAATTTTAAATTGTTTTTGATAAATCAGAAATTAATTTGAACTGATCTCAGCTGTCTGAAATGTAGGCCTATATACAAATAAAAAGCATCTTGAATTTAAAAAAGATAAATCCTTACCTGCTAACCACCCCATCACTTCAGCTTCTGAAGTCTTTCTAGCTCCGAGGTAAAGTCTGCTTTCACTCAAGAAAACCTCAAGGGAAAAGAAATTACGGCTTGACCTAATCCCATCCTGTTTTCTGGAAGTTTTGGGGTGAGAAAGGGATGTAAGAAGCAGTGTGTGTCTAAAGGTGAATGAACACACAATCTTTATGTACATCAGCTGGCCAGCCTCTGTTATTCCACAACACATAACAATCGGCCGTTTTCGAAATCACGGCTTAAAGGCTCGGGCTCCGGCTTAGGCACCATCCGTCTGTTTGAAGTCCTGTACCAAAAGTGCACGTTTTCAAAATTACTGACGGAGCCTAAGCCGGAGCCCAAGCCGGAGTCGTGGTTTCGAGAAGGGCCTGTCATTTAGCAGGAATTGTTACAAATACAATCATTGTCGTGTTCCCTGTAGAGAATGATATATCTACAAAAGTAGAACGGTGACTTCTCGGCTCAACAAAAAGGGACGAAGTTGTCTCCATTGAGATCTTATTTTGAGCATGTCTGTGATTTTTTAAAGGCTTGTTTATGGAATGCTTTGAACACTAGAACGATAACCTTGAAGTTTGGATAATGTATGTTTAAAATAAATGGTGCACTCAGCCTATTTGGAAAACAGATCAAGGTCTCGAAGCAGATCAAGCTCTTACAAGTGTAGTCCTAAAGACACGCCGGATCTGAAGGGGCATGTTGAACAACCACTAAATGTTTTGACATTAATTTGACATTCATGATTAATGTACCCATACGGATTTCCGATGTCAAAACTTTGATGAAGTTGTCTGTTTTTTTTAAACTGGAAACAGTTGCACAGCTGTGTTGTGATAAAGCTGCAACTATTTCTTTAAAGTTATCGGTAATATTTGTGCCATTTCGTGTTCACTGTCTTCGTATACTTGGGACAGCAAGGGAAGGCAGGTATCTATGAGGCAGAATGCACTGGTGTAATCAGGCATTTTCAGGGGGTGGCAAGCGGGGTCAAAGACGTAATTTGGGGAGCTATCTAATGTATCGAACCATTCATTTTGTGAACTTTTTCGATCTCATTTGGGGGGCAATGGCTCTGAGCGGCCCCTGCCCCCCCCCCCTTTTAATTGGGTACGCCACTGGCAACACATAAGGCTCCTGATTGTTGATAAATCGTAAGGTACGCAATTCATCAAATACAACTCTTGTCAAACTTCGATATTTTCAATTGAAAATCTTATTTAGGGTTCCACTCCCACTTTTTCTGTAGTTCATTATTCTTTAGTCATCGTGAACTGCCACTTTCACGAATTCGTAAGGTTTCAAATTTCATTGCACTTTGGGGGAACTCTTTGAGGAAACTTAAAGGGTACGCAAGAATCTTCTACACAGGAAACCTGCTGCCATGTTCGCAATTAGAGCGCTAATTACAAACCACCGATTTCGCAAAAATAGCCACCGAGGTCAACTTCAAAGGTGACTAGAAAGTGCAATTTGACCCCCATGAAAGAGCTGCCAGGATACGACCATCGACAGGAATACGTCAGAATATGGAAAGAAAACCTTGGGATAGACATATCGGCTGGTGTGAATTGATAACTCCTCTTGTTGGGCGCAATGAAAGATGGACTTGAGCTGCACAACACTCCCCTTTAACCTCAGTTGTCAAAACATCATCAGTTTGATAAAGTTCTGAGAGTTACGGAGGAGAAATGTTTCAATCCATACGTAGCTATCAGTATCACGAGCAAGACCCGTAATGCAACTTCGTATGGTGTTTCTGTCAAGTAATTATAGTAGGCCCAAATGTGTCCGGGCTCAGTGAATCGAAGTCTAGGTGCAAGACGTTCTTACATATTGTATGGCCGTGTACGAATTGGTGGCTACGGCTACGGCTGGATCGCCGCGTCATCATGCGTGAAGTGTAGGACGTCCTTAGCAACACCGTTAGCAACAGACGCAGCCATAGCCGTAGCCTCTAATTTGGATTTTACGGCCATTTATAGCAACCACAACGTCTTGCACCAGGCTAAGTTAATTAATGTGTGTGCTTTATTGTTAGTGGAATTGGACCCAGCTAAGAAATTCCAACCACTCTCCGGTCAGCAGCTTTCTTCTATACTGTCAGTGGCTTGACTTGCTTCCAAGATGCAAGTTTAAAAGTACATTTTAGAGATTAGGCTGAGAGGATGAGGAGGTCATGTATTTCACGGACAGATTGTTCAAGTCACTCTTAGAATAACAAACGATGCCGAAACAAACACTTCCATCAAATTGAAGTTCGAGGGATCATTTCTGATTTGTTTTTGTGTGGAATTAAGCTGTCATCTTTAGACTGTCTTGGGGAGACGAGTGTACCATCAGAAGAGCGATGCAGCGGTAATACATCAATTCTATTATGTTTTGAAGACAAGATGACACATTATGTTGTTGACTACTGTTGGAAACATTTTAAGTGATGAGATCAGTTAATTTAATCTGTAATGAATGGTTCTGTTGCTTCTTGACATTTAATCGGTGCTAAAAGAGTGTCCGCAAAATGTATTCCGAAAATGACTGTTTCCTTGTAACTGCAATTTGTTTCGCTTTAAAGGTGCCATCAAATCGTGTTTTTCCCGAAGTGAAACAAGTTCTATTCATTGACACTTCTTGGTCAAATTATTGAGGTCACATGTGAACCAAAGCGCAAGTGTGTACGAGCATTTTCTAGCTCTCATGGTTTGAGGGGAAAACAAAAGCTGCAAAAACTGGGGGTGGTTCAATCGATGCTCTTGGTGGCATCTATTATGTGACAACACCGACATGGTGTTAGTTATCCCCATTGCTTTATTGTTGGTAAAATTAATATGTCGGTTAACACCCCCAGGTTTTTGCAGTGTGGGAGAACTTGATTTGTGTAGAGCATGCAGCAATATTGCTCCATGTGTATAGTCACGAGTTCACCAGCTCAAAATACTGGCTCACTGAAGTTATTGACTCCAAGTATCCGTGCCTGTCTCTTCGGAGAGTGGGCCACACGTGGACTGAGTCAGCGATCCCAGTATTGAGCTCTGTCTATGGTCTCAGGAGGTGTTTACAGATCAAACTCTGAGGTGTTACTTTCATCATAATTAACGGCTACGATGGACTGGGAATTATCGTCATTACAAGTCCTCAAACTGACTCTTCGTGTTGAATGACTGACCAAGTGGAGCCAACTGGACGGACTTGTCTCTTTCATCTAGAGCTGTCGCAGCCAGCAGAGGCCTCGATTTTCTTTATGGATCGGCCTAACTTCCGGCCATTAGGGCGGGCAGTGATCATTAGGAGCGCCTCGGAGTACAAAGGATGTTAGTGTTGTGTGTTTGTAGAGGGGCAGTGTCATGGTGATTTTCAAATGGGGTAACCAGACAGAAGGGTGTCCTTACGGGCTTGTCAATGAATTGGTCATTCTATAATAGGTCCATGGTCATGCCAACTCAAAACACAGAGTTGATAACAAAAAACTAACAGTTGACGCCATCATGATGTCACCTAATGACTGTCTTTGAACTGCATGAGGTCATTTACGTTGATTAGGGTTCAGTAGTGATAAACATGGCGCCCTTTACTTGAGAAGGTACAAAAACAAACTTTGGTGTGGGTCTCATCGTGGTCCCATTTTGTTGGTAGAGAATGGGTCCCATCGTAATTAAGAGTCTCAAGATGTTGTGTTTCCAAGTCATGGCTTCTCTCCCTCTGATGACACCGGGGTATATATGGATACTCGGCCTAAGTACCCTCCCCCCCCCCCCCCCCCACCACCACCACCACCACCACCCCCGTATACAGACCCTGGGATCGACTACGGATCTTTAGTATCAACTTAAAGATCAACTGAAGACACAACTGCTTCAAATCCTCCAAATCCTCCAAAACCAGTCGTTTTGTTTGCCTGATTTTGATGGATACAGTGCTCAACCGAACCAACCTACTTTCATACCGCCACGCATAGATACAGTATGCAGTACTGAGACACTCTCAAGAGCCCCAAAGGGTTACATGATGATGCTGCTGGATCCGTGTAGATCCAGAAAGACTCAGACAAATCTAGTGAATCCAGCTGAATGTGGGTTTCTTTTGGTTGTTGATACTTCTACGAGATAGAAGGCGGGACTGCAATTCAGTCAGACGACAATCAGCTGACAGTTCGCATTTATTACTCATGTTTCAAATAAATGTCTGAGGACTTCTTCCAAAGTGGCTGCAGGTGTGTTAAGTGAACTGACAACTAAAGGCGCAACAGATATGACACATGTCAACGCGCTGACCTATAACTGTGGTTAACATCAAGGGAGTTAACACCGCCTCTGGCGCGGATCTTCCCTCCTCAAGGATAACGTCCCAAGGCTGTCGTCTTATGTGCTTAATTGCCTGTATATAGATAATAAGGTACATGACATCTTGGCCCCAGGCTGAGTTAACATGTGCCTGGATATCATTGCCAGTGTATATGGCGGATGGGGGGTGCCCAACACCCTGGCCGAGGGTGCAGGTCCTTGCGCCTTGACTACAGCAAATGAACCAAGGCATTGTCAGTGTTATCATGGTGTTATGGTTGGGTTTGGTACATGACATTGCGCCAAAGGCAACGTCCAATCTGCACAGACACCACACCCCCAGGCCGGGTCAAATTCACCCACAATGCCCGAAGCACGTGAACCCGAAGTTGACAGTGTTATCACAGTGTTATGGTTCGCTATGACACTTGCGCCAAAGGCTGTCGTCCATGCTACGTCCACTGTGCATAGACGGTGGGGGTTTACAACACCACACCCGTAAGATTGTGTCAACTTCACCCACGTGCCCGAAGCTGTAACAAATAATGACCTAGAAATTGCCAGTCTTATCGAACTGTTATTGTGGGATTGTTGTACATGACATTGTACCAAAAGCTACGTCCATATAAAGACGGTGTGGTTTATAACACCACACCCCAAGGCTGTGACAAATCATAGAGCACGGACATGTCAAATTCACCCACATGCCCGAAACTTCAGCAAAAGATGGTGGGATCTGTAGGAAGAACACGTTAAATGCTACTGCCCATGCGCCGAGGTGATGCAAAACTAACCTTCATCCCGTTATTTCCGTCTTAATCCCATACCCAATAACGATATAGATCCTTATACACAACAAATGGGCCAGACTATTATTTGCCCCTAAACCTCAACACTGCACAGGTTTCAATGGTAAACCATGCTTTTGGGATACGCACGGCTCTAGAGGAGCCGTGATGACGTCACAATTCAATGGTACAATCACTATTAAGCTTATATACCACGTGATCAATGACATCATTGTATTTACAAAAGAAATCTATCTTCATATTCGCACTTTTGGACCAACACATCAACCGTTTATTTATTTATTTTTTTGCCTTGCGAGCTTGGGCTGAAGAAGTTGTTTTAGGGGCAATTCGAAAGTAACTCAATGGTTTGAAAATCATGTTTGCATTATTTTGGCTCCTGTTTTTAAAACAACCCCCGTGGCAATTTTGGTTCTTGGCCAACAACCCAACTTAACAATAAAAATAGTAAAGAGTTGTTTTTTTATATGAAACTGCTATTTCATAAGTAGATCCTGATTTAGAACCTCCAGAAATAGAGGAGAGCTCACCCACGTCAGACAAACTACAGTCCTGAAGTTCATGAACTTGCCGAGTCACCAACATGGTTTTGGGATCGATGTTGGGCGTGGGCCGAACGGTACGCACCGCCTCACCATAACATACAATGTTGTTCATATTAGAACAATATTTACCAGTCCCGCACAATACACATACTGGGTGGTGGCATGGAGGAAGGAAGAGTGGGCGGAGTTAATGGGGGATACATCCTTCCAATAAGGGAGGGGGTCTCCCCCACGATAATCCAGTCGGTTCCTTTCCATTTTTACATCACCTTTGTAGAGGTGAGGGGCCCACATGTTGGCTAACATGAAGAAAAAAAGGTATTTAAAAAATACCAGATTTTATCCATCCAGTCAGCATGTGGCAAACGGTTGATAGTTGAAGTGCTTAACTCTGTCCTGCCAGTCAAGAAAGATATTCATTCCCTCCAAGTCATATTGCCCTTCAACCCAAACACTCAATCCACTGATTTGTTTTTCCTTTGACACACCGAACCAATGCCCTCATCCATGCTTACCGACACATTGAACTCGCGCACCTGTTCACCGTATATAAATTCTCATATATAAATCACGATCCAAGTATCAATTTAGATCAACTGTTCTTCTCATTTCATGTATATAGCTCAGAAAGAAATGTCCGATACATGATGTATGTTCTTGTTGTTGATTCATAAGGAACCAAGTGATTGGGGGGGGGGGGCGAGGAAGGGGGCTTGAATTACCACAACTCCGTCCACTGCGATGAAGACATTTTCCCGTGGCGTGAACCGTCGAGGAAACGGAGAAGGTCACGGGATGTGTGATGATCATTAAACATTTTCTGGAAAGCTTAACAAAGAGCGCGCCTGCTTGCCTGGATGTTGGTAATTTGTTCCCGATTCGTTAAGATTAATCCTGCCTTCGTGATACTTTTGAGTTTAATATCCACCTTTTCCCAAACGACATAAACCAACAATTTGTGAAGTCTCGGGTTTGACACATTTTAAGAACTTATTATACAGCATGTAGATTTGCTGTACTTTGTTGCCTTTTAAAAATAGATGCAACTGAATATCTTTTAAGCATTGAAGATTTCATTGAATCGTTTTTAAGCCGAATCTAACATAAATCACTCAATCGCAACACTAGGGGCGACAAGTGTTTATCATGATGGAGCATCCAGTATTTATCATTTTTAGTCCCGTATTGTGTAGTTCATCTCCGGATCCCCGTGATGCCTTAATCATGAAACAATATTCTCTCAATATTTTCTCGCTACAATATCATGTCTTCTCTATACACGTCTTCTTCTTCACCTGTCTCCTCTCACTGCCCTTGCTCACTCCATTAGCAGTTTCTTAACCAGCGGGGCGGTGGTCTGGTAGGGGGCTCGATGTAAAAACGTCTAAAAAAAGATTGAAACTCAGGAACAAACTACAGTTTCACCAATCCCAATTGGCAAGAGTGACTTAAAAGAGTAAGTTAAAAACTCAAGAAACGCAAAACCGCAACAACTCTTCAGCAAAATCAGTGAAAAACAGACCTTAACCTCAAAAGACTGCCCACATATGCCAGTGACTCACAACCAGTGTATGTACTTCACGTACGTCGGTGTATTATGTGCTCAAAGCCCTAAATACCCCCCGCTGGCCAGAAATCGGAGAAGGCCCTCTGTCATCGATTTCAAGTGGGCGTGGCCCCCGACCAAGAGGACAGGTGTACCCCCTCAGTCCCACCTGAAACCAGGGCACATTCGTGAGTAAACCCAAAACACCTTGCCGGACCTGTGGCGTGCCTATCCCTCAGTCAGATCCTGACGAAAAAATTACCTAGATTGAGATCTTTATCAATGTTGAATGAAGAGTTTGCGCAAGTGGCCCACTTACATTTTTGCCATGTCGATTGTATGTCATAAATTATGCACTTTAAATTGTACATAGGCCTATCACAATAAGTTCACAATAATATTTTAGATTTGTAACAAAACAACATTTCGTAAAAGCATAACTTAGGATAGTAGTTTGGGTACAAAATACTTGTACTTTTAGTTTTAGCAATACCTAAATAGCTCGCGTAAGTTGATTTGAGTGTAACATAAAATTATCTTGACAGTATTTACCGACAGCTTACCGAAGTATTACCGACAGCCCAAAGCCTATAGCTACCCCCCCCCCCACACACACACACACAAAGAACCCAATCCATCAAAATTGTAATGGCAAGTTTGATATTGATACATAGCCAAATCGACCACATTTTGACCACACATAAGATAGGACACAGTTCCATCAAGTGGATCTGAAGTCGAGTTTACTTCATCCTGCCGTTGGAATTTGATGGATCTTAGTAGGCTCTGAGGTTCACGGGAAGGCTCTGGGGTTCACGGTCATTAAATCATTAAGACTGATCTGGCTGACTCCATCCTGCTCTACTTAGAGGTGAAGTTTCGTCGTGAATTCCTTAAAGAAATCAACGAGTCAACATTTGACCTTTGACCTACTTTTAAAACTGCCCGTATAAGCTTAAAAGCTCTGACTTCAAAATATAACTTTCCCGATTCGAAGCATGCACGCATGCTCTTTTTTGCAGTTTTTGACTTCGGTAATTAGAACCACAAAATCGATTTAACAGATTAAAAAGTTATACAATATTAGCTGATTGACAAGTTTAAGTAATGGAAAGTTTAACCGACTGAAAGTTATATTGAAACGATTAACCGACTGGAAGTATGCCTATATGGAAGTATAACTATAAATTTTAACCGACTGAAAATTTAAGTAATGAAAAGTTTAATCGATTGAAAAGTTTATAAACTGAACGTAAATATTGACCGATTGAAAAGTTTAACCGATGAAAAATTAACCGATTGAATTTTTTTAACCGATTGAAAAGTTAAACTTTTGCAAAGATTGACCGACTGAAAAGATTAACTGATTGAAAAGATTAACAGATTGAAAAGTTTACAGATTGAACTAGGGCAATTGAAGAGTGACTTTTTAAAAGGGGGAAATGTAGCAACTCAAGTGTCAAGGGCTAGCGTGGCATCCATGAGATGGCAACTTTTAGTGGTTTCAAATTAAAATAAGAAGAACGAGGAATTAGCCAATTAATGAACGAATTTAAACTTTAGGTCTCTGTAGCTTCAGCTGTTTATAATTCCTGCTCAACTCTGACAATGACGGAAAATCTGCCATCCCAGACATCCTTTAATGAGATTAGTTTGATTCCCGACTTCCACATGAACGTACTCGTCAACAAATGAAATTATGTCATGTCTTAAGAACTGCATCGATCTTATTGTTATAATTCCTACATGACCTCAGTTCCTATTTTCCACTTTCAAAATTGATTGGCGATCAACTTGATTGTTAATCTCTATTTCTTGTTAAACCAAAACGTTTTAGACAACGTTTACTGAAGTGATAGCTCAATGTTAACTGGTGTCAGTGTATTTATCATCATGACAAAGTACAAGTCTTCTGAATGGGTTTTATCAACGTTGGAATAAAAAAAAAACTGTGACTGTAAGAAACGAAATTGACCATATGTTAGACACCGTTGATTGACTTCTGTCAGTACAAAATAACTAAAACCAGGTAAGGATGAGCAAGGAAATCTTTCGCTCGGAGGTGTTGCCTTCCTTCTTAATTAATCTACAATTGAAAAAGATGCTCAGGTAAACATCATGGGTGACCTCAAGCAAAATGAATAAATAAGTCTGCATTCCTTCAAGATTGTCTGAAGTTAAAAAAAAATCGCCTTGTGTCCTCATCACCTGACAGAATGGAGGTCTAGGGGGAAAGGCTCAAGGTAGAATATGACAGGTTTACAGTGATTTCTTTTCTGCAATTTCATCGATGTATATATAAGTGGTTAAAAAACAGAGAAGCTGTTTAGATAACCAAACAAGGGTAGTGGGATGCAGAATCCATGCAATGTCAGTTACGGTTTCAGTCAAGTGGAAAATTACACTTAAAAGTGACTGAAGAATGTGGTTCCAAAAGAAATGAATGGAGGAAACATACTTAATGGAATGACTTGTCATAAAAGTGTAGGTACACAAAAATAATGATTGTCTTAAAATGAGTCCATGTGCAGTATCATTTGTACATTTCTGACATTGTTTACGTTTGATACCGTGGAAATAATAAATGCCAGAAATTATGGATGAAATAGTAGTATACAAGATACTGTGAAGTGTCAGTTTAATTCAAAATATCAACAAGTATAACAGGGAGTTATAATGCGGCATTTAAATAGACTCTCTTTCAGTTGTGGCACAGTGGCTCTGAATAGAACCGGTGGTGTAACAACTCGACGTTTCGATCAGTATGCTTTGATCGTCTTCAGGATAAAACTGAAATGTAACAGGCAGTAACAAGACGTAAAACGATATCTACAGGAAGGGTGAAATATCAGCAGCAGCTTATACGTTGTAGCCACCACCCTTTTCTTAAGCAGGTGGGGACGATTTGTTCAAGACGCAAAAACGGGAATCACGGTTGCTACGCGGCTTCCCGAATCGGGGAGGGATAGGTTTAGAGAATTGGGGTATATATTTCTTCCTAGTGATACCACCCTAGCTCTAGGGACGACGGACAGGGATATAAGAGACAGGTGGGGTGGAGTGAGAAACGTTGTGTAAAACAGTCCAACTGTAGACTCACATAAATTGAGTCAGGTTGAATGTACACCGCAATTTTTAAAGGTGGCATGTCGTATGAAACAACTCGGCGCATCGACGTTGAACATTTTGACCGTCTGTGGCCCAATTTCGTAATGACGTCAGCATCACTGCATTAGCGTGTAGAAAAATGTGACCAAATTTTGGGCTGCCGCGTTTGGCCAATATAGTGAAGAGCAACACTGAAGCCCAAAACCTGCAAAAAGATTCGTCCATTTTCGAATCAGATGCCCGCAATACTATTTAATACAAAACTCAACATTGTCTGAAACAGTTTATGACAAATTCATAAAGACGAAAAACAAAAATATACATACAGAAATAAAACAAACTTGAAGTAATTCTTAAACAAATCACCAAAAAACCACCAAAACCAAAAGCCTGTGTAATATTAGTATTTCGCTAAAAAGGCCTATTGATTAATTACTATTATAATACTTATGTTCCTTCGTCATCAAATGTTTTTCATCGAGTTCCTTTAAGCTCCAAGTGGACAAATTCTCCCACAACAATTTTGTCTGGAACTGTAAATATTGAAAATGTTTGGAACATTGCTTCTTTCCTGTGGGACAACTCAAGACCTCTCGGTCCAGCCGGACAATAGTCTCAACTTTCACCTCTTCACATGGCAAAATTGTGAAAAGGTTGATTCAATTTGGGAGGGCGACCCGAGCTGACAGTTTTAACTGTGCGATAATGATACGTGTGTGTGGGCTTGTCTCTCAACAAAAATGTTGACCAACAAGGACGCTACTCGTTGGAACTGCTCTATAGTGAAGGAGTTAAAAAAAAAACGACAGGAAAGTTGTATCAGTTTGCGAGTTAATTTGCACTTGTTTGTCAAACTAAAGAAGTGAGAAGTAACAGGGGGACGGGTACCATTTCCACGGGCATGGTTTGCATCAGTATTTTTGCGAACTGGATGTTTTTCATGATACTGTGAATGAAGGATTATAGGTGGCTAAATAAGTCGTTTCGTATTGGCCTTCCCCACAACGTACCCCCGCATATTTTGTGATAGGTGTTAATGAAAAACCTCCTGTACGTATTGTACACTTGCTGTTGGTCGTTAATTTTGATAGCAAGTTTCATGGCAGCAGAAAACGGATCCTTCCTTGCGAATTTTTTAAAATTAAAGGCAGGGTTTACCTTTGATAATTACTCCACAAAATAATGACCATAAAAACGTACTTGGTAAAGACGCACTGGACGGCAGTATAAAACACTGTGAGAAATGATTCCCTTTGAAGTAATGTGGTTTTTTAGAAAGAGATAATTTTCTGCCCAAAGATTTACGATTCAAGAAACCGTTCTCACGTAATGAAAAATATGCAATTTCAGCATTTTCGGATCCTTCTGAGTTGAAATAACCGCTCTAGATTTACGCCGATATCTCAAAAACGCTACCCTGCATCTTTTGAAACAATATTTTCACAGGTTAGTTTTATGATATTTACCATAACAATTATGTAGAATTGAAACAAACGTCCGGTTCCAAATACCAAGTGTATATATCCCTTGCCTTTAGACGTAACAATGCAAATCCTTGGTGAACGCGCAAGCTGGCCGCCTAATTTTCGTGCTAACCTGTGAAATACGCTTAAGCTTAAGCAAATTTTTCTGCTATAGTTAGCACGAAATTTTGCTTACCATTAGGCAGCGCTATGAAATTGGGCCCAGCTCAGATTTGTGTATACGATTTGCTTTGTAATACACGTGTATAAAATCCTTGGCCAAACATTTAAGTTAAAATCGCTATTCGGCGTTTTGTCAAAAAAAGTAACCTCCTAGTGACGCACTTCCATAGTATTGATTGTAAACATGGTGTCTTTATTGCACACCAGAGGTAAAGAAATAAAATAATGTACTCTTACCAAAATACAATCATGTATCTTACTGTTGAAACAGCACAAACAGCAAACACAACACGGTACATAAAAACAATGCAATCGTTGGCAAAAAAACCCGGGTAGGATGCGTACACTTTGCACGGAAACACCTGCACTTATGTCTAATATTCCCGGCTAGCCGTAGCTGGTGAGATGGCTGGATGATAACCGGGTGGCCAGCCAAGAAGATTAGCTACAGTAAGATGGTCGGTAGACCCTTGAGAATTACTTAATACTGTGGAGTGCCGAGACCTCGTTCCTGAGTCAGTTCCAAGGAACTGTTTTGAAAGTGTCTGGCTGTTTAATAACTCTAAATTGCTTGGTGTTGTATTGCGAAATTTAATCTCTCACAAAGTCATCAATCAGATTTAATCCTCCCAAAGCTAACTTAATTGTGACTCTCTGTCTATTAAGACAAGTACTTTCAGAAAATGAATTTAAAACGTAATGTAAAATGGTTTTAATAAAAAAAAACAATGCTCATCAAAACAAACAAAAATATTTCTCCTCAAAGGCATTGACGAAAGTTGATCTCGCATCCATGAATTGTTCTTGTTTGATTAATGAGAACAAAGTCTAAAGAAAAAAGAAAAACATTTTCAAACGTGTAATTTGTCACCTTCAATTCTCATTCAGAAAGCCGAATGCTATTCAGTGTAGTGGCTATTTTTTTTTTTATAAAAAAAAAAAAAAAAAAATCAGACAATAAACCGCCTTCAATGTTGCATCTTGATACTTTGAAAGCACTTTATTACAATAACAAGTAGACAAAAACATTGTTGATGCATTCTCACGTATACAAAACTCCTTAGGTAGCAATTTTATATCAAAAGAGTATTTTAAATTTTTGCAAAGTAAACACCCCTCGAGTTCAAGTTACAACACACGATATGTCTCGATACCCACTCGCTTTTGTTCTCTGAACGTCAATGGTAAGTGAGGCTCGGTGATTAAACTGGGTGTCTTTACCAAAGTCAACATAATTCGAGAATGGAAACCTGTCCACACCCAAAGAATCCATACCTGGGAAAGGGCGCCGTGGGCCCCCGATGACCAACTCACCGCTGTGATGCATCCACGGGCAGTAATGTAAGAACGTAATGGGTAACAGAGAGTGGGAGTTGAACATAAATGTTTTAGATCTCGCTGAATGAAGACTACTCTCCCCTGACGCTAGTTTGTCATCGTGGAGAGGTTTAAAGCGAAGGGAAAGCAAACTTGAAAGAAACTCGTCGCCCTGCTGAGAGCGGCAATATTGGCCTATACACGGAATGATATAGAATCAGCCCAACTATAGTTCGAATCGGCAACTATAGTTGTCATCCCAACTATAGCCAGGACTGTCTCAACTATAGTTGGTCCGGACCCAACTATAGTTGGGCCAGTCGATAATAGTTGGGGCTCATGAAGAGCACCACTCCTCTACCATCAGGAGACTTGGTTGAGGGTACAGGGAGGGGGGAGGGGTGGAGATATAACTGCCCACATGGTAAATATTTGGATGAGTTGTGCCTTTGATGACATACAAAGCATGGAATTTGGCACACAGTCAGAGTATGTCACGAGAAAGATTTGTCTATAAGGCCATGGCAGATTTGAGTTTTGAGGGAAAACTAATTATGGGAGACGAAGGAAAAACTAATGACAACAATCGATAGGATTAAGCCTCTGAGATACCCGGCTTAGGCTCAAGACCATCACACGCAGATTTGCATTATCTTCGATCGTCCCATCGCTAGTTGTTACAGTGATATCAATTTATTTTTTTACTCATGTTTTGGTTTGGGCCTCATATGCAAAACAAATGGAGAAGAAGGAGAATAAGATCCGACTATTTTGCCCTTTCAATGGTTTAGTTACATTAATTTGAAGGGGAACACAAACCTGCACGATGAATTTACGATCATAAGTATTAAACGTGTAGGGTTTTCTTTATTAAAAACAAAATCCCGACTATTTGTCCACCACAGTTTGGCTCCTGACGGCCCAGTGTTCTATCCTGATTCGATGTGACAGCGCCATCATGAGGAGGTGCCATATAGTCTCTGGCATCTGTACTCGCGGGATTGACTGATGCGTAATTACCCATTGGCAGATCCATGTAAAAATGGTAATGGATAGGGACATGTTGCTAGAAAATATTGCCACGGTCCTGGGTATAAAGTTCAGTATTTCTACTACCATGGTTTAATGGTAACCACGGAGAAGAAAACAAATTCGAAGAAACTTTAAAATGTGTTGTTTGAAGTTCCACAGGAGCTAGTCAAGACGCTTCTGATTGTATTTATAGTCCATCTTGATGATTATCTGTAAAAGTTATCTACAACTCGTAATAAATGTTTACGCAAATTAAAAGTGTGGCAAATCCTGGGGGTCGAGTGGAGGTCAACCAATCAGGGAAGGGCAACAAGTGTTAAATTTAACATGTTTGTCGCTAAATAATTATAAACAGGAAAAAATATATGAGTACATAAAGCTTGTTAATCTCCCCCTTGTGTCTTGTCCCCTTTCCTCGAATAAGCCCATAAGATTTAGAAATCGGGCTGTTAGTGAAGAAACCCTAAGGAAGGCAGGGAGTATTAATTATCATGAACCAGGTGTTTTTTTTTAGAATAATATGTGTACCTATTTTTATGTCTTTATTTATTTATTATTATTTATGTTTGTTAATTTGTTCGTTTGTTTGTTTGTTAGTTTGTTTGTTGGGTTGTTTGTTTGTTTGTTTGTTGGGTTGTTTGTTTGTTTTTTGAGTTTTTGTTGTTGTTTGTTTTTGTTTTTGTTGTTTTTGTTTTTGTTTTGTTTTTTAGAATAATATGTGTACCTATTTTTATGTCTTTATTTATTTATTATTATTTATGTTTGTTAATTTGTTCGTTTGTTTGTTTGTTAGTTTGTTTGTTTGTTTGTTTGTTGGGTTGTTTGTTGGGTTGTTTGTTTGTTTGTTTGTTTGTTTGTTTGTTTGTTTGTTTGTTTGTTTGTTTGTTTGTTTGTTTGTTTGTTTGTTTGTTTGTTTGTTTGTTTGTTTGTTTGTTTGTTTGTTTTTTGAGTTTTTGTTGTTTGTTTTTGTTTTTGTTGTTTTTGTTTTTGTTTTGTTTTTGTTTTTGTTTTGTTTTTGGTTTTGGTTTTGGTTTTGTTTTTGTTTTTGTTTTTGTTTTTGTTTTTGTTTTTGTTTTTGTTTTTGTTTTTGTTTTTGTTTTTGTTTTTGTTTTTGTTTTTGTTTTTGTTTTTGTTTTTGTTTTTTGTTTTGTTTTTGTTTTTGTTTTTGTTTTTGTTTTTGTTTTTGTTTTTGTTTTTGTTTTTGTTTTTGTTTTTGTTTTTGTTTTTGTTTTTGGTTTTTTTTTTTTGGGGGGAGCTTTTGATGTATTCATAACCATTCATTTGTGTTTTCTTTCGATCCCATTTTGGGAGTAGAGGGGGACTCCCTGCCCCGACCCCTCCCATCATCCCGCTGTTTATGCCATGATGTGTACGCCGGGGGGGGGGGGGCTGAGGGGCACAAGCCCTCACAAATTTCCAGTGCCCCCCCCCCCCAGGTGCCCCCATGAAAGAATCCAAAGACACTTAATTCATTAAAAAAAACATGGCCACTGCCCCCCCCCCCCACCATTGAAAAAATCCTGGCTGCGCCGCTGTGTGTTCATGTCCAACGTTATGCCCCATGTTTGTGGAAGTTTGTTTCCACAACACAAAGCCACAGAGACGGCGCTTTAAGCCTCACCATGGGACAAGAAATATCAACTTCACAAAACCCCGTCGCCCGAGTAGGGCTTGGTCACCGCACACAGGCACCACTAGCCCCCTTAAAAATGACAAGAAACTTCCCCCTGTGCTCTGTACAAACACCACTCAAGTATGTATCACAATGATTAGCGTTGACAATTATGAACGGTCCCAGGAGACTGAGCGGGACTGGCTGCGAAAAATATCCCTGGGTACTTCTTAGAAAGGGAAAGACTACTAAAAAATCTACCGGCTTGGGGAGAACACCTCAGGCTTCTTGAAGACAGTGGATGTTTCTGAATGATTAGGAATCAACAATTCTTTGCGCTTCCTTTTTGACAGACAAAGTGCAGGATTGTTTCCAAGTTTTCATGGTTTCTGTTTTGAATATTAACTTGAATCGCCAAAACATTTTGGCTCACAATTGTGTCTGTTCAATTTAAAGTTAAACTCTTGCTATTTATGAGGGGATTTTATGTTTAAGTGAAAAGGGCAATGCGACACAAACCAGGTCCGCATTGGATTCACCAAGTTCCTTTATTATAATTATACAACATATTTATGATACTAACATTTTAAATCAATAATGACAAGTTTTTATGTAAACTTTCAGACCAGATGTTAAGTTTTGACTGCACGAGGAGAGTGAATCATAATTTGTAATGTTGTTGCTCGAGAATGATTTCAGTGGTCTAGATTTTTGTTTCACGAGCAAAACAATATTTTCAGTCCAGATGTGTGGTGAGATATCATTATACTTCAATAGACCTGGATCATGTGTAATTAAGCTATCGTATTTACAAGACACTTTCACCAGGAGCAAAACAACCAGAAACCACGGAGTACTGGGTTGATAAACAATTTTTTTTTGAAGAAAACAAGTCACTCCAGCCAGGTAAATCATAAGGTAGGCCTTTCTTGAGCGAGATTTTAAAAGAAAAAATAATAAGAATGCCCTTGGAATCTTTACCGGTATCGACGTCAGTCAGCGAAATGTTGCATGATGGTGCACGTATGGGTGATGGACAATATTGAGCTCAGATTTGAGCACTAGATTTCAAGGCCCAGACGATATACACTCTAAAACTGAAGTTAGTCAAAATAGCCTTAATTAGTCATTTTAGACAATTTTTGACCAATTTTAGTCAAAATGTGGTCTAAAATGACTAATTAACGCTGTTTTGACTAAGTTAGTTTTTAGAGTGTACGCTGTTGTAGTTAGGTAAGCGTTGCCGGGTCACAGGAGGGCCTGACCCCTGTTCTGGGTCAGGCTGACCCGGTTGACTGGGATTCTGCGTCAGTTTGACAAAGTTTCGGGTCAGTTTGACACAGATTCCGGGTCACAGGCCCCAAGGATGGGTCAGGCCCCCACTAGGGACTCGGAATCTGGGTCAATTCTGACCCGGGGTGTTTGTAGAGTGTATGGTTAAGATGTTGGTTATGTTTGAAGATTTTGATGATGTGGGTATTAAGAAGTATAACTGGTAAACTTTCGGATATAAATCTCTTTTTGGGAGGAGTGTTGGTTCTGAAAAGAGCCGTTGTGGTCTCCCAAGCCGTTGTGGTTGTAGTTACATCCGATTAAGGTGTTGGCAGTGAAAATGATGATGATGATGATGGGGATGATGATGATGATGATGATGATGATGATGATGAGGGGTGTTGATGAGTGGGAAGGAGGAGTAACGGTAATCACTAGAATGATTAAGAAGAAAGAAAGTATAAGATTGAAAAGTAGAGATACATGACTTATTCTTGAGAACCTCCATCTTCTCGACAGCTGGGAGGAACCAATGTTTCAGATAAAAACAAAATCTTCAAAACCGGGAGACAGAAATCCGGGCCAGACTTCTTCAAGTACACAATCCATCAATTTTTTATGGTCATCAAAACTTTAACTGACCCCAGAATTTGTGAGGTTTTGCCCAAAGGGAACAGCGCACCAGGCAATGATTCTGACAACCTCCTTTACATTCACGGTACTTTCACCTTGAGAGCTTCAACATTCTTACCCAGCGTCATGGGAGAAAAACTCACTTCCGAACTGCTGGATTTACGAGCCATTAAGAAGTACTAAGTGAAGATATACTTGAAGTGTTTCACGCTGAGGCCATGCACAAAAATAAAATTGGGTTGTGTTTCTGAAGACTACAAAACCAAATGCCCGATGATGGTGTTGTTTTTGTTTTCGTAACATCCCGAGTCCATAGAGCAGGGGCAGCCCCCAAAAAACATTATTCCCGTTAGAGCAAATGAAAACCCCCATTCTCTTAAAAATAAAACTATGTTATCAAGAATATAAAAATTAATCTTATTTATTGAGTTTCACATTGCAGCTTCATCAAAGAAAAATCTTACAATTAAAATTAACTTTCCTGTCCTTCGGGTTAAAAAGAAAAAAAGACAAACCATTTTAAGTTTTGGATTAATAGCACTCTTGATTATTTATGGAGGGCTATTTTGTCAAGGATTTCAAGGCATATAGCACTCATCATTGTGGTTGGCGAAACACAACAAGCACTTTGGTAGAAAAAGAGCGGCCAATCTGTTTCCCATTGATAAATTTAGCTGCAGGTGGCTCGGAACGCGCAAACTGTCTGTGAAGGTTTTGGAAAAGTTAATCTGTGGACAAGGTTGAAAATATGGCCATGGGTGACAAGCTCAGTGGCGAAACCAAAGGGGGCTGGGGCCTGAGTGTCCCCCCCCCAAGCTCAGAACTATTTCCCCCCCCCCCTGCACCCTTGCCCCCAAATGAGATTTTAAAAAATGCACAAATGAATGGTTCCATACAAATAATGTCTTCGCCCCCCCCCCTGCCTGCCCCCCCCCCCCCCAATGAAAACGTCTGGTTACGCTACCGGACAAGCTTTTCATTTTCGTAAGAATCATCCCATTATCTTTAAACCATTGTGTTCCTCTTCAATGCACCTGTCATATCACGGTCTGGTGTCACCCACTTGGCGGGACCGCGTGCATGTTTTTATTTACACATGACAAAGTGGAATATTGGTTCTCACAAAATATTTTAAACATTGCGCTTACCAGAGGCTTGAAGCCATGGTTTGAGATCATTCAGTTAGTTATTTCATTGTTAACCTAAACGCTTCAACTATGCAAGTAATCGGATCTGGGTGAACAATCGACGTGAATTCCGAACAGCGACCTCTGGTTTGTCTTTTTGTTTTTAATGCTCACGATCCCATCTAAAGAGGGCGTCATACTCAGTTTGTGGCTCGCTCGTTCGGGGGCCCCCATAATTCTGTCTACGGATGGGTCGATGAGGCGGTAGGGGGGATCGAACGAAATTTTGTTGTGTTTTCTAATGTTTGAAAGTCTTCAATTCTTGTTTATGTTGTGTATGGTTATCTCGATCCCGAGTTCTTATGTTACTAACCAGGGAGATAGAACATAATATGCCCTTAATTTTCGATTGATTCAAAAATAAAATGAGTCTACAAGAAATCAGACACAAAAGTAAACAACTAATACAAATCTACAAAAAAGCAGACACATTACATTTGTTTTCCATACATGGTAGAATTACATATCCTTTCCTTATAACATCCCCCTCCTCCCCGAGGCATGAAGTGGGGGTTATTGTTGGTTACAGTTGCCATTGATACGAGATTGATACAAAATTGCCTTGATCTGCCGAATTATGATTGGCTAAGACACCACACTTTAGTAGAGGGTGCTATCACCCTTGCGGCTCAGTGGGCTAAGTGAAAGACGGGCGACTGCTCTTTGTAATGGAAAGATGAAAATATTGTTATTGTTCTCAGCTAGCTGATATTTTGACAATATAGTTCTGCCAGAAATGTACATGCTTTCAAGAAAAAAATACTTTTATATTAACAATTGATGAGGGCAAAAAGTGTTGCCTGCTTCATCTTTTTCAGTTGCCTCATAAATCCATTTACGATACATGTTGATGAGTCCAGATAGATAATGACATTTTATTACGAAAAGAATGGGTAATTTTTTTGTAACTACTGACGTCAACAAAGGTTTAACTTTGTGCTTTCCTTGTTTGGCATCCTCTTTGAACGTTTAAAGGCAATTAAATATACATATTAAATAGAGCTGAATGTGTTTGATGACAATCGATGTACATGTACATGTCCTAAAATGCGCTGTGTCACAGCTGAGATTGAGTAAACAAAAAACATCAAAAAACAACCCGTATCTCTGCTATAACTGAGTGAAACCAGACGTTTGCATCGCAGTGTGATTACACATACGCAGACTGGGGCTAGATCTACGGAGGCCTTAAAATGTCATCCGGCTTATTGAGTTTCTGAGATAAGTACCACAGAGTGACGACAATCCTTTTGTAAAATGCGCCCACGTCATTGGAAAAAAAGTTTCCGAAGATGTGACGACATCCTACCACTATCTTGAAAGTAGCACTGACTTCCCAAGATAATTGTCTCAGGTTTTCTACGAGTTGGATGGCACATCCAGAGCTCCGCAGTGATGACCTCACGTTCTTGTTTTGCTCTACTCAGAGCGGCTGCTGGGACTACAGCATTCCCGGTCCAGGAATTCGTCTCTGATCCGGAAATAAATTTTTGTTTGGATGTTTGGATTAACCGGATTATACAAACGGATTTGTCAACATGAAACCGTCTCGGTTACCTTTTAAAAGATTGGTTGATACATAAATCTTAACAATAACTTGGAAGTAAACATAGGCAGTGCGAATGCTGAAACACGCAACAGTCGTTTTCTTCTCCAACTTGTGTACACTCACAGTGCAACGTCCTTGCTTTATGGTAGAAGTCTGGCTTGCCCAAATCATGTGACTGTTGCAGTTTTAGTCAGGGCGTGGTTAGTTAGGGCTATGTTTCTTTTCTTTTTATTTCATTTAATTTATTAATTCTGGTTGTAAAGCCAAGGATTCTCTGAAAAGCAAACTTAATCACTATACTAGCCAAGAACCCCATGGAGAGAAGACAAAGAAGGAAGTTTCAGTTTTAGATATGGGAGGAAAACCCCAGAGATTTATTCCAGGGAAAAACCCACGCAAACCCACGCAATCGGGTAGGGACTGAAATACCCAATCTACGTAGTGCCCCCGGCGGGATTCAAACCTGGGCCCTAGAAGTGGAAGGCGAGGAAAGATACCACCCCACGCCTGGCGCCAACCCGACCTACCCGATTCCCAGTGAAAGTATTACCTCGCTTAAAGAAGTTCACTCCCACTACTCGAAGAGGCGTGGTTACTGTTACGGTACATTTTGTAAAAAAAAAATACACCCAATTTGGACTTCGGGCTGCGATTTGTGTTTGCTTCAAAAGAATGTCAAAAATAATAGACCGAGTCTTAGCGAGCTTCTTCTCATCAGCCATCCCTTCAGTGCAAACCCAACAGTTATGGTCGGTTCGTGGCCATCAGACCAAACCTAATATCTTTAATATATTTATCAAGCCCGGAGGAGACGGAAAACCCTTTGTATAGGATTAACCGCCATGTTTTACCGTTAATCAACGCTGTGTTGAATGCAATGATTCAATTAAACCCATACAGTTATTTGGGTTATCAGTGTCCGTGCTGACAGCTCCAATATTGAGTTATCAACTCTTATTAATTATTTGGCGCGGAAATCGCTTTGTGCGCACGGGGATCTTTCCTCAAAATGTTCCTCCGGCATTTCGTAACAAATCAAATTGATATTTGAGTAGTCTTGGAACAGTCGGGTATGCGCACCTCACGAAAACCAGACCCCGAGGTCTTTGGTAGTCGTTTTTCGAGGCTGATGGTGGCCATTCGTCTGTAACAGGCGCTACTTCAATCGGTATGATTATGGGTATTGGGTTTATTTAGGTCAACTGGAGGTCATTAAAGAAGACTAGGTCTATGATGGAGTACCTGCAGAAACAGTTTTTCTCCTAAGATGTGAGGGAATGGGTCTGTTGTTTCAACTTTGCTGTGTTGCTGTGTTGTTGTTGCTGTTGTTGTTGTTACCGCTGTTGTTGTTACCGCTGTTGTTGTTGTTGTTGTTGTTGTTGTTTTGTTGTTGTTGTTGTTGTCGTCGTCGTCGTTGTCGTTGTTGTTGTTGTGGTTTATTAATCATAACAAAATAACACAAAATACACATTTTAAGCGACGTCAATAATGACTTCACCATGAAATTAAGCTCACTGTAGACACCAAAGACAAACAAACAAACAAACGGTATAAAGAAATAAAAAAGTGATGATTTTGTGTGTATGCGTGTGACAGAAGGACCCTGAGTGAGTGACCCATATTTCCCGTTCCCTTGCGAGTCTGCTTCATTCACCGTGAGCTACGAGTCAAAATGACTGGATGATTCAAAAGGTTGTTGTTACGATACTTTGGAGCCATTTCAGCCAATAGTCTTCAATACAGTTCCGATCTCTCCAAGAAACATTCAAGTGGTCTCGTAATCCAGTCCCGAGCAACGGCCCAGGGATAGACCGCCGTACAATCACGCTGTCGACCCGGTCTCTAAGCACTCCACGCCCGGTCTTGTTTGCGCTACTCGATGCTAACTGATAACGTTCCCCCCGTCATTCATATGCCTATCGCCCTAGATAAATCAGCCTATCACATACGCAAACTAATTGCCATTTATTTTCTAATTTTCGTGTTGACTTAAGAAATTTCGGCGATAGCCTTTGCCCACACTTACTAGCACAGCATCGGGATGAAGGTTCAATCCGCCAACCCGGAGGCTGAGTGGGGGACGCCGTTATGAGGAAACTTTATTAGGGGGATGGCAAGCGGGCTTTGCGCGGGACAGTTAGCGGGTGTTTTGTGTTGTCTGTCCGGGGGTGAAGGGGGTCTATGGGCTTGCTCCTCTCCGGCCGATCATGTTAGTATCACACATTCACAATCTGTTCGTCCACTTTTGTATCAAACATTGCCATTTGAAATGATCAAAGTCCTTCCTCAGAAGAGGCCCCTTAAGTCAAACAAGATTTAGCTTTCTGATGTTGTACCGCTTCCACAAATCGAGGGCTCGGGTTGAATAGTGAGTCAATTTACCCCCGGATTACTAAAATTATCCTCTTGAAGAAGTGTTGTACAACACAAGGGTGAAGAGTTCATGTGAGCTTTTGGAGTCATACACAAACAATAACTACTAGGCATATTTATATAGACCAAAGTATAAGTCAGAAAAGGACAAACAATCGTTGGTCTACAATGCTGGCATTAGTTACTCATAGACAAAATCTTGTCCCGGTCACAACACCAGACATTGCTGAAAGTGGAACAAATCTCCAGTTGAATAAAAAATACCACTAAGTTCTGCCGTTTTAAAGACATCTTAATTTGGGTAAATAGGCCATTCCTTTATCAAATTCCCTATGAACCAAATCATAATCATGTTAAGGCATTCAGCTTAATCTATTTTGTTTTACATCGAAGGGGCTAAAAAACAATTCACTACCCTATCAATAAAAAGAGTTCAAGCTTGATCTTAAAGTCTCCATCCTTACCATGAATTATCATATTATGCAGAAAAATACAAAAGGGAAGGTGGCGTTGTTTTGTGTATTAAATTTGTCGTTACCATTTAACCAGCATTTATTTAATACCACATTATCCATCTCATAATCATTGACTTCTCAAGAAAATCATAATTTTCATAATTTTTATCTTCTGAAAAAGTAGCAGTTTCTTAAACAGCTTCGTCTTGAAGTTTAAATGACTCTGTTTCTCCAGCATCACCGTATCTTGCACATGTTCTTCCTGACCATTCTTCTTCAAAACAATACATTTCTAAAAAGTTGTTATCCTAAATCTTCTTATACACCTCTTTAACACCAGCAATCACTTCATACCACCTTCTCTCTTAACACCGACTTCTCCCGTAACACCAACTTCTCCCTTTTACACCAACATTGCCTTAACACCAACTTCTCCCATAACACTAACTTCTCCCTTAACACTAACTTCTCCCATAACACCAACTTCTCCCATAAAACCAACTTCTCCCTTTAACACCGACATTCCCTTAACACAAACTTCTCCCTCAACACTAACTTTTCCTTTGACAACAACTTTTTGATCCCATAACACTAAATTCTCCCCTAACACCAACTTCTCCAATAATAACTGCTCACTTGACGTCAAATTCTCACTTAACACCAATTTCTTTCCTAACACCAACTTTTCCCTTAACACAAATATCTTCTTTAACATTGTCATTAAAAAAAACACCGTCATCTTTTTAAACACCATTGTCTGGCATCGGGTGTTTATTTTTTGTATTTATTCGATGTAAACCTACATGAACTATCTGAACACAGGTGAAATCTCATCCGATTTTGCTTATCATTGGGCAAATCAACGAATCGGTGATATAGATCACTAGTGTGACATCATTGCGCATGCCCAGTACGGCATGTTTATCAGCCACCATTGTGTGTGAAGGCAGCACACACGATTAGATGCATACATGGCAGATTGCACATTAGTCGCCGTGCAGTACAGCAGTTATTAAAATATGCTACTATTTCATGTTGCTGATTTCTAACTTTAAAAATCCCTAAAATTTTGGTCAACTTGAAATAACATAGCGAAGAATGGATTTGAGTAGTCCTAAGTGAGTTTTCACGCTTCATGTTTCGTGTTTTTTTTTATTTTTTTATTATCGAATCCGTTGGTGAGTTTTTTTCTTTTCTTCAAAGACCTTTTTGTGGTCATCTTTAAAATTGTGTAAACTGGTCTTTTATAATTATAAGCATCGTTTGCTTGCAGGTGAGTGGAATTACAAAAGGTTAACCTGTACTGGAAAGGTCACCATCATGACGTGAACAACGCCCGCTATTGGCGAGACGAGCAAGAATACTTTGTATCCAGGAAAGAAACTAGTGGAGCGCACAACGCGAGAGCAAAGCTGTCAATGAAGAGAGCTTGGCACCATCTAAGGGACTTGACTAACTCTAGGGGCGTACCTACGTTACGCAGGTAGTCTTCGTGGTTCCAAGACGTTGCTCCCCGAGCATTATTGGCTTGCCAACCCGGTCGCTCTGTGAGGTGAGCCCGCGGTGTGGATCGCTAGAGCTGTCCGGCGATGCTGAGTCGGCACGTCGGTGATAACTTCGTCCACGGGCAACAAGCACGCCACGGCGGCACCGGCCCACTGTCCAACACCGCTGCTGCATCAGGGATGTCGCCGTACACCAGGCCGGCACACCGGCAGCAACAATCCGGGCTACGGTCGGCAGGCTCATCCAAAATTGACCCAAGGTATGTTAACCACCACACTGCATGCTGGTCCCACTAAAATCTCATCTGTCAAACCCAGTGTCAATTTTCATTTAACCTATTATTTCATCAATTGAAAACAAATTAGTGGTAACAAAATATTAAGGCAAGCATAACACGCCACGCACGCAGGACAGCTTCTTCTTTAAAAAAAAAAAAAGAATGTGCTAAAAACCTGAAGTTTAGTTGCTACACGTTACCCGATCTAATCACCGGCCATTTTCCCGAACCCCCCCCCCCTCCACACCATTGAAACCTTAAACTTAAACAAGGGTTCGTTTCGTTCATTAACGGTACTTCATACTCGCACGCTGGCTTATCATACAAAATTCCCGAGCTATGCTTTTGTTTTTTCACTTGTATATTTTGTCTCCCCCGATTCTCTCTTATATTGAACCCCTGCCTCCGTTTTTGTGGTGCCTGCTTTTCGGACCGTTCTCTGGATGATGGTTACGCGGTGAAAGCAGTTTCAAGTCCAAGCGGTACCGGGACAAACTACGGGAGCAGATCAAGGCGTTGGAGAATCTACTCCCCATTGATAAAGCCACGCTGCACCGCAAACTGGACAGCCAGACGGTCTTCCGGCTGGTCATCTCATACTTCAGAACCAAGATTTTCTTTCAAGGTAAGGCCATACTTGTTACAGTTGATTTAAAAAAAATGGCTGCTTGTTTTGAATGCATAGGCCTACCGTGCACTTTAACAGTGAATAGAAATAGCTTGGCCATTTGAGTCACGAATGCCTGAAATTGCTTACATTGCTTACAATTGTTCGTAAGCACAATTGGAACTCCTGATTTTAACGACAGTTCAAAAGGAGTTTATAAACTGTTGCATCTGATTTGGCATCAATTGTGACCACGTGAGCAGCTTTAAAGCCCGGTAAAAAACGTTTTAAATACAAGTTCCCTTGAAATTAAACAAAGAAATAAATACTTTACAATTGAAAACCAAATGAATATTAATTTTATTGGTGTATGTTTGGGTAAAAGCTTAAACACGTCGCGTCCGTATGAGAAGAAATAGGAGAACTTTGCATATAAACTTCCTTCAAATGACATAATAAAATAGTTACAAAGCACGTGAGAATTTTAGCTTAAAAAATACCTGGATTTTATCACTAAAAAGCCTCTGAAATCTCACTTTCAACGGCAAGATAACATTCCTATATACGCATATTACGTCATCACAATGTAATTGTATTTTGGAATTTAACAAATATAAAGCATGTTTAACAGTTTGGTATGGTTGTGTGAACACGATGTCTCTCTGTAATTTTGTACTATTCTTTGGATGAAAGTGTTGCCTGTAATAGTACAAAACAGTGCAATTTAAAGAATCTAAAACACTTGTCATGGAAGAGAATGGGCTTCTCGCTGGAATGTAATGGAACTAAGAACTTATTCTTGGCGATGGCGGGCAGTGTTTCAGATGTACTGGTACCAAATTCATAAACACAAATTAGGGAGACAACTTGTAAATGTGTTTTCGAATTTTTTGTTAAGCTGTTAACAACCTTCAATAATTACAGACTTTCAACTTTGTCAAAAACCAATAATCGCTTTTGCGACGTCAAATTTATACAGCTCAATCAATTCGACAGCTAAATCCCCAGCATTCAACCGATCGTAAATGAAAAAAAGACTTTCATGGTTCTCAATTGACTGGTTGTTAGAAATTTACCTCAATTAGCAGCATATTTTTCCCCTATAATTTTTGCAAAATATCAGTAAAATTTGTCATGAAAGTCAACGTCCTCCAATTAACAAAATGTCTCTGTTTTTACAAATGGTTTTAAATGTAAGTTGCAGTACTAGTTTTTATGAATCGTAACCCCCGACCACTCCGAGTTTCAGCTCTTTTTTCATGAGGCACATGTGGCTAAATATTGTTGAGAATCTACAAGCCTCCTCCTCTTGTTATCCTAACCTGAACAAATGAAAGACGTCGTAATATTTTGTAAATTTGAAACAGTTTTGAATTTGATGCAAAAAATGTCTTTCAAATTGTATCTTGCAATGCAAATAGCACCCCGGAAGTTACATTCCAATTGTTCATGGGGATTTTGTTAAACTTTGAATTGTTACAGGGCATATTTTACGGATTCAATCACCCTCGATCTCTGGAAGTCATTTTTTTTATCATGTCATTACATTACACATCCAACAGCACAATTAGCGCCAATGACACGATGAATAGGAAACGGGAAGAAACGTTCAGTTTTAGATGTGGGAGGAAAACCCCAAATGGGGAAAACCCAAGCAATCAGGTAGGGACTGGAAACCCAATCCACATGCAAGGGTCCGGTCTGAGGTTGGATTCGAACCGGGGTCCACAGAGGTGAAACCACTGAGCCAACTGATTTTTCTTTAAAATGATCTAAAAAATATATAAATATATGCTTACGTTTAATACTTTGGTAACTTTTATAATAAATCCTCGCTTAATTAACATCTTTGGGGGGAACACAATATGTTTGGTAAATAAAAAGACATGAATTACGTCTGCAAGGCAGGGAAATTTAACTTGTTTTTATTTCAACACTCACAGAATGTCATATATCGGAACGCGAGTCGTTTATAAATCAGTCAAATAGACCACTGTCTTTAAACTCGTAGTCTTTAATCATCGACAATTTCAACACAAACAAAAATCTGCACCAACTCAATCTATCAAAATACAGTGTTCTGGCCTCAATATTAAATTACCACAAGTGGCGGACGTAATGCATTCAGAATACGCCTGGGTTAATCATTACTGGAGGTGCCAATTATCCACCGCTTGGAAAATTATTAAAAGACGAACAAACAAACGAACATGTTCTGTGTTTTAAAGGGGAAATTTCGTACATGACGAGGTCAGGGGTCACCGGAAAATATAATGGGGAAAATCTGTCCGCGACAACTAAACATGAAGTGTTGTGTTTGCGGGATACCTTACTATCCGATAGATTTATTCTCCTTTAATTGAGTGTACCCAACTACATGCAAAATACCCATTGTTTTCATATGAGTTGGTTAAGGGAATTAGATACTTATGCAAGAGAATCAATTTTCAATTTAAACTCATCAGTATTTATTTCTGTACACAAGTCAAAATATACAACTTGCTTCGTTAACAGAGATTATATATCTGTATGGAGGCATGACCCATACAATCAAGTTAGAGATGGAAAATAATTAAACAACAATAAAACTCATATTAACAGGCACAGCAATTAATCACAAGACCATATAAAGATCTAACGAGACGGGTGTACGAAACGAAAAAGAAGACAGACCACAAAGATTGAGCAAACCAACTATTTGGAATAAAAAAACCAAGACGACGATAGAATAGTTTGAAGTTTTCAATATCCTTGAAGTTTTCAATATCCTTGAAGTTTTTGTAGTGGGTGCTTATAAATATTATGCAGTACTCAATGTATTCTCCACAATGTCACCAATATTCCTAAAAAAATGTTTCGTGTGGAAATAATATCTTCGAGAAAGAAAAAAATGTGCGTATAAAATCTGACAACTTTTTTCTAATAGAAACGGGTGTTTAACTTTGGTTAAAACATCAAATATAGAGCTAAACAATGCTGAGTATTATATAGGTTTCATATTCTTCGTTTAATTTTATTTATTAAATTCTCACTGGTAAAAACAATAAGAAAATGACAGTACAAAAATATATAAATTTTACAAAAAGGCAAGAGATTAAAAAAAAACATTATTTAAATGAATTGAACAACATTTTTTTAAACAAGACAATGTCTCACATAGAGAATTACAAACAAGTAAACTTAACATACTCTTTATAATAAAATGCCATCAAGTCCCAGATTTAAAAAAGTTATTTTCGTCTCAGTGAGACGAAAACTCTGCCTATGAATGCGTTCAAAAATGCTGAATGCAGTTTTACCGTTTTCTCGCAAATGAAACAACGAAATGAGCTGAATTTCACAGGTTGGTTTTATTACATATATTTTTTGATTTGTGCAAAGAATGGAAGCATTTACAGATATTTTACTACTGACAGGGGCTTCAAACAAAATACACCCACAAGTCGCAAGGTGAAGAATTGGAAAAAAAAAAAAAAAAAAAAAAAGTAAAATTGCTCTGCAATAAACATTCTCAAGGGACAAAAGGGGATCTCCCCAAACCTTTAATTAATTTATATTAGGGCAAGCCTAACCCGTAACAAATAAGTGATTTTTAAGTAATTTAAGAAACAAATGTAGGATAAATTTTACAAAATATTGTAAAAGTATATTTTAGTAAAATGTTACGTACCATGTGATCACTTGCCTTTTTATACATCATTTTAAATTGAAATGAAAATAAACAATAACTTAAGAAAACACTTATTAATAGTACAAATTATGAATTTTTTTCATGCAATATTTGTTTCTACAAACCAAAAGAAAGTAATCACAGTATTTATATATTTTTTGTTTATTTGTTTATTTATTTTGTTTATTTTTTGTCAACCAGTGTCGCAATATATTTGTTTCCACTGGGCAGTTTTTGACAAAAACGAATACAGCTTTACGGTTTAATATCTGACGAATAACTCATCATAACTACCGGCATTCTTACAAAAACAAACTCCAAGAAAACAAACACAATATTTAAAGACATCTGAATAAATTAGTTGTCATCCTGCCAATAAAAATACATTGCCCGTGTGCCCGTATTAATAGTTCTGCACTTTGAAGTTGACGAAGAACCAATACCTCCTGCACTGTTGGAACGTGTTTGAACCAATCACTCTTGAGAGTCGGATATGCGGGCAAACATACCCGCGTCTAGTACAAAAAGTTCACTGTCCTCAGAAGGGCAATATACCCATATCATTTTGTGATGGAGAAATATGACTTTTTGAAAACTCAATGAAGGGTTTTCTGGAAATTGAATGGATGGAGAGGGGAAGATTATTTTTCTCCCAACCGCAACCGACAATAAAAAAACGGAGACCCGATCAGCGAATGTCGAAGCTGTCAGATGGATAATATTTTTTGATTGTCAAGTTTGAGTAGAGTAGATTTTTACTTATAATTGAGGCTGGTTGAAATCCATTTCAAGCTGGAAGTCATAAAAGACTTTTATATTGCATACAAAATATTGTTTACAGACAAAAAGTTTTCTCATAAGTTCCTCGGGAAAAAAAGATGTCCAATAAGTTTTTCAATGTGTCAAGATAAATTAATGAAGTAGTGACTATCGACATAAAATAACATGGAATTATTGTTGTTGACGATTTGGATAACAAAATAATGTTTCGGGGAAAAAAGGGTGTCCAATAAGTTTTTAATGTGTCAAGATAAATGAATAATGAAGTAGTGACAACCGACATAGAATAACATGGAATAATTGTTGTTGACAATTGAGATAACAAAATAATGATTTGTCGTTAATCGACATGAACAAAATAATGATTTGTCGTTAATCGACATGAACAAAATAATGATTTGTCGTTAATCGACATGAACAAAATAATGATTTGTCGACAATCGACATAGAAAAAAATGAATTGTCGCTATTGACATAAAAAAAATAATGAATTGTCGACAATCGACATAATGTTGACAACTGACGAACCCACTCTCTTTAAAAAAATTTACATGAGGCAATATCAATAATCAATACTGTTGAGTTTAACTTCTCTCTTATCTTTCAAAATGCATATATAATCAACGTAGAAGTTGGCTGCTTCGATGTCATTTTTGTAAGAACAAAATTGATCATTCGTTATTTAAAAAAAAACCATTTACCAGTCAAACCAAGAGTATGTTATATGTTTGCCTTTTTTTAACCATAAAGGGTTGGTATCAGCCAACGATCGATCAGGATTAAATGATTATAACAAAATGAATGTGTTTAAATGGCTTTTTAATTACGTGAATGTGTATAATTGGCGATTCAATGACGTTAAATGACGTTGTTTGTAATTTTGAAAACGCGGAAATTATCTTCAATGAAAACTGTTGGCAAGTTTCCTACTCAAAAGTGTTTGTCATAAAGAAATATAAGATCGTCATTTTTGTAATAAGGACAATAATTATTTGAAAATGATATCAAAGTTTAGAGCTCATTCTCAACTGGATGGGACTTAGGAATTGATTTATTTATTACTAAAATAGTTACAAACCTGCTTTTTAAATACAGGTTTTTGTGTGAAGCTTTGGCTGAAATTATGTCGTTCGATTTTTCCGATTGGCGAAAATGTACGGCATCCATCACTTCCTTGCGATCCTTGGCCGTGTTTGCGCAGCGTCGCCCGGGGAGGAAGCGCGGCGGAAAGCCGCTAAGCACTGCTCAGTGGTTCCGATTGGAATGGAGTTCCGAATGCCGTGTATTCGATATAATATAACAGGAGGGTCTTCCTTGGTGTTACTGGATAAACTATGATTTATTACAACAGCTCTTAAGGGATAGTAGGAAATGTTTTGTGTGTTTGGGCCGCGGTAAACTAAGCTCACACACACACACACACACACAGTCAGTTTGCTCGCTTCATCTCTACTCTTCAGTCCATTACGGGTCTGAGATAGCAGACGACATTGGTGCCTCTATCGCAAGCAATTGGGCAGTTGTCGTCATGGCAACGGAGTACTTTGATGAAGTGAGATAAAAGGGATGATTTCGAAACCTCTCTGGAGTTGTAAAGAAACTCTCCATTCAGTCTCTTGTATTTTTGTAACTAAAACTATAGCCGTGAAAACGTAAGGTAGAATCTGACAATATTTTGTTTCTGTTTTGTTTGTGTGTTATGAAGTATAAGTCTTGTATGGTTATAATTTTATGAACGCAATTTTCAAATTTGTTTTTACAATAAAACTGACTTTTACACCTTTATTTTGTATGAAACGATGCCCAAAGTATACATTTGGGCAGATTTTTTTGTTCTTGATTTCAAGGAGGGAAATGAGATGGGAAAAGGAATAGACCGTAATTTTGTCATAAAAACAAAATTATTTTATACGAGCAGTTTACGGGAGTCAAAAATCTTCCAGCATCCACCAAATATCAATGACCCGCAGTGTATCAACCGTCGCCACAAAAAAAATAATATGTCGGTCTAGTGGGTCTGAAATTGCCGCGGTATTTTACTCGTTACCGTAGGGGCTTCCACCATTTCATAGATATTGGTAACTCGGAGAAAGTTTTTTATATCAGGGTAGCTTTGGCAAGAAATTCCCGAGTCCGATGGCTACGCCCGATAAGCTCCGTCTTGTTGAAACGCCTAGAGAGAAAATTTTCTGAAACGCTGATTTCAGTGTGACTTGGATATAACTTTCAATCATTGAAACCACGGAGACGGAGCCTTGATAGCTGCCGGCCCAGAGTGGGTATTGCGGAGCGGTGGACCCCGGGAGTAGACCGGAATTACCCGGCCGAGCTCTCTCTCTCTTTGCACGGTGCAAAAGAAATGACGCACTTCCGTAATACCAGTTCTTTGATGCCGCGGTTCAGTATATACCCGCGGGGTACCAGTTACGGTACCATTTCAACCCCTACGCCCCAGCCTCAGCGAAATGTCACACGTGAAAGATGAAATAAAAACCACAGATATCATCCTCGCTAAGCCCAATTTCCCTTCTTTTTGTGTGTTTATATTTAACAATATTGCCTCACTCCAGAGAAGGGATCTAATCGCTAATTTCTATACGCAACTGCGACGGGGAAGATTGTAGATAAAGAAAAGTCCCGCGGCGTGGGATGGGACACCAATATACGCAACAAATTTCATCAACATCCCGCCGGCTAAAACCGACAAGCCGTACAATGGAGCTAACAGCGTGGGGCTCTGCGCTCCAGGGTGGTACCCGGTTAGCTAATGCTATTCACGCGTTGGATTATGTGGTGGGAACTGCTTATAATATTTGACGGGGGAATGAGTTGACTTTATTGGGTTGAAATTACGGCGAAGGTTTGCTGAGATGCCTGTAGTAATTTACGTCTAAGCAGACGGATTCAGCTTTGAATTTTCTGTTGCCTTGCTGTTGCCGATTAAAGTTTATGTGCTTGACTTTTTCAGTCATTTTTTTCGGCGTTCGCATTCAATTTTTGTTCTCCATTTATAGGACTACATTCTGATTAATTATGAGGGATAGGTGATACATTTTTTTTATAAATAGACATAGGGGTCTACTACAACACATTGGCGATAATTTTTAATGGAGTTACCGCAAACTTTCTAAACTATATTTGAATGACACATGAACCAAATGAAATAGCGTGAAAAACTGCGCACGATTTTTTTTTACTGTAGATTGAGGCTTTACCTTTATCACTCTGTTGCCATTTTTTTTTATCATGTTCCCCGTGCTTATTACTATTATCAACGCTGATTTCCATTAAACAAACACGGGGCCAGACTGTTGTCCTTGCAGTCTCCGTTTGTTATAAGTTGGTTTGAATTGAAGAAAACCAAGATGGCTGCCATGGATAGACATAGAACGCTAGATTCAACCCCCTTAATCAGCCAAGATCTCTGTGTAATAAAGGATTAAATATTACAAATGTCCAAAGTCAATTTCTGACACCATTATCAATCCGGAAATAAACGGATTGTTTCCTTAATGCAAACTGACAGCTTGTGCGTCTAGATTCAGACTGTAACAAAACAAGCATGAATGCTAAGTTGTGTGCCAAGTTTCGTAAGAGGTGTTTACAACCAAAAGGTGTGTACATCCATGGGTATGTTATAACCATAACGGCTAATGTGTTGCGCTTGTCATTGCTCTCAAATTGAAAACAGTTCAAACAAAATCAACAACTATATTATTGACGTCACAATGGATGGAAACAATAACCAGTGTTTGGTGCTAATTAACACATCGTCATGTTTGTACATAATGCCACAAACCAATTTTTTTTATTATTGAGCCATAAGTCAGAAAGAGAGTCGAAATTTGCTGTGAGTTGAAAAAAAGGCGGTAAACAAATTGCCTACTTAGACTTGGTCCGAAATGGCAGTTGCGGCTACGGCTGTGGCTGTTGCTAAACGGTTACTATGGGCATGCTAATGCTTCAACACTTATTCATGTGACGATCAAGCCACAGCCGAAGCCCCTACTTCGGACACGGCCTTTAAGATAAAATAGTGTGTCCAAATTCACCGCTAAAGCTTTCATAATTATTGCGCCGCTTTCTGGGCCTTTGTGATACCATGGAGTAAAATTCGTATTCAAGTGAGTCGCGCCGGTTATTGGGCACAGCACAACTTGCTTGACATTTGCCGCCGCACCAGTTAGCAGCAATCAAATATTTGTACATCATGGAAAATATATGTTTGAAATACGTGCGTTGCTTTCCGATTATTTGCCGGTAATTTATTACAATTTAGCTGATGATGTCAAACCGAAGGACTTGCACAACATGATAGATACATTGTGTGCCTGTGGGGTTGTCAACAGAGCCCGTGCACACAACTCGACATGTCTAGTTCCCGACCAAACTAATAGTCTGTTTACCTACCAAAGCCCTTTTGCTTTGCATGAGCAAATATATTTATACTTTAATAGCTATCATACACTTAATCGTATGCGGTTACACAACCCCACACCATGGGTCAATCGAACGCCATTTTGTGGGTATTGTGTTTGGCGGAGATATTTGATTTGTCGCCTTGCGTTTTTGGTAGTTTGGTGGAATCAGGAAAATGAAGTCGTGGTAGGGTTATACTATTAATACTAGTCCCTACAAATGGAACTGATTGTGCCTGAAGTGGAATGCAATTTCTTTTGAAAATGTTGACAGCTCTGAAGTTTGTAGAATTTAAAGAATTATTTCTCGAATTCTAAATGTAGGGTTAGACTTACGGGTATAAAAAAAATGTTGTGAAATATTTTTCGAATTCTAAACTTAGATTTACGGGTATACAAAAATGGTGTGATGGAAATTGCCAAAGTTGTATCAGGCCCTGATACCACCATTAAGAATAAAAGTGTGCTATAATAAGTAAGCCTACTTGAACTTCTTCTTTTTGGGGGGAACACTAAAATCGTCACTTGCCAAAACGGATTAATTTCATAACAAACCAAAATAAAACTTAAAAGGGCAATTTCCATTTAAAACTGGAATTAAATTCCTGAAGTCTACACACAACTGTGGAGGCTAAAAGTTCGAACCACATAAATATCAACCGGTTCTAACTGTAAGAACCATGTTTAACATCTAGTATAGGAGCCATGTTGCATGTTGTACAAGTTCTTTGGTTTGACATCATCAGCTAAATTGTAATAATTACTGGCAAATAATCGGAAAGCAACGCACGTATTTCAAACATATATTTTATGGTTCGAGTAAAACACGGAATGAAACAACAAAAAACACTTTGTATTTGCATTGAGTTGACAACGCCCCCAGTAAGTGTGAAGACTTTCACCTCACAGCAAGCACCGAGTGGCACACTGCGCTATCTCTCAAACCAAAAATCAGATCAAATCTCGTCATTTCACAGCAATGTCCCACCACGAACTTGTCAGTAAAAAGAAATTAGATACAAATTGGGTGCTAAGGCGCCAAAATTAAGGGTCCGTCTTGTCTTATCCGCGGCTTTAGTCTTCGGCACAATTGGCGATGGCTGATGCGCGGGCACGCACGGCCTTATTACTGTGATGGAAGTGACATTCATTCTCGTCACAGATCTTTAATGATATAACGGGCCTAGGTGCCTCTAGCCTGGCCTGCGTCGGTCTATGGGTCAGCATACGGGCCTCAGGGCACTGCATAATTAATAGAATGATGACTTTTAACCAACTTATAAGGTCTGGATTGCATGTAGTGCACGGAACCCTTGGAGCATATTCAATTATTATGGGTGTTGAGACTTGCAGAACAAAACAAGAAATGGTTATAATTCAATCAAGTCGGTCTTTTCGAAATGGCGGGTTGGACACCGGCTACAGCTTTGATCCCGTCCGCCATTTTGAATTTTGCGTACACGCAAATTCAAAATGGCGGATAAAGACACAGGAGGACCGATTGTTAAGTGCCCTGTAATAAATTCAGTAAACTGATAAAGTAAACTGCCTTCATGTAAATGAAAATTCATAGTGATTGCCAATATTTCTTGAAATGATATTAAAATAACTCTCATGTCTTCAACCAAATCATTCATCATGAAAATAAATAACTTCAATAGATTTATTTTGACTACTTTATGAATGTTTGTTTATCATGATAACCAGAAAAACTTTATGCCTTCTTGAAACAAACAAACTGCGTCTAAATAGCCGTTATCTGGTAATACTCGACGCACCTTTTAATGTTATCAAACGCATTACTCAAATATATTCCTTAAACTACCAAACCTTAAATAAACATTTAAATTTAGTTTCTTTTTATTAAAAATAAACTCAAATCAAACCAATATCAACACGATCCCTGCCACACGATTTTAAGGGAGATTTCTTTCCATCAGCAACTTTTCCAACTACATTTTTTTTGTTTTCTTCAATCTCTAAAATGGAACTTTTTTTGTCTTGATATCGGTTGGATGGTGATCACAATGGAGCGGGACTCATGCCTCGCACACGAAATCCAATAAAATCATGGCGACTTACCGGCATGGATAATGGCGCGGCAAATGGATGGCAATTAGTGGGACTTATTGACGAGCAGTCTAGATCAGACATGATATGCTGTGGCCTTGGAAATTTGTTCCCATTACTCCCAGTAATGATTTTTCCCCTTAGCGCGGTCGCCAATTAAAATGCCATTGGTTCCAGTCAAATGAGTAGAGATGCACGTTGAAGTTTTTCCCTTCGCGTGCGATTGCTGATTTTCTTAATGCCTTGATTTCCACCCCACCCCCTCCACAACAGTCTCCGCCCTTTCCCTTTCCGAAGTCATCTTCGAGTCAGTCCTTGTATGTACGCCTCATCCACCACTGGCGCAGTGCTCCGTAAAAATATATATATTTATTAAAAGTATAACACAATGAAAAATCAATAGCCAGTGATTGGCAAATCGTCCGTGCAATTCAGATCATTTGGGGCTTTTCCTCCGCTAGCATCAGAAAGCTTTATTGAAATCTGTTGAGTGTATAAATATAATAACTGCAATTGAATTTCAGTTCACCATGTTTGCAGCCTGTTGATTTAAATAGGAGGTTGGCCAGATTTTTTATTTTTTTTTTTTTGTGACGGCCCCGCTGAGCTGGTTCTAAATTTTAGCTTCGACAAAGAATTACCGGGGATTCTCCTCTTGATGGCATGAGAAATCCAATACCATGATTTTATGATCGATTTATGAAGTTTTGTTTTGTTGTATATTGAGGGTAGAAAATCCTAAAAGAGCGAGGGCATTGAAGTGGAAAGATCAGGGGATGAAGCGCACGCGCTTGGTCTACATATGAGCGGTTTGTCGACACCGCATCGCCCGGACTCACGGACCGGACGCTGCCTGAGTCAAAAGCCGGGGAAATGATGGCACCGCGCGGTAGCCAGGAAGCGATCACGGCCCGCCTAAACACTCCCTCGACGGGTTATTGTTATTCCAATCGCACACGTCAACAATAGACAAATTGCAAAGAGATAATAACAAAGATTGACCGAAAAGAGTACTACGGTCTGTAAAGCCACTGAGAAGTGGCAGAGAAAACAAGGCTTGATGCTTTTCAATAGCTGACTTGTTGACATTAAAATCAGCGCTAATCGCTTGATTACTTCACCCATAAATCTTGCTCTGAGTAGTGCATCGCATGTATAAATCAAAATATTACATGCAAAGTATACATGGGTCAATTTGTACACAGCTGCTTAGCACTATGCTAACCACCAACAGGTACCCAGCCTAGGTACAATGTGATGTAAGCCTAACAGCCTGGTTTCCTGCAAATTACAGCTAAGCAGATTACAATTTGAAGTAACATAGTATACTTAACATCTCTGTTAAATTTAGCCCCTAATCTGCAGTAATACAAATTCAGAACGGTCAGATTTTCGTAAATATTTTTTGGTCAAAATAAACACAATTATACAGATGTCTCAAATATTCGTAATTTGTCCATTTTTTTTCGTGAAATGATGCTACCAAAAAAAATTGGAAAATAATACTAAATAAATGCAAATACTAAATGCAACTCTGTCAAATCCGGGCCCAATTTTCATAAACAGACCATACTGCTTAACAAAGAATACTAGTAGCAAAATTGGCAGGATACCAGTCACAGATAAGAAATTGTCTATTAAGGCTGGTAACCTTATTGCGGTAAGCATAATTTGGTTGCGCTTAGCTACTCTGTGTGCTTAAGCAGCTCTATGAAATTAGGCCGTGGGGGAAATGTAGAAGTGATATAAACAATAAAACCTGCTTGTTTCATAACAAGTGCTAAGAATAATTTTTATAAAATTAGCATATTATTTTAAATTGTACACCGAGAAATAAATCTGGAAAAGTCATTTGGGACTAAGTCAAAGATATCGATAACGACGAAATCTAACCACTATCAGTCCATATAATTTTTGTGTGTGTGTGTTTCCAACAGCACTTTCGCTCCCTCAATTTGAAGAATTTCGTAAACCCACGCCAAAAATCAATCAATTCAGACAACTTACAGATGTCCCCAGAAATCTCTTACACATTTTTTTTCTATCATAAATGGGAATTCTCTTTAAAACACATCCGGAATATACCCCTCGGCAGATAACATTTCTTGTCTTTGATTTTCCTGATGTAGCCGGGTTCAATGGCGGGAGATATTAGCGCGCTAAAAGCCACTGCTACGTGACCGTTCGACGGGACATCTAATTCCGCCAACTTACTCAGTCCTTCCTGTATCCAGGAATCGCTAAGTTCATGAGTTCATTGATTTCCGAATTCCTATCATGACCATGTAGTTCTCGACGGATTACGACTTGTCTTATCTTCGCCAACAAGACGTACAAAGAAATACCCTTTTCAGATCAAGTTATTACTCACTTCTATAAATAATTAAGATTATTTTCAATAAATATTTAAAAACAATTGCTGAATTCATCAAGCAAGAATCTTTCGAGTGACGTCAAACACGTCACTTTGGATGCAAAAAATATCACTGAAAAGCCGAAGCCAAGTCGCACGTTCCATTCTGTTCACTCGTTCACCATTGGCTTCACAAAGCCATTAGTTATCTCCTAGTAATTGTGGAGAAAATGTTTTATTTTAAAGTTGAATTTTATTTTTGCTCAGCTCCCAGTTCAACATTTGCCTCAGTTTGTTGAATAAGGCCTGGGAAATAATCTAAGGCCATATCCGAATTTGTGGCTACGGCTACGGCTACGGATACGACTGCTGATAATGGTGTTGCTGAGGACGTCCTATCTACAACGCCACGATGACGCAGCGGTCCAGCCGTAGCCGTAGCCGTAGCCGCCAATTCGGACACAGTCTGAGTTACTTCTTAGACCTATTCAAACTTTATTTGATACAGCTCAACTTGCCGTATTATAATGCGCTAAATGTATAGCAAAAAAAGGTCTATGGTTAAAAAGGCAGATGCATTGTTTGTGACGTCATTAGAAAATTGCTATTATGTAGGTCTGCATCTTATTGTACACACATTATTGAATAAGTCAGGGAACCAAGCACCTGTTACACCCAAACCATTTGTCTTTCTTTTTTACCAATTGTTTACACCTTTGTAAAACCTTTCAAAAGGTAAAATCTCCATAGTTAGTTTTATTATAACTATATTAAAACTACAAACACCTGTTACTCCAATTGGGTCTGTTTTAAACTAAATCTGATAGGTTCTTTCAAATTTTGCTAGATCCTTTGGAGACCGTTTTGTCACTTTTATTTAGTTATTTAAACAGGCACAAGTTGCACAGATCAATATTACTACAAAGGTAATGAAATAAATACTTGAGTTTGGCTTATAAACCTACATATTCATTTAAAACGCAAACAATGAACATTGATCGATTTTTAAGAAAAATATACACTGTTCCCTTTTTTTGTGTATAGTGGAGTATAACGCAAATACGCTGCAACGTATCCAAAGGTTACACAATTAACAGCTTTTCTATATACAAAGATACCCTATTAAACCAAACCAAATATCTCTTTCAGGGCATATATTTTGTACGTGGAGTATCATCTCTGGTCGTTACAAAAAGTCAATACTTCTCCCCCAGCTCCATTCATTAATGACCATTTATTTCGCGCTTTGCAGTCCCGGAACACTGGTCGTATAAAATATCCGCAGAATCAGTTGTAATGACCCCACATCCGCGCAAGAGCCTTTGACGGAAATCTGCTTACGGATAAATACATGTAATGGACGGTCGAATATTGTAAAGCGGTGATCAATTCCCCCCGAGTTTTCCCCCCTCTTTTTTTCCCCTTCTTTTCCATCCACCGCGTACTTGTGTTCCTCGTACACTAACGACCTGTGATGTTTACCGGGTCCGCGGTAATCTAGTGATATAGAGGAACGGCAACACGGCGGGGTTGTCACTTCTGATCTACGGCGTGCTCCGTTAGGGACCCGGCGCGCTGTTTCCACTCGCATTAGCGATTGTACGACGCATTAGGCATTGAAGACAAGAAGAGAACCTACCAGGAAATGGGGGCTTTTAAGTTCTTACGGTCCCTGATTACTAAAGATGTCTCTCGCGTCAGCTCATTAAATGTCTTTCCTACCACTGCCTGAATGACTGCATGCTTTCATCACAGGCCAACCATGAACAACCCCCCTAAAAAAAACACTCGCTGGAATATTTACCAGATGAAAAACATAAAGCAGAAAAGAAAAGAAAGAAAAAACAAGCTGAGACGGACTTGGCAATGCTTTCTAGCTGGCACTGATGACAAAATAAGCAAACTGCAAAATGGAAGCAAACAGAACACGTTGTTTAGTCGGGTAACTTGGCATGGAGAGCTGTATTTAGAAACAATAACAAGCAGATCTAATGTAAACTTTGTTCTTATTACGCCTTGATTTGGTCTCTGTCAAAACACGTACTGATCACGGTGAAGAAGTCAGGGTATTTATATTCAAATCATTAAAGGCGTTTTCTAAGGTCAAATTAAGTTTTGTGATGCCCTCATTTTCCAAAAGATAGAGTCCTTATGAAAGTGTGGGGAAATTACAACTCCCTAACCGCTTGTTAAAATTGTGTAAAATGTCATTTTATGTGATACTCTTTCAGAGCGAAATTGAAATATTACGTCATTGGATATCAACATCAATAACGGTTCTGTACATTCCAATGAGGAATTTTTGCGTCAGTCAAAAGGACAAATTAAATACCTTTTTGATTGAATATCATCAACATTCAGGAATGAACTTAAAACTTCCTGTAGCTTATGCAGTTTTCTCCTAACTTTGTTATTTAGAATAAGTGCTACAATTAATTTTCTATTTGGGTTAGTGCCTGCACAGCTGTCCACCACTTATCACTGTGCAAAAATGTACAGACCCATGTTATTTCAAATGTGACGTCATTCAGTGACATTTTAGGGTGTCGACAAAATTCGCACTGGAAGGGTATCAAAATGGCATTTTACACCGTTTTAACGTGAGGTTAGAGACTTGTAATTTGTTTTCCACTTGCATAAGGACTCTATCTGTTGGAAAATGAGTGCAGCACAAAATTGAATTCGTCGTTGGAGCCCCTCTTTAAGACAATTGCGGTATCTTTAAGACATAGGGTAGGATACCAGGCACGCAGTTATAGTTAACTCCTTACAGTGCGTCCAATCCTCACATGTCAACAAAAAGTGTATTGGGAGTGCAACCATGCGTTGTTTTCAGCAAGAGAGAGAGGAGCCAAATATCGAAAATTTAAGCAGAAAAACGTTGCTGAAGAAAATTCTTGCTTTAAGGAAAACAAGCGGGGAACCAGTCTTAAATACACTAGGCGACATAACATTGTGGCTGGTAACCTTTTTTCTGGTAAGCACAATTGTTTTGAGCTTACAGCTAAATTAAGCAGCTCTATGAAACTGGTTCCCGGTGTAGGCTACCATCGAATAAAATCATTGCGTATTCCATGAAATAATTGTAATTTGGTTGTGTAAATACTCCTTATAGGCCTATATCCACCCTCAGTCATTGTTCGGTGTGTATTTAATCTTACCCGAAATGTCCATGACTTATTATTGTAATTCTATTGTTTAAACTATTAGTATTAATAACATAAGCGAGAAATAGTTAACGGAAGTTTACTGACAGCAAATTGTCCTTGACATTGTTTGTTTTACTGTTGTCTATTCACTAATCAACTGCCAAACAAGGCTTTTCCCTTAAATGATTTAATTATTCTATTGATTTACATCAAGACAATCTCATTGGGATTCTTTATCGGCCACGTGCCAGCAAGACTACTGCTCGGCTTTTACCGTCCACTGCGTTTTGATTGCCCGATCCATGCGTTTGCACTGGACCATGAACTGCTGCTGGCTTGAGTCACTAGCGAATAACTCCCAACACTACGACAGCACACTGAGTCACTGACGAGCAGAAACAGATTTCCCGCCAAAACGCCATGTGAACGTACATTATCGTGACTGATTTTCACCCATTTTGCTTATAGATAGTAACGTTGTAACGTAACATTTTAGTTAAGACATTTATCTTCTAGACAGTCCCCGACTCCAGGTCAGTTTGACACAGATTCTGGGGTGCATTGACCCCGATTGGGTCAAGTTCCCTTGACCCAGACGAGGTATAAAATGTCCCCATCTTTGAGTTGCTCATCATAAATACCCCCGTTTTTCAACAGTAACCACGGTAGGCCTACATCTATAATGCAATGCGTGGCCTGTCGTTGGGACGTTTTCGACCCAATGGTCCTCTCAACAGGCAGACCTAGTCTTCTTGCAACTTGATTTACCTGTCCCTAGAATCTGCCAAGAGTGTGCTAAATTGCAGCCGCAGGGCAAATATTTAATTTCCCTCTCTTTGTTTTGTGAAGAAAAATCCGGGTCAAGCTTCCCAACCAACTCCCGTCTACAGGGTCTTTAAAGTTATACTCGCTGGCATCTCAAAACACCAAGAAAAAATGCTCATTATTTCGATTTGAATGACAAAGTTTCGGCTCCCTGGATTATGATAGATGTACCTCACGAGACAAAACCAACACAGAAGTGTTTTATGGACATACTCCATTCCGTCTTATTAAATTTGACGTCATTTTGAAGAACAGCACCTTCCGTTTTGGCGACGTTCGTGCAGGGAAAACCGTGGCGCGATTCGGGGGTAGTTTTCCCCCCACTCCCTGGCCGCTCGACGTGGTAGAGAAAGCTAATTATTGTTGTTAGTAACCGGCCGGTCAACTCTCGATACATCACTCTTAGAGGGCACGAGGGAAACAAACTCAACTGTGTTTGCACTGACATCTATCACCGCCTTATATCCACACAGGCTAAACGGCTCCGTATATACACGATAGGGTCTATCTTCATATCCCGTCTCTTGAGGGCCTCCTCGGTCAAATTTACAGTCAAGATGGCCCCCTGCGTGGGTCTGACCGTGCACGACACACTTGAGAACGCGCGAATTATTGGGCTAATTAAAGCAATCAGGAAGATGAGGCTTGAGGTATTGGAACAGATAGTGATGAATTATAGTTGTCTGGAATCGAGGCATTCAAGTTCAGTGATGGATGGTTTTTAGTGTGGAGAATAAGAGATTTAGACATCGCGTACAGGTCATGCGCAGTGGGGTTTTTTTTAACCTGGGAGGCAACTTGTAACTTAACACAATTGAAGGGGGTCTGTAAATAATTGTTGACGTGTGCCTGTTGAAATAATGTTCAGTGATAGGATACGATTGGGACATCTGACAGAATTGATGTTTCACTCGTATCAACACCGGGTTTGACATCGTAAACAAATGTCATTGTCGTAATTAAGACAACTCTATGACATAATAACAAAAATTATATAGCGCCAAATCCTTTTGTTAAAAAGCTCTCAGGCGCTTTACAAAAAGTCAAGTACAAGCACAGGGGGAAAAGTCAATAAAAGACATAAACAATAAACATAACACTCACTATTATAGGTCTATGGTAAGAAACACACAAAATGGGACAACACCCGCATCTTGTCCAAAAGGAAAATATTCAGTAAGTAAAAGATAATCAATAAAAACGGTAATGGATAAGTAAAAGAATGAACAAGAGCCTATACCTGCTAGGAATACTCAAACTACCACTCCCATCAATGAAGAGCGATATCAATATCAATATAATACAGGTATAATGCAAAATACTGCGTCACAAACAAACAGAGGATCAGTCTTTCAGATCCTCCTGTGATTCGTTTGTGATTCATATTACGGCATGACGGCATTTCAGAAGAAAAAGAAACACTATTACGTATTAAATTACGTCACTTTCATTCGTTCGTATTTCCTCTTGGCTGTTTCAATGACGTAAACTAATACCCTTAAAAATACACACGGCGTTCTTAACACACGCCCAGGATGCACACACTGCTCTACACTATTTATATAAATATAATATGTACATTTTTGTATGATCAGTTTTTGATTCATGACCACTATAAAATCTACTTTGTGTGAATTTTGGCACTCACGCCCGAAAGGCCCACCCTGGACCATGGAACCAGATGTTGTCTGATCCCCGCCTGAACATAATATTATTAACCAATAACGCATGGCCTACATGCTTTGTAGCCTGTTTGTGTACTGAATATCGATTGAAAACACAACATGAGACGATCTGTTTTGCTTTAAATACGGGCAGTGCCTTGAATATAGCCCCGTTTATCAAACCAAACCATTGGTATCACCATAGAATAAGCCTAATGGTATCGATGGGTTGACAGAGTTGTCGTGGCCTAGCGGTCAAGCGCACTGGACTCAAGCTCTTGTGTTTCTGATCAGCAGAGTGTGGGTTTGAGTCCCGGTCTTGACGCTTGTGTCCGTAAGCAAGACACAAACCATTTATTGCTTCGTCAGCGGATGGGACGTAAAGCCATAGTTCCAGCCTGCGTAGTTCCCGTGTGTTGTGCTAATGCCCGTAAAAGAACCTAGTTACACTTATCGTTATAAGAGAAGGGGATTGCCCCAGTGTTTTCTGGTATGGCTGGCTGCAGATTGCGCCACAGCACCTTGTAAACCATTACATGGTGCTATGTAAATATAATCCGAACATAGCTCCACATACTTTGTAGAAAAAACATGACGGCATTACAGAGGAAAGGGAACACTTTTAAATTACGTATTAAAATACGTCATTTTAATTATTTCGTATTTCCTCTTGGGTGTGATAAAGCAATATCTAAAAAAAAAATGCGTATTATAATATTATTAATAATGTTCAAAACAGCGCTCATATTGATAGCATGCAGCTACAGACTTAAAACTACCCGAGTCAATTACCATCCTTAACTCATTCCTTTTATAAAACCACGCGTAATTCTCAAGTCGGTTTATGTGATGTATAAACTACGTCATCTTTTACGCTGACTTTAACGATAATTTAACAAAAATGCGAGAGTATGACGTATGATGACGCCATACAGCAGCAGAGACCAAATTAAAATTGATCGAGCCGAGTCATCAGCTTTTGTAAAACAAATTTTTAAATATGTATATTTTTTTAAACAAGAGTGATCTGTATTTTTTTTTTTTTTTTTTTTTTGGGGGGGGTAAATAACAATCTCTCTGTTTGTGAGGGCACTTTCGTTTTTCAACCTTTTGATGGATTGTTGAAAATGGTGTTCGTGACTACGAAAACCGTTGTTTTGGCATTTCTTCCATAGTTTTAGTGTGGCATTTATTGCGTGTGGCATCAATTGTTAGAACATTTGCAGATAAATCTCATTGTGTTGTTGTTAATTTGAATTAAAAATAACTTAATTGATTCTCCTTCTGGTGGAACATTGTGTAATTTGATTGTGATGTAAAACCTTGTTTGTGAAAACTAAAAAAGAAGAAGAGAATTTTCCCTCCACGTGGCAAACAAATTCGAGTCGTATTTAGAAAAGGACAAAGTACTCTACGGATTGCATCCTTTTATTATGGGGTCGAGTTATGGGAACAAGCACGTGCGAGACAGAGCACGGCCGTGCTGCCGTGAAGTGGGGACTTTGCCATGGGAAGAAGCGCAGCCGTGCGCCCCTCAACTTCTGCCTCTGCTCTGCTCAAGCACCAGCTCCTGTGATCGGCTACGTTGGTATGCGTGCTTCCCGAACGATGTTTCTTTTGACATTGTTACAATTTAGCCCAACATAATTGAGATGAATCTACTCTTCATACTTATCTTCTTTTTTGATACGGACACAAGATTACTTTCACTAATGGAGTTTTGAAGAGGGTAATCTCGAAAATGGACACTTGTGGAAACAAAAACAAAACCTACTTTTCCAGGGATGAAACATAAGGGAGACTCTAGAGTTTGGCACTTTATTTAACTCTGACCATTCGTAATACTTATTAATTTTGTCCTCAATTCCGTGTGACTTGAATTCTATTTTTAAGCATATTTCTTTCTTAATTTTTGGTTTTTGTCTCTTTTTGTTTTTTTTCCCAACCTTATCAAATTTGACGCCCTTTTGTTTGCATTCATTAATTTGAATGATCTAACCGGAACTGGGATGCCAATAGTCTGGTCCCCTTTGCGAATAACTGAATAGAGACGCTGACTTCCAGATACAGGGAACTACACGTAGCCGAGAGTTGAGGTGCATGAACATGGAAGATAACTCAACACAATCAAACTCTATAAACTCTAATAATGCCCTATAATCCACCCACCCTAGTGCACGTTGTCCAATATTGCTACATTACGGGGTGCGTCCGTCACATCTCACCCTGTGATGGTGATGACGCCCGCCTATATCAACTGCCATCGATCGTTTGTAAAGCTCTGCCCTCAACAATATCGCATTAAACCCCTTCTCCAAATAAATATCTACAGTGCCTCATCATCCATGCAGCATCGACAACACTCACGGGCAGGCGACTACCTTGCGATGACTGATCATGATGAACTGTGCGCTAAACCAAATTTCCCGCCATTGTACTCGGTACTCTATGTGGACACTTAGTCTGGTCAACACACATGTCTATATTAATAGAAACAATAATCATGTCTTCCTCGTGGAATATAAAACACACACAACAAGCAAACCACCCAGGTACTTCGCAATCTGCGGTGACTGCTGAACACACCGTGAGGCTGCAGAAAGTCAGTGGGAGTGACAGCGTTGCAAACCTCCATGTGTATATACCCTTGGCACCGCTGTGTTTACCGATGTGGTCGTTGTACTGTTGTGCTTGTACAGGTGATGGTACAACTCCAGAAGGAAAAGCAAAATGAAAACCACTATCGATCGCATTAGCAACTTAGTTGATTTATTTAATGAAACAATTTCTCCCATTTGTCATTTCACTTCAAATTAAAGGGGATGTTCTTTGAAGCAGTGCGATTTGGGAGTAGATTAATTGTACATTTTTTTTTTAACTCTTTACCTTCCATTATGTTATGAAATGCTGAAATGCAACCACTTTTGGAAGAAAAGCTTTATTTCCCAAAACTCACTTCACCTACACGCGTCACCGTAATTCGTAAACGTAAATCGTAATTCAGCGTTTTGTCATTAACGCAACCCTAGATTTAATTTTCACAGGTGCGGATTCAAATAGATAAACTAGTTGTGAATTGTATATTTAATTAGTAAACACTTGAGGGTAATGTAGGATTCATAGTATACTGTTGGTTTCCGTACATCATATTTTATTCTGCAAAAATAAACCCACGTAAAAGGTGACGGACATGTTGCGTCTTTCCCGTCAATTTTCAACCGTCTGAACACCCAGGCGTAAGGCAGACTTAACTTTTGGCAAAATGTTGAACAATTCTATCTCTCCAATGGAAGACTTAAATTAGAAATTTATCAACCATTACCCAACGTAACTTTTTTGTAGCACCCTCAGAAAGGAGTTCTCAAAAACCATTAGTAAACGTAAATGAAAAATCACATAACAATGCAACGAAATCTTATAAATACAAATGAAACTTAATTTTTTCAGGATGAAAATTTAGCTTCCAAAATACGGCAGTCCATCATACCTGTCAATCATTCTTTTGGCAAGTGCTTGGCCTGTTGAGAGACGTATAAATCGTATTAATCGTAGATAAGATAGTTCCGTTGCGATAGCTTAGTCTTTGTCTCCTATCAGCCACAATGAGTGTAGGTGAGGCCCCTCCTGACCCCAAAGTCAGAAACATCAGCGGTTTTTTCTCCTTTGGTCAGAGATGGTATACGCCGATAAGTTTGAGTTTGGGTTGTCGTGTGTTACCCCCCAGCAACGCTTGTCTGTAACATGTGCGTAAATACAGGGTGGGTGTCTCTCTACCCGCACCGCAGATTGCCCACAATGTCTTGCCTGGTGAAAGCCTCGTTTGGCCCGTGCCCCCCTTCTCGTGATGTGGCGGAAACGTCTATCACCGTGATCGGAGCAGATGCCAGCAACAGACTTTGTGGCATCATTTTGGGTGTTTTTATTCTACTATAATGAGTGTTCAAACAACCCGGGCCCCCATTTCAAAGAACTTTTCAGCAAAACAATTGCTCAATTAGTCAATAAACTGTCAAAATCAAAAACTGTGGTTGCACTTCCTTTGAAACTATACTGGTATGAACCGGTCCATGATTGAAAAACGAAACCCCCATGGAAAATGGCGATGTGATACATTTGCTATGCTGTGTGTTTGGATGTATTTGTTAGCTCTATCTCTCTTGCTGTGGTATGTTAGTCCGTCCGCAGAAGATTTATGAATTGACTCTTTGTGTTGGGTGATGTTCCCCATGCTTTATGCCTAGAGCCAGGACCCAGTTACCATCTTCGTCCACTTGGTCTAACATGGGCGGTGATTTGAGCTCATTTCTTTCGTCTCAGATATCATCTAAATCTTTTCGAATTTATGATTTCAAATTTCACCGGCCGTTCCCTTCCATTACAGCTATATATACGTTGTTAGTCCTCCATGGTTTTAGTTGCCTAGTTCTACCATTGAGACTTTTTTCCTACATGGTTTTACCATTAATATAAGAAATGGTTCAATATACGAAAAGGGACTCAATCAGGCGTACTCTTTAGCCTAAGGTCTTCTTATGTCGACACATTGCAATGTTTTTACGCCGTGTCAAGCCACTCTCTCGACTTCCTCTCATAGCAAAAGTCTTTCCCTCCTTCCATTCCATGTCCAAAAGATGTTTTGATAACTTTAAAAGCACGAACAGAGATACTACTCTACGCAGTTCACACCCCCGAATTGTTACCAACATGATCTGCACACGTGGAACAACTTCACACCCTTTCTCCCCTGCCGAATTGTCCGTAAATATTTACTTTGAGAAAATCTCAAGGACGTTTGGGCCTTTCTCAAGGTCAAAACCGAATGGATCCTAAGAGACAAAAAACACAAGGCCCCCATTTTTCCACGAGGGATACAGAAACAAAGAACTTCCTGTTTGAAATCGGGTTTTCGTGTGCTTTTCCCCTTGAAAAGGAAAGGGAGACAAAATGTTAATTGGGCATGCTTCATTCTTACTTGGACCTTGTTTGCTCTGGGGTCGGTTCAATCAGCCATTACGGTACGGCACTTAGGAAGCCCCGAGTACTAAGATGGGGGGCTACCCGCTCTTTGTTGACTCGAAACTAAAACGATATATTCCGCCGTAAGTTCTGGCGGAGGAGTTTTTGTCTCGCAACGAGGCGTGCACTTTCAGATTGTACAGGGGTTTGAAACGTCTCCATTTGAAGCTAGAAATGTTGACGCCACTTTATCAACAAGCTCCGTATACTTGGCAGAAACATTTGCGCCAATTATGTTGCCATGGTTATGTCTTAAGCAATAAACGTTTGGTCGGGTTTTGTCTTACTACATGACCACATTGATATAGTATCTGAATAAAAAAAAAACCAGAAATCAGTGCTATGGACGAAAAGCTGTGAAACAATTTAACGCTTGTAACTTTTTGTTTGTCGGTTGTTGTCTACGTATGGGAATGCGTTTTTAGGGTACAGACCCTTCAGGTTTCACCCAGACGTGAGTTGTTAAGCCTCAGCCCAATTTTCTTTCAATCTACGGCATAATAATTTATTCATGGTGACTTATTATTTAGAGTAAGATACCAAGTTAACGTCAATGATAATCAGTGTCTTGTGGTTGATATAATAGCTGCCCAAGTTGACTGCAGAATGTCGTGGGTTCGATTCTAACCTGGGTTTGATTCTAATCTGGGTGCTTGTTGATCTACCCCCGTATAAATCCCGACAAAGCACGCAGTATACAATGCTCAACATCTGACCATGTGACCTGTGACATCACGTTTAAGAGTCATAGAGCCCGGACTTCCTGCTGGGACGATTTGTACACAGCGCAAAATTAAGAACACATTAAATCTTATATTTTATGGAGATTGCACTGTCTGATTGTAATAGCAACTTTTGATACGAAAAAGGGGGCACACATCTCAAAACTTGCGCAGCTGTTATTTTTGTAACTCTTGAGTTTATGTGGAAATTGGGCCACAAAATGTGAAACTGTCCAAAGGACTTGTATCTCGCCTGCCAGAAAGGCCCTGGAGTATGGAAGGTCACTCTTTTTGTAAATAAAGGTCACGTGATCTAATCGTGAGTAGAGATTAATCCGAGGATGGAAGGAAAGTGGTCTGGTTCTTTTACGTACTTGCGATTACGCAGTTTTCTTGGTCTATGGGGAACCACACCCAAGATGGCCTCTGTACCATTTTATTGTATTTTATGGTATATCTTCGGTCGGCATTAGCTATCAGATCACAAATGATGGTAGGCCCAACATCTACTTGGAAAGCTCAAACCTGAAAGCTCAGAATTAAAAAATATTATGCGTCAATATGAACCAATAGAAAAGATAAGAGAATAAAAGGAGTCCATTACGGGGTCATTCTCACCACTGATAGAGAGCACTTGGGACCAGCATGTACAATGTACACAACTTCAGAGTACTGCGCTAAACAAGAGGGTGACGCTTCAGTCATAATACCCTAACCAGGTGTCAACTATGTTGTATGAGACAAACTGGCGACTTGTTGAGTAGTTGATAAACAGCGGGCACAATGCCCTGATGTCGACGGGCCGTCAACCCGTCCTCTACACCGGTAGCCCAACCCACCCTGCTGCCCATGTCCCCCTGGAACCCGCTCGCACCAACGATGAATCGGGCCAACTTGCCTAAAACAAACCAATATTGTCGTTGTCTTTTGGGGGGTATTTGGGAACACCGCTGTTGTTGAGCGGGTTTTTTTGTATGTGAAGTGTGTGTTGCTCAATTTTGGCGCTATAATTTGTGTTGACCAGCATATCTGCATTCATTCATGGTTGTCTTGTGGTCAAGCAAAAAAATCATATTTTACCTAACCGCAAGAGAGTCACGACTTTGGCTTTGATTAATAATACAACATTGGTGTACAGGCATTTTGCTGTGATCTAGCCGTATGCCACTACCGAAGCCGTTAATTAAGATATCCTTACATAGGAATTGCACTCATTTATAATTTCATAAAAGTTGTCATTTGAATGCAAATCTCTCTTCCAGTTTGCCTTAATTAGTTGCTATATATATATTTATTATATACTGTTATTAAGGGGCGGTATTTAGTACTATTTCCATTTTGTATTGCTATGAGAAGCCTATAATTGAGAACAGCTTTGTGAGTTTGTGTGAGTGCAATCAGGTTGGCTCAGTGGTTTCTTCCCTGCCTTTCACCTCTGTGGACCCTGGTTCGAATCCCGGACCGGAGCCTTGCATGTGGATTGGGTTTTCAGTTCGTATAGGTTTCCATATTTGGGTTTTCCTCCCACATCTAAAACTGACATTTCTTTGTCATCTTCACACATTTATCTTCCACGTCTACGGGTTACAGTGCTAGTCGCTTTTGAGGGTCCCTTGGTTTCATTACCAGAAAGATATAGATTAGGCATACAATAAAAAAAAAAAAAAGAAACACAACTTTTGGTGTCAATGTAAAATCAAGATTAATTTGTTTATTTTGCGGGTGCACCATAATGATATTATGGAAGCGGTGGTGAGTAGTTTATTCACATTTTGAATGATATTGGTCATCACCTTGTGAGGTTCAGCTACTATCAATTCACTGCAAGATGGAGGCGTCGGTATGATGTCGCCAAATAGCTCTGTTCTCAATAATGATATTATGGAAGCGGTGGTGAGTAGTTTATTCACATTTTGAATGATATTGGTCATCACCTTGTGAGGTTCAGCTACTATCAATTCACTGCAAGATGGAGGCGTCGGTATGATGTCGCCAAATAGCTCTATTTCTAGCTAGATTGTACCTATGTGCATCTCTGTTGTTCCTTATTCCTTTGGCCTTCAAGTGGTACCCATTATGATGTTACTGTCCACTGTTGTTTTGCCCATCACCAAACAAAGCGTCAATACAATAGAAATAGCAATTTGAAATAGGCCCTGCAGTGTAAATTGTATATACAGTTTGAAAAACGGTGTGATGAAATGTAAAGCCTCATTGTATAGCAATTATTGTTTATATCATACTCCGTGGCGTGAATCACCTCCCCTCGTTCTGAACCCAAACCCTCCACATCAATTCGCTTCTGAAGTGGCATCAAAACAGGGTAGGGCAACCTGGATGGCTATCATCCGCCTAATTGGAAACAAAATACAAAGACATTTTGATTGACAAACAAAAACTATTTTAATTAAACCCTGAATAGCCTCCCGAGTGCATCTTCCAAAATCGTTTGAAGTCCTTGGACGTTTTCTTTTCTATCTCTGACTGCCCACTTCGGCTGTGAAAGCCCCCCTGCAAAGGTGTGAAAATAGGCCATCTTTCCAATTACAATTGCTTCTAAATCTGATGTTATTAAACCCCGAGATAGGATCTTGTGACCAAAGGGGGTAGTGGAATCTAACGGGTTGCCGGGAGCTTTCTTCCCCCGTCACCCGACCGTTGAAATTAATTTCGATACCGCCGAGATACTCGTCTCACACCCGGTCCCGTCAGCATTGGAATGTAACCCGTGGACTTGTGTTGACTTCGCCACGGCGAATGTAAACTGGTGTGTTTGGGATACAGGGAAGACTACGTCCCTCTAGGATATTGGGCGAGGGAGGGTGGGGGAGCAGGGAAAACAATTTCTACGGGTTTCATTTGCGTGACAGTTTGATTAATATAAACCTATACGCAGTGAGTTTGATATAATTTGCGATGGTCTAGTTTCCTTAATTTCATTACTTAGGCATTCGGAATAATTTGTATCTAATTGCGAAGAAAATTGAGGGTTAATGGTGTCAGTGCTGTATACCCGCGGTTCAACTGCTCTAATTCGTTGATTTGTCTTTTTTTTTCCTGCCGAATGCGGCTGTCTCGACCTTATTGTTTTTTAGTGTTGTTGTCAAGATCTCGGTGTCGGCATCAGGGGACGAGGATGACCCGGGGGTTCGTGGGGGAGGGACACCCAAATCATAGATTGCTGATTTGCAATAGGCGTGTGATTTTTTTTTGATTTTTTTTTTGATTTCTTTTTTTAATACATAGGTAGTTCTTGGGTTTGGAAAGTACTTTTTGTCATTATCGGGAAAAGATAATACACTGCTTGTCTTAGTAAACCAGTTTCAATTGTTTTTAGGTGTTTCTGTTAAAGTATTTCCCGTCATTCATTAAACCTCCCAACTTGGTTTATCATTCTGTAAATACCCGACCCACTCCAAAAACCGATCACAAAGAAAACGTAAAAAGTAACATCAAGTCCTTAAAAAAGAAGAAGTAATAATCAGCAATCAAAATAAATCAACACGCAAGTACCAGCAGAAGAACTATTGATGGTATTCCGCGGTTTGCCTGTTGGCTGAGGGAGTATTTAATCTACAATATTGATGGTGTTTCGTGTATCATTCTGTTTAATGAAGGGCATCGGTATTATAAAAGTTCACAAGCCTTTTTCTGTATTTGTAGTCGTTCATCTGTGTTTGTTCGTGTTAAAAAAATGGGTGGGGACAAAACTATTTCCAGTGATGCACAATGGCGTAACTAAGGGGGCACGGAGGGGGGGGGGGCACGTGCCCCCGACTGATGTCCATGCCCCCGGGTTCCCCCTTTGAAATCTTGACTTTTAAAATAAAAAATTAACAGAATAAAAGGGTTACATTTTATGAGATTTTATATAGTAATTTCTATTTTGGTAAAACTGTTGTTTTTTGTTGTTGTTTTTTTTACACGCAGAATGTATTTTGTTTTACCCCAACACGTCGGAAGAGCGCTGAAAAGGGGCTTGTTTAGGAAAAATGCAAACGAAACTCGCCCCCCCCCTTAAAATTTGACCCTAGTTACGGGGCTGCTGATGCAGATATTATGCTGTGGTGGGAGATGTGTTTGATACTGTTATGGACGGTTTGGCCATCATAGCCATTCCGCCCAAACGGATCGTAAACTCAGTAATGAAACACAAATTGGACGTTCTCTTTTATTTCTAGAGCGTACACACCGCAGGGTGTTTTATTTAAACATGACTTAAATTAGAGAAATACAATTGCTAAATAATAAACGAAATACACCTTCGACTCGGTGGCGCACCTGAAGGAGACAGACCACGAGGCGACAGTGAAAGTACTTTATATACTGGGTTATTACATAACTTCCATGCACACCCAGGTGCACATAATCGCCATGACTATAGTGCGCAAAAATAATCATCACAAAGGGCCGGGGTTAACACCATAACATATACCCCTCGTTTTAGAATTGGCCCCTGACAATTCATATAATCTTAAACTTTAAATTAAATACGTCTTGAACCGACTAATTTGGAAAGTAAAACAGCTTTCCAATGAACAGTTCAAATACTAATAATCCACAATTAAATTTATAAACATGTTCATTAAACTCGTATTCACTTCAGTACAATCAATAATTTAATTCAACAGAAATTCACAATATCATTAGATGGTATTTTGCTTCAAAATAGTGACGATAAAAGTTGATCAGACGAATATCGACAGGGTCTTCAAGCAAGTGAAGTTGAATTAGATAATGCTGAATCTGCGACGAGTTGACCGACATCTATTGAATTTCACCGGCGGCGAGTGGACTCAGCGGCTGCTCCAAGGGATCTCTGTAGCTACTTCATTGGTAGGGCCGATTGTCGTCTGTTCTGATGACCAAGTGGAATCCGGATTCCCTAAACAAACTAGAACATTATATATAATACTACAAGGTACATTAATCAACTACATTAGCACTTTCTTAACATATTTCTGAGGAACACTCAGAATTTATAAAGCTTTCATTCTGAAACCTTAAAGACAATTACACGTTTACCAACAAATAAACTATAATTTCAATAACTGAAATAATATGCCATGCAATATCATTATTTTGATTTGCCAGTGATACGGACAGGATTACGTTGAAGAAAGTTTCTAAGGGTTTCATTGATATTTTCAACGGGTTCCCATGAATTTTTGCTGTGAGGGAAATCTTTCCACTTTATCAAGTAGTGAAGTTTACCGTTGACAAATCTCCCACGTATAACTTTTTCTACGTGAAACTCTTTACCGGTAGGTTGTCCAATGTCCGGTAAACCAGGTATATTTAACCCAGTCTGCTGAGGTTGTTGTGTAGCTAACAAAGGCTGAAAGGAATCTTCTGGGCAATCACTGTCTTCGATGAAATCAAGTGGATCTCTCTGAACAAAATCATTTGGCACCACGTGATTAGGTGGTCTGGCAAAACGATTATATGCAAATTTCATTCGGTTTACATGAATTGGCACACGAAGTAGTTTGTTATTTTCCAGATTTCGGACTTTGAAATTAACAAGACCGGTTTGTTGCACAAGCAAATATGGACCACACCAGAACTTCTGGAGTTTTTTAGACAGTCCCTTTTGGATTGCTGGGATATAAATGTATACCACATCTCCAACTTGATAGGGTACTTCTTGAGTACGACTGTCATAGCGTTCCTTCATTGAAGCTTGATTAGCATCAAGGTGTTTCTTCGATATTTCTCTGGCAACTTCAAGTTGATCAATCAGATGATGAATATAATCTCTCACATTTTGGTCGGAATATTCAGGTTTTCCATGAAGTGATACATCAATAGGCAGTACTGCCTCTCTACCATACAACATAAAGAAAGGACTAAATCCAATTGAATTGTCTGCAGGTGTACTGCGATACGCAAACTGAATGGCCGGAATATAGTTATCCCAGTTGGTATGGAACTTGTTTACATAATGAGATACTGTAGTTAAAATTACAGAATTGAATCTTTCTTGTACAGCATTACATTGCGGATGGTACGGACTAGTGTTTACTTTGTCAGTACGCATGATTTTGCACACTTCTTGAACTAATTTACTTAAAAAGTTTGTTCCTCGGTCACTTAGGAGTACACGGGGGCAACCATGATTACAAACAATTTCTTTGAAAAATATAGTTGCTACAGTGGCAGAGTCCGTCTTAGCAATAGGCACAAGGATAGGCCATCTAGTACAATGATCCATGAAACATAATACATAACGGTTTCCTGATTCAGTGACTGGGAGGGGGCCTAGAATATCTACGCTAACCCTTTCAAATGGTCCAGGAACTTTCATGGTAAGCAGTGGGGCTACAACTTTGTGCTTCGGTGTTTTAACACGGTGACAAGAATCACAAGATCTGACCCAATTATCAATATCACGATGCATGAACTTCCAAAAATATCGTTGCCGAATTTTACTGTATGTTCTATGGAATCCAAAGTGAGCGGAAAGAACAAGATCATGACAATGATGAAGAACAGTATCTATGTACGGACTTGGGATGTACAATTGAACAATATTACGTTCCGGAATCCTTCTGCTTCGTGGCGTGTGCCAAACATGATACAAAATGCCATTATGTACAAAATACTGATTTACTTCAAGTAATAACCTACGGGCTATTTTGTTATCCTCTGGTAGGAGATCTGACTCCAGATAATCAATGATCGATTTCGAAAATGAGTCATTTCGTTGACCCTGTTTGATTTTATCTAGGTCAATGTTCTCATGAACAACAGGTAAGTGATCTTTGAAGTTCACCATGTTGTGATTATGCAAACGTTTACCACGTTGGTATCGAAGATTTCGCACCTCTTCTATTTTAGACGAGTTTTCTTCATGATCAAAACCAGTTAAAACTGTCTCAGAGTCTGATTGACTCAATTGTGTGGTATCGCTATGTGAGCTTTCTACTTGTGGGTGAGGAACACATGTAGGTTGGGAATTGTCTTTCCAAATTCTGCTCAGAGTGTCTACGTTAGCAAGTTTCTTGCCTGGTCGGTGTTCAATATCATAACTGTACGATTGTAAATACAAGGACCAACGAGCTAATCTACCAGATGAACGTTTTTGGTCAAACAACCATTTAAGAGCTTGATGATCAGTCACAATTTTGAATTTTGGGCTATGTTCCAAGTAAGTAGAAAACTTTTTCACTCCTTCAACAACAGCAAGTGCTTCTAATTCCGTCACAGTATAATTGCGTTCCGCTGGCTTAAGCGCTCTACTGGCATATGCAATAGCTTTTTCGTTACCATCCTGTATTTGGGATAATACAAATCCTAACCCCTGACAGGACGCATCAGTTTGCAAAACAAACTGTGAGCATTCATCAAACCTAGGATGGGATAATACAGGTGGCTCCAAGAGACTTTGTTTCAGATGTTCAAAAGCTTCTGAACACTCTTTTGTCCATTGGAATGGAATGTTCTTGCAAGTCAGTGCGGTTAGTGGTTGAGCAGTTTTGCTGAAATCTTTTATGTAACGCCTGTAATAACCAACAAAACCAAGGAATGCACGAACATCTTTGATATTCTTTGGTAATGGGTATTCTTTTACAACTTTGAGCTTTTCTGGGTCAGTTGCAACACCGTCTTCACTAATTATGTGTCCAAGGTAGTGTATTTTATCACATGCAAAAGAACATTTCTTCGGCTTCAGTTTAAGATTAGCATCTCTGAATTTCTGAAATACTTGGCACAAATGATCGAGATGGTCTTTGAAAGTCTCGCTATAAATGATAATGTCATCTAAGTACACTAAACAAAACTTCCAATGCAATCCTCTCAGCACTTCATGCATTGTTCTTTGGAATGTACTGGGTGCATTGTGTAGTCCAAAAGGTAACACATTGAATTCATACAATCCGTCTTGAGTAATGAACGCTGTTTTCTTTTTAGAATCTTTATCTAGCCCTATTTGCCAATATCCTGACGCCATATCTAGAGTAGTGAAATATGCTGGTTTAGACATACCAAGATTGTTAAATGTATCCGAAATACTGGGCAGTGGAAAATTGTCTCTGACCGTGATCTGGTTTAATCTCCTAAAGTCAATACAAAACCTGTATTCACCAGTTTTCTTTTTTACCATAACAACTGGGCTAGAAAATGGTGAAGTTGACTCAGAAATAATATCATCATTTAACATTTTGTTAACATGCTCTCTTATTGTCCGCTGTAACCTCGGTGAATGTCTGTAGGGGCGGCATCTAACTGGAGGGTTGTTACCAGTATCGATTATATGTTCAACCTTATCGAAAAAACCACATGGACTTCTTTCGGTTTCAAACACATCAGAATAATTACTGATTAAAGCTTTAAGCTGTTGTCGTTGAGTAGGGTTTATGGAAGACGATGAAATGTTAATTTTATCGAGAACCTCTTGACCACTAGATGAATACTGTGGGTTCGTAACCTTATGTTCAATGTTGGTGCTAGATTCAATCTTGTCAAAATTGGCAAAATCAGAAATGTTGTTCTCTTCCACAATATTGAACGTACCAATTTTAGTACGGGGGAAAATTGTAACTGGAACCTCAGATGGATTCATTACCATAACTGTCACTTTCGTACCCGAGTCTGTCATGTGGGAGCTAGATATAGTGTTTGCAACTACTAGACCAATGTTCTGGATATTACGTCCACCATGACAATGACCTATTACACCCGAGGGAAGGTAATTTTTGATTCTGACCTCGCAGACAGATTGTGAACGTGGGGGTACAGTAATTTCAGTACAGGTACGCAACTGATTTTTCCTGTGAATGCGAAGTTTAGATTTCCCAAAATCAATTGACACCTTTTGTGAAGTTAGGAACTCGGACCCTAGTATAACATTTTGATATAAGTTACTTGTCACATAAAAGGGTACCATGAATTTTGCTCCAAAAATGTGTACTGGTACATTAAGAAATCCAACAATCTTTACATTGTCACCATTAGCTGTGGTTGCATGGTCAAATTTAGGTTTCAACAAACGCAACTGTCTGAAAACAACGTTGGTTTTGTAGTACTTTTCAGAAATCAAGTTACTGGTAGCACCTGTATCTATCAAACATTTCAAAGTATCATCACCAATGGTAATAGAGATCATACTATTTTGGTCAAGATCAATTTTCAAGGGGTCATCGCTTTGAACGTCACAGCCGTCCACCCTAACCCCTGTCATGGTAGGCGGCTGGGTCCGTTTAAAGCATAACCTTGGATATGAAATTTAGAGTAGCAGTTTACCTGTTTATGACCGTACTTTCCACAGCGATTACAAACACCATTAAATCTGGACTGTTTGGAATAAGTTCGAGTGTGGCTGTTTGAGCGATTGCGAACGAATTGTGGTCGAACCACTTGTTTGCTTGAACTAACCAGATTTACGATATTATCTACCTGAGTTTGCAAATTGTCCAGTTTAGTGGTGACCTCATTTTTTGCACATGTACTTTGCTCAATGCTCTGAACTTTTGCTGGTGGTTGGGAAATTTTGTCCACGCTTTCACCAAGACGTGCAAAATTGATCGCTTGAGCAATGTTTTTAGGTTCTTTGGAAATTACGAACGCTTTTAGCGCCGGTCTCAGACCGCGAACAAACCGTGCCATCTGTTCGTTGTCTGATCGGTGTAATTGTCTACTGAGATGCACTATATCTGTGAAATATAAGTCAATGGACTCGTTTTCACCTTGCTGACGCTCGGCCAGTTTGGCTTCTCTAACCCATCGTACACTGTCACCTTCAAAAGCAAGTCTGAGTGCATCAGTGACTGCTTTGAAGTCGACTTTCTCACTATCAGGCAAATCAGCAAACCATAAAGCTGCAGGGCCAGTCAAACGTAAGCCCAGTGACAGAACCTTTTTTTCGGCTGCAAAGTCTCGTAGTTTACTATAGTTTTCCAGTCTACTCAAAAACAAGTCAAGATCTTCAGTACCAGAGTAAGTATCCCTGAACTTCAATTCATATTTACTGGCCATTGTGATAGAAATAATGACATACAAATGTAATAGCATAATCATCAAAACACAATTCGAATAATGAACATAAAATCTACGCTGTGGGTAATACAAGAAAACAAGTTAACAAAGTATAAATACCTGTTGTATCCCCAAGCGGGTCTGCGTCCTTCGGCCAGCTGGCAGGGTGCGCCACCGAGAACCGGATCTTCCACCATATGTTATGGACGGTTTGGCCATCATAGCCATTCCGCCCAAACGGATCGTAAACTCAGTAATGAAACACAAATTGGACGTTCTCTTTTATTTCTAGAGCGTACACACCGCAGGGTGTTTTATTTAAACATGACTTAAATTAGAGAAATACAATTGCTAAATAATAAACGAAATACACCTTCGACTCGGTGGCGCACCTGAAGGAGACAGACCACGAGGCGACAGTGAAAGTACTTTATATACTGGGTTATTACATAACTTCCATGCACACCCAGGTGCACATAATCGCCATGACTATAGTGCGCAAAAATAATCATCACAAAGGGCCGGGGTTAACACCATAACAATACTAGACTAATAGTAGAGCGACAGGGAGGGCGTTAGAGTGCTGGAGAAAAACGGCAGGGAATCGAGGACGGGAATTCGTTGCGATGGAATTTCATAAGGATCGGGAAGGGGTTGACCACCCCACTGCCCCCCTTGTAGGTAGATATCGTAAAGTGACGACTTCGGTGTGCCTTTATACCGGCCGACAGTGGCTGCCGATGAACACTCAACTCCCCGCTCACATCGTAAAAAGCGGTCTTTTTTGTCACGTCCATCCAAAGTTATTCATTAATCTATTTGTTTCAAAATAAAATCGGGCAGGTATGCCTGCAAGTTGTACTAAATAGTAACGTATAAGTTTGTGAAAAATTGTAAATTGTTTTCTGTTTATACACTGGCATTCATTTTATAGCATTCGTCTTGCAAATTTAAAATATCCGTAGGCCTATGTTTACGTTAGTGACGATTAGCGGCACAACCAGGTTTATTCAATGGGGGGGGGGGGGGGGCGGGCACGGGGGGCATTGCTTTTCAGTGGTGGGTCCAGGAACCATGTTTTTTTAATTAATAAATTATACATTAATATCTGGATTTTTTTTCATGGGGTGCCTGGGGGCAGTCCCCTCCCCCCAGGTGCCCCCATGAAAACAATCCCGTGGCTAGCCGCTGGTGGTGATAGTTTTGTATAATTTTTACCGGTATCCGAGTACGTTTCACAGTGTATAAGACAAACCAAAGACGGCTATTCACAACCGGACGTTCAGAGGGGAGGTGGGGTGGGGTATATGTCTGTTTCACGACGTTTCGTCTTTTCGGCCTTTTGTATTTCAGTGTTAGCATAAATACACGGAGAGAGCCTTCGCATCCTTTTGTGCATAATTTGAAAACTGATGATAGTGAGATGTTTTTTGTTTGTAAGGTGTTATTGTTTACTTAATATTTTAGATAAGAAAAAAAAATGATTCATTTGGTTCAGCATGGCAGCTTATTTGGGCGAAAAATGAGTTCAAGGTATTAAATTTTTAAAACGCCTTCCCATAATAGATTTAACAAATTGATCGATCGGTTTTTAAACATTGGATTTAAAGCAGAGTACATAGTTTCTGAATCAACTTCGATGTTTGTTTTTCCACCGTGCATCAACCACTTTCAAAAAACACTCTATATGTTGTTGTCTCGCAAAGATGAAACAAAACCCCAGCAAATTAAACAGTAAATGTCCCCCTTCATTTAAAAAAGATACTTCACCGGAGAAGACCTTCGAAGAAGAATTACTCACCCATCGCTCAAAATATCACTTTACATTATGATGTTACGAAAATGATATACTTTGAGTTTCTTTCTCCCACATAGATTAATTAGCTACGGTCCAACTTGGTAATTTTGTTGTACAAAGCGAGCTAGACAGACCGGCGGCGCCATGATAGGCAAATACACCCACCGGCTGTACTGCAAACAATCTCAATACAACATATAAACGCAATACGTCTTGGCAAATAAAACCCCGGCCAGGCCCCCGAACAAATAGAGCCGAGGACCCATGTACTATGATGGTCGGGTCATTCCAAGTGTAAAGTATTGTCTCTATATTTCCAGTGGGAAGTATACGAAACAACATCTCTCAATTCCATTACAGTCTGACACATCGTCTAACTTAATTAAGACAAAACGGTGGTTACGTAGTTGAAGCTGTACCAGAGTTGATTGGACAATCTTTGCCTTATCCCCTGCTCACTATGCTAGTGAAAGCATTGATACAATCACAAGGTGCCCGATTAATTTACCCCGTTTTCAGTTTTGTCAAAATTTCAAAGAATAACATCAAAATGGTTGTTTTACTCTTATTAACAACGGCAGCTTGAATGGATATTATACGGTAACGAAACTGAGGCTGGTACAAAAATAGTCTGAGCCCAGTTCGTTACAATTAATATGGATTATCATTATTACTATTGTACACAGGAACAAGATCAAGATCAAGACAGTGAAAGTCTACAGTAATTATTGCCTTCATCTACACGTTTTGTATTAGGCTACTTTAAAAAAATATTTTAAAGATGTTTGTTCTCATAAAGTGTCAAATTTATCCTTATGCAGTTGCAGGTTTTTCTGCCGTGTCTCAAGATGAAACCGACTTACACTGTCAGCAGACGTCTTCGAGCAGGGAAACACGCAAACCCATCCCCGCCAAAAGGGAGCATTTGACGGCAGACGCAGCCTGCAAAGAGTTCTGTAGCCGCTCGGAAGTCCAGTTGGCTTTAGAGGTAAACATGATATCCTGGATCATATTAGATGTTTTGAAAAGTCTTTTGATCTTCTCGTTTTTTATCTGTTAAAATTAGTGTTGCAATAATAGATTTATGTTGGTGTGCTGCAGTTGCGTAACCAGACAATTTTGTCATGGGGGAGGGGGAAAGCGGAATCAAAGACATGGGGGGGGGGGCTTTTGATGTAGTCGAACCATTTTTTAAAGGCATTTTTCGATCTCATGGGAGGCATCTTGTTTCGCTTACAAAACGATTTACCGGTTACCAAACCGAGGCCGAAAAGTCTGTCCCCTTTTGTTGGAAGTGACAATCGGCATCCATGATCGCTAATGCATGCTAGGAACAAGACAGGTATATTCATCCATAAAGTACATATCTTGTATACGTATTGAATGAATCACCCAGCCATCAATACTAGTTAATATTGGAAGAAAAACACACATTGCTGGGGCCTCCATCATAACACAAAGCATCTACCAGTCTCATGTAACACAAAATGATAGATAGATCATACAATCCCAAATGCAAAAAGGAAAAAAAAAATACTGACTCGGTCAAATAAGCTCGGAGAGCGGTTTTGTTTTACAATATGACTGACGGTTAGGGGTGACTCTTCGTTTGTATATGGCGTATTCCTTTCTTTGACCAAAACATAATCCACTTTTTAGCGAAAGCGACGTCCAGTTTCAAATGATATTTACCGGAGATCACGATGAAGCCCTATGTTATTTGAAACCCTCGTATGCTAAGATTTGTTTTTAGATCTGCTTCAACTTTACTCTCCAATTATGAATTTGTATATACAATTTGTCATCTAATAGGCACGCAAGTCCGTTAATTTTACAAAACGCAACCTTTTTTTTCAAACCAGCTATTCGGACCTGAGGTATCAAAAGCCACTCTGGGACCCACACGTAATTGTTAAAACACCAGGCTTATATTGGGAAGGGTTTAAAATCGTCATTAATTTTCAGTTAAGGGTGAGTTTAGGATCCTATCTGTGTGAGTTTATAATTAAAAATTGTGTAAATTATGCATTCTTTCCAGCATGCATGTACCCATATTTTAGAAGCTCACAGATCTTTCAAAGCAACCGCCTCCCCAGCCTGCTGAACTATCCGCTGTTAAACAGCCGAAAACACCATATTGTAAAAGATATAGTTGGTGACAAAAAGTTATTTTTGATATAGGCTTACATTACAGAACTGAATAGGTGTACAGGTAACCGGGCTTGAGCTGATTCTACTTTTATCTCAATCTTCTCTGAACTATCTTCTCCCGAAAGAGATTTCGAGATTTAAAATGTGCATGGTGGAAATACAATCTAGTAAGGTTTGTAGTAACACCGTGTTCATGAGTAGGATTTGAAACTTTGCATGGTGGAGATACAATCTAGTAAGGTTTGCAGTAACACCATGTACATGAGTAAGATTTGAAACTGCATGGTGGAGATACAATCTAGTAAGGTTTGCAGTAACACCCTGTACACAAAATCTTTATTGTGAGTTCCGGTGGCTCGGAAACTGAGAACCAGTGTGATGAGAGATCGCCCGTAAACCCACTCGTTTCAAGTTACTTCCTACCATACTTAAAATTTTACTTAAACGCATTTTGTTGTTCGTCCAAAAAACATGATACCAAAATCAACACACTGTTAAAATGGTGTAGGCACATATTGAATAGTAGTGAAATGAAATACAGAAGAAACAATATAAAGCGAAACCGTGGAGTATGTTGTACTTTTTCTCTCTCGAAATCAGGTGCGGGATTGAGTAAAACATTGTGTTTTTCAGGTTACAGAATGGTAAAATAGGTCCGTTTTAGAAAATAAAACAGAAATTGGCGAGTGTAGCGGCAGTACCGAATTAGTATTACCACTTAATTGAATTACACATAGTGGCTTTATTTAGGTCCATAGGTTAGGCTAATGTCTCACCGGCTGGGAGAAAACCTCCACCGAAGGAGAAATGAAAATTGACAGTCGTTATGCAAAGCTAATTTGTACATTGCACTAAAATGTGTTTGTTTAGTGGGAACATATACCTCGGATTGCTCGTTAGTCGAGAACTGAACGGCAACGCACTTGTGAATTGTTATCACTAGGTTGTTGTCAAATCAACGCTGTTGAATCGAGCTCATAAATTAGTGATCAAACTGAAGAGATTTAGGAAAACACTTTCGTCTACAAGTTTTTTTTCCCTTCAATAATCAAAAGGAAAAGAACAACGTTTAACAACGGGAAATGTTCGTATAATTGTTGGGTAATTTTGGACGGGTTTGTTTTATTTTAGTATAATTCGACAAAAAAATGCAATTGAGAAGGGAACAATATCATGCACACATTTTTAAACTTGAATAAAAGTTGTTGACGTTTGACTGGATCATTTTATATCACTCTACCATATAGGCCTCTACGTAGTATATGCTAATTTTGTTAATGCGCAAAGATGCCAGAATAGTTCTCATCCTAGCCTCGGTTTCGTTACGGTACGTCGATTCGAATGATGCAAAAAACAATATGACTGCACCAGGATCATAGTTATTGATAACGACTACATATTATCGACTAATTTTTCTTCCCGACTTCCCCCGCCAACCCAACCCCCCCCCCAAAAAAAAAAAACAAAAAAAAAAACAAAAAAAAACAAAAAAAACACACACACACAAAAACTTTAAAATAAACAAAACATGTTAGAACAACACCTCGACACGAATTCACTCTCTATCATTTCAAAATGTCAACTTTATTTTATATAAAATATGATGACTCCATCATAATTCCTTTTGAAACAGATTTATGAATTACGTCTGGAACTTTTTTTTTTTGAGATGAGATGTTTGGGCACAAACTTCAAATGTTACGTTATTTATTTATTTATTTTTAAAAGTTACTTTCTCAAATACATAGCAAGTTCCCATCTAAAATCTCTCCAGACTATTAAAATTAATACTGGTTAAATTGCATCTCCATGTTTCATTGATAGTTTCCTTACAGTCCAACCACAAACTTTCTTTGTTTTGTTACCCAGAAACACATAAATTCAACAATTTCTTGCGCTTGCAAGCAAACAACTTGTCATCCTTTGATAGCATAAAAATACAGAATTTTAAGTCAATACCAATTTAGTCTCCGAGTGCAAAATCAACATTTAAAACTCGCTGAGCACAAACAGGTTACCAGCTAAAATGTCATGTATCGTGTATTACATAAGACTGATCCCCCGCTAATTTTTGCTTAGCAAATTAATTTCTGAAGAAGTGTCTTCTGGTCAGCAGCCTTATCAATGAAACCTGGGCCCAATTTCACTGCGCTGCTTACCACGGAATTCTGCGCTTATGGCACACTGTAAGGTGCTTGATTTAATCAGCCATAAGCACAGAAATCTGTGGTGAGCAGCACCAAGATAATGGGCATTGGTCCTATTCACTTTCCACGAAGTAAATTGTCCATGTCTCTTTCGATCTGTTTAGTAACAGCATGGTTCATAAATAACAGTCGTCCACTTGGTAGGAATTGATGAACGATAACGGCCACACGGTCCCCTTTAGCCAGCAGTTCGGCTGGCTGAGTTAGAGCTTGCACGTGCTCCTGCAGGTATCTTGCCAACAGCTTGAGGGCGCCCTCTGCCAGGAGACGATTCTCGCTTTTTTCACAGATCAATGCAAGTCCGACACCGTAAGATCCTAGTCCTAACCATACTGTGATTTTTTCGCCTTGAAACGGGTCACCTCCTTTGAGCCGAAACATGCCATGTTCAAATTGGTTGGGGTCATCCAGGAGTCCAGAGAAACTGGTATCCTGCTCTGCATGGTCCCCGACACACACCGCTTTTCTGAATGAGTACTCCGACTGGACTTGGCGTGCCACTAGGGCTAGTTGTTCCTTCCTGACCGTTCTCGTGTCGTTGACTTGTCCCGAGACTGTCACTGATGCAGGACTTGATCCAGGTTGATCCTCCAAGTCCAAGTCTGTCATACCAACAAAACAGTCTGGTGTATCTTCACTGCCGAATACACATGAGTATAACACTCTGCAGATCCCTGCCACGGCTGACGGGTTAAGAGTGTGGATTATAAATGCGTACACCATCTTGAAAGGAAACTGATAAAAACAACAAGTACTGTACTGTCAATCTTGTCCCAGATCAATCTGGTCCTCTTTCATGCTGGTCAAAGGTCACTCATCATGGTGATTGGTGGTGCTCTCGGTCATGTCGGTGCACCGCGCGGACGTGCCCTCAACTTACGAGTTTGGGTTTCTTTCCGGCCGTAATTTCCCCCACTGACATCGAATACTTACAGCTTCAGTCCTAGTTTGTATTGAGAATGAGCTCATCTGACTGTATGAAACAGCCCCATATTGCAATGCATTGTGAAGGGGTGATGTCAAAATTGTGTACGCACAAAAACACACACTGCTGCCACACGCCAACTTGACTCGCGGTGGTAGAGATAAACTTCCGCGTTTACCAGATTTCCACACTTGAGGGCGCGCTATCAGAACACAAGATGTCTGCGCCCGGCCCGAGACTTGCAAGACAAATCAATGCATGTTTTTTGTGATCAGCAGGTCGTGATAAAACGGTAAAACAACTCAAACACTACACGAGGTTGTTAAGGGTAATGGGATGAATCATTGTTACAATGAAAATGTGTGATATTATTCGTTGAATGAGTGTGGAATTATCACACATGTGGAAATTATGGGTCAATGGTCATGAATGTGTTAACTCATTCAAAGAAAGTTTAGACCCTGCTGTATGGTAGTGTTAGTCAGTACTCCTTTTTGAGAATTTGACATCGGTCGTACTAGTACGACCGATAATGTCAAAATTAAAAATGTCAAAATCTCAAAAAAGGAGTTCAGCGCCCCAGTTACTGGGTCTAACTCAAAGTCAAACTTCATGAACTTGTTCAGTTGTTATTAATTGTAAAATCATGTACTCTTATTCTTCTTACTTAGTCTTTGCTTTGCTTTGTGCATGGGCCATGGGCATTCCTCTCTCTAGACCCAGTAAATGGGGCGCTGTACTCCTTTAAAAAATTTTTTTTAATGGAGTACTTATGGTGCAGTGTATTCGCTCATTTGCTAGGCACGGGCATACATTTTTTTAAATACCGGTAGATGTTTTTCGTCAGTTTTTGATGGCATAATGAAAAATGGATCTTAAGCTATATTTTAAACCATAAACTAGCTCTATCTGGTTCTGCAGTCTGGATAAATTAACAATTTTGTATCCAAAAAGCAAAATTATGGAGACATTTTACTTAAGTATTATCATTGGACTCAATTGTGATCATAATCTGCTGTGTGGATTATGACTAAAAAAGCTTTAAATTAATTTTTTAAAGTTTTTGGTCTTTATTTGGCCTGGCCAGTTGCGACACTTGTGTCCTTGAGCAAGACACTTTACCATTTGCTTTGTCCTTCGGATGAGACCTTAAGCTGCAGGTCCCGTGTACTAGGATGGGTGGTGCACGTTAAAGAACCCAGAACACTTGTCATGAAAGAGTAGGGGTTTACCCCGGTGTTTCTTGTTCACATAGCAAGCATCCTTATCTATACAGGTTTCCTCAGGCTTCCGAGCTACAGTGATTAAGTTTGCTTTTGAGGCATCCTTGGTTTCATTACCAGAAATTAATAATAATAATAACCCGTAGCAAATATCCTGCTTTATGACCCATACATAATTTTTTTTTATTTCTCCCTTACCTTTCAGTCTCTTGATGGATTCCTGCTGGTTGTCACATCAGATGGTACCATTCTTTACTCGACTGAAAACATCTCCAGTCACCTTGGGTTTCATCAGGTGGATTTGGTTCATCGGTGTCTGTATGGCATCATTCATCCGGACGATCATCATGAACTCAAAGTGGTACTCGAGCAGACGCTGGTACCCACTAACTGCCACTCACACTCACAGGTGAGTAATCAGTTAACCCCTCAACTTGGCGTGCTGTCCTGGACTTAAACGGAGGCCATACTCCCTGTTGCCCTGGTCATGGCCTTGGTGCCCCTTTCAAAAGTTTCCCATAGACTGTAAGATTTTCCAATGAAAAATTGTAAAATTTGCCCTTTGTAAAACGAAAACTTCCTTGGCCTCTCAAAGATAATAATTCCAGGCCATGCTTGGAATTTGGGTTTAGAAGTTTTCTATGTCAACTAGAATCTGTAGTATCGTCACACTAGGCGCTCCATACAAGTAACTAAGGTCAGGTATACTGTACATGTGCTCAACACATGCATACACTAGTCACTTGATTAAAACAGTGTACCCACATTACATGTGCATCCGTCTGAGTCTGTCTTATAAACAGGACAATACCACAGAATCCTCACTCAACACTCAAATCTTTGGGTAATAGGCTGATACTTAATCCAGTCAAATATGGTTGGCTCTCCAGCCCACGACGTCACTTGGCCCTAATGCCACTGTCGGTACAAATCCTTGCTTCAATGACTTGGGCTTTCTACAGCAGTAACCAAATCATTCTGAAGATGAGTTTAAAAGATAGAGGCAGTCCGCGTTTGCATGGAGGAAGGAATCAGTTGAACTTAATCTCAATGAAGGGGATTTGCTTTTGGGGGGATTAACTTCTGGGTAGATTAAGGAGTGGAAAAAGGCTCAGAGCCACTCAGGATTAAGGTTAAGTAATTATTTCGTTTCTTGAGATTAGACACGTTAAACTTTTTCAGAAATCTTTCAAAAAATTATCCTTAGAAATATTCTTGATCCAACACCATTTTCCCCCCCAGCTGGACATGGCATATGGAGTCAACTGTGGAGTGGATGAGCAGGGTACCGGTGACTCCAGTAAGGTTTCATTCCTGTGCAGGATGAAATGCTTTAATGGGACCAGCACAGGGTTTGTGGTGAGTCCAATCTAAGCCTCGTTTGCATGATTTCATTGTACCACATTTTAGCACGTTATGTACCAACCGTTACCATTCAGGTTGGCTCAGTGGTTTCTTCCCTGCCATTCATCCCGAACTGGAGCCTTGCATGTGGATTGGGTTTTCAGTCCCTACCTGATCGGGTGGGTTTTCCCCAGTTGGGGTTTTCCTCCCACATCTAAAACTGAACATTTCTTCATCATCTTCTCTACACAGGTATCTTCATGCCTACATGTCACAGTGCTTGTCACTCCTGAGGGCCCCTTGGTTTCATTACCAGAAACATATGACAGCAATATTAATAATACCCAGCATGCCATACAGGAAAAAATTGTTTCCATTATTTTTGTCAAGAATGTAAGGTTTGCTGTAACACCGTCGTATAATCTCTTTTGTGAGTAATTTTCGTTCTGAAAAGAAGTGGTGGTGCAATCAATGTGTCGCACATTATGCTCTGTGCATCTTTGCAGGATTCTAACAAGGAGAGGGTTTTATGACAATGATCTTTCTTACGAGATGTAGTGGTTCAAAAAAGAACCGATGGCTCACCTTAGAAGAAATGTTTACGTGGTGTTGCACAAAATTTATTGTGTAGTTTATTTCCAACCGTGCAAAGTTTCAAATCCTACTTGTGGTGTGTCATGGCCGAGCGGTCTAGTGCCCCGGACTCAAGTGTGGACTCAAGTGTGGTGCGGGTTTGTCAAACACCGATCATGACACAGTGTCCTTGAGCAAGATGCCACACTATAAGTGCATATCTTCACCCAGGGGTATAAATGGGTACCTGTGGGTTGATATTGTGTTTGAAAAAGTCTTCAGAGTGCCACGGCAGCTTGGGGCTGTATACTCCCCAGGGAGCTGAGAAAGATTACAGGAATGTTATTGGCCCAATGACCAGGGCACTAACGTAAAGCTCATTGATACTTAATTGTAAAACGCGCCATATAGACTAATCCCAGTAGCTTGTTCATGGGCGTTTACACCACTGCAACTATGGCCGCCGAACGCGCGCGTCGAGGCACACGCACTGTGAATCCTCCATGCTGATTGGCACAAGTGCAAGCTGATGCACATGTTCTGTGGCTGAGGCCATGGCTGGGGTGGTGTAAAACAGCTCTTCTCGGATTGATGTATACTAGATTGAAGAACTAGTTACTATTAGTACTGTTACTTATTTTTGTCAAACCCATCCTCTCTTGTAGAAAATGCACTGCTGTGGTACAATGCGTTCGTTCCCCGGTGCCATCAAGTCGAGTCGCACATCGTGTCAGGTTCTATTCCTAGCTTTCAGACCCTTTGTGTCTCTCGCCCAAGACACGGACATAGAGTTCAAGCAGAACATTTTCTGGAGCAAACACGAAATGGATCTTAGAGTTAAACTTCTGGACACAAGGTGAGGCTGAATCAGTTTTGCAAAAACAAGTTTTGGATTTTGAGAAAACAATGTCTTTAAATTGCAGGTTTGACTGGATAATTTTGCCACTCATTTAGTTGATTATAATCGTTAACGATAATCATTGTAAGTCATAGCCGAGCGGTCTAGAACATCAAACTCAAGTTGGCCGAGCCATCAGAGTGTGGGTTCAAAGCCCGGTCATGACACTTCTGTTCTTGGGCAAGACACTTGACTATAGTTGCATCTCATCACCCAGGAGTAAATGGGTACCTGAGAGGGTAGAGTTTGTTGATGTGAATAATAAAGCAACATGTGTGGCAATTTGGCTGCCGGTGCTGCATACTCCTAAGGAGTTGAGATGGTTTCAGGAATGCTTAAAGCCCAATAAACAGGGGTAGTAATAGCGTAAGGCACTTGATACAGTGTTTTAAAGCGCCTAATGAATACCCATTATTATAACTATTATTGTCAATAGATCCACAATTAAATCTGATTCAATTAGAAGTTTTAACCTGAACAGTGTCATGGTCGATCAAATCGCCCAACTTTTAGACTGTGTATGACAGCCCTATTTATAACGCATTTGCATTGGTTACAGCACACCATGTGACCTTAAAGTGACCTATGTGAAAGTTCATGTTGTGACCATAGCTTAGGACGTTAGTTTTTAATTTGTATATGCCTTGATTGCAGTCATTGTTTCTAGAATTTATATTTACAGTTTCTTAATTTGTTAAAGTATTTTACTGCTTCAAATACACTTATTTAATACAGGGCACTGCTAGGGGTAAAACATCTTTCATACCTTATATCTTGCACAAACATGCTGTCATCCTCAAGTTGACAGGGTGACGCTAACCAATATTTTCCAGATTGTTTAGCTCGAGGGATTTGATCAGCAAACACGAGCCATCAAAAATAACCCCCCCGAAGAACCATCAATGTTTTCTTCCACAATGCAATAATATTTTCTAATTTTGATCATGGTATAATCATTGTCACACATAAATTTTCCCGTCTCATTTTCGTAAAACTACAACTAAGTAGCCAGACCTATTTTTAGCGAGATTGTTTCGGACGGAAGAAAGGATGTGATTCTATGAAATTAAAATTGGATTTTCGACCTGTTTTGATTGAACTCGTAGAGGTGGCAGCCGGAGGGATTTCGGCTTCTCTTGGAATCCACCCCCCCCCCTCTTGTCAATCATCCATTCTATTAATTACTCTTTAGATTATGATTATCGCTCAAACACTTGACCTCAAGATAAGCCAGCCTACTTCAATGGCTTAACTCTCTCGGCCGAGTACTTGCTTTGTTATCGACTGCTCTTAGCAATAACAAAAATATAAAATTGTTGTCAACAGTGTTCGCTGATTGACGCTGTGTAAAGTAACCACCTGCTCTTTGTTAGTGAAGGAAATGTACAACATGGATACTTCTAGATTATTAAAAAATTAATAAATCTTCAAATTGTATGATGTTAGTTTGTTATATAAATCAGTTCTCAGCAGTGAGAAAGGATTATTGCAAACATATTTTAAGGAAATATACTTTATAAATGATGTCTTCCCCCCCTTTCAAAACAAAATTAAGCATATATTAATTTCTATTTATATTAACCCTTATTTGATTCAATTCTCTAATTTCAAGTGTGCTTTGATTTTGAATATTTTGTTGTGTAATCCTTAATTTAGATTTGGCCTAGACAGTTACTGTAAATTTAGTGTTTGTTTCTAGTTCATGAGGTTTAATTTATTTGCAGTTTCTTTAATTGTTTGAGTTCCTTTAGTCTTACTTCTTTTTTTAGACACAATTGATCATAATATGTGAGCAAATGATGCAAAACAATTTTCATACCTATAATTTGTTTAATTCTAAGTTTCTTTTAGTTGCTGCTCTGTGTTCCCTCATACAAAATGCATTTTACAGGTTTTCCCCGGCCAATTTCAACAAAAACTTGTTCAATTTAACACCCGGCTCATTCAAATTAGTTTGAAAATGATTGCTTCGTTGCATCAGCATTCATCAGTCAAAAGGAGTAATTCAGTTCCAACAGTTTAGCATTCACTGGTCAAACAAGGTCATTCAAATTCACTAGGTCGCACATGTCACTCAATTTCGTAAAAGCCAGCAGCAAGAGGCTGGTCAACCATTTATTTTTTAATAATTGTAAATAGGTAGTAGAAATTCAACTGAAAATGTAGTTTTGAGTGCCTATGAATGAAACAGAATGACAAAAGGCCAACCTGAATGAGAAGAACAAAACCATGTGTGCACGAAAAACGAAATTGAATGCAATTGTAGCTATTAAAGGAAATCCTAGTTTCATCGAATTAGGCAAAGATGCATGAATTTTGAATGTGCTGTAAAGAAATGGAATAATTTTTTTGCTGAAATTGACCGGGGGGGGGGGGGGGGGAACCTATATTAGCTATTCTAAAGATAAACATGTTACCCTCTAAACATGTGAATCATTCTTTGGCGTATTTATTCACAGAGCGAATGAAATTTTAGGATTTGACCCGAGCGAACTAGAAGGAAGGTCTCTTTATGAGATGATTCACCCCAACGACCTCGCTGCGATGTACACTTGTCACAAAACCTGTAAGTTGTGTCTATATTTACATATTTCTTTTTGCAAAAAATATAAATAATATTTGCAGTTGATTTGCATAGGTCTGACTCAATATCCTCCCCCCCCCAAAAAAAAAATTAATAAAAGTCTGGTTGAAGCCAATCGTGGCTGAGCGGCCTAGTGCGTCGGACTCAAGTTCTGATGGCTGAACCATCGGAGTGTGGGTTCGATCCCCGGTCATGACACTTATGTTCCTAATTGCTTCTCTTAACCCATGAGTATAAATGGAAGCCTGAGAGGGCTGATGAGACAGTATTGTGTTAGATTAACCCCATGGTGATTACATGTATGTAAGCAGCTTGGGGTTGTATGCTCCCAAGGGAGTTGAGAAAGTTTGAGGAATGGTCCAAGTATGCCTGGTGAACAGGGATAATAATGTTGTAACGCGCCTTGATATAGCTGTCGTGACATCCAGTGTCATGACCTGGATTCGAACCTCCAATCACCAGGATGTGCCATATAAGAACTCAGTGTTATTAAACAATTCTCTTCCAAATTCCAGAAGTAACTCAACATCTCCTCTAATTTGAAAATCTTTTCTAAGCAAACCTCTCCCAAACTCCAACCATCATTCTTGATTCACCACTACTTCTTTCTCTTTCTCTTTCTCCAGTGATGGACACAGAGGAGAACCACACCCTGTATTTCCGGCTGGTAAAGAAGGATTTATCCTGGGTGTGGCTTCACACGAGGGCAAAGGTCATGGTTAAAAACTCACGGAAGAACTGTATTATATTCACCCACTGCCCAGTCAGGTAAGATCAAGTCTTATATTGATATATTTTATATTTCTACATCATTTATGTATTTATCAATGTGTCTTTTTTTTATGTCTGTGCCATTTTATAGAAGTATGAAATGATTTTGAGTTTGATGACATGGGTACAATTTCATAAAGCTGTTGAGCTAACTAAACACACTAAACACTGAAAAGTCTTTCCTAGGACGAGTGTCATGAGCTGGATTCGAACCTGCGCTCCAATGACTTGGCGAATTTGTGTGATAAGTAGCTTGACACAACTGAGCACTGAATGGTTTAAAAGCTTTAATTTAATATCGGAAGACAAAGATGGTTCCGATACAAATGCTAGGATATATTAGATATTTAACATAAAGTAATTTTCTTTTTCTGTTTTTGTTGTTTTATAGAGAGACAGATAGTTCATATCTGCAGCAGGAGGCAAGAGCGAGAGCGAGATACGGCCTTGATGAATACCTCAAGATGCGACACCAGGGCCAGACCGGTGTGGAAGGAGAACCATCAACGTCTAGTCCCCAACAAGCAGACTGTAACCAGACTAAACGACGATGGACAAGTAATGATACATACGTTGTTGCGAGTCAGAGTCCATACAAACTGAAGGACGATTACTCGGCGTCGCTTCACAGTCCTCACGGGGCCTGTCCCTCCAGCTACCACCAATCCTCAGATCGACATTCCCCTGTCTACCCCTCGACCTACGCCCCGCACCGTTATCAGAAAGCCACTCAAGGGATCCACAGCACTTTAGAAAAGGTTTCGCATGAGCGTGAAGCGCCCCCAATGAATGTTAACTTCTACGACTACGCGCACACGTCCGAGGACTTTATACACACTGCACCTCTGCACCCCAATCCCCAACCACACCCAGCATTGTCAATGTATCAGATGGTTGCCCATCTACCCCCCGAGATGTACGACGTGGACTCGTACCGCAAGCACGCCCTCATGTTCATGGAAAACCCTCATCAGTTGACAGGTGCGGGTATGGTGTCGGGCTACCACCATCACTTATCCCAGTATCAGCTCCCACTTACTCCACAGACCTCACCTCAGTCCTTCTACCCACAGGGGCATTTCCCCACGCACTACCCCGATCACCTCACAACAGGGCACACCTCTGCACCAGAGACCCTCTCCCCACCCCCCTCCCCTACTAGAAGTTTCAAATCAGCAGCATGCATGTACTCAAACACTTGCAGTCAAATGGACAGTTGTACCAAAGGGGTTGACCCCCTCCTGCAAGGTGACTGCTGCAAAACCGAGCACTACGCCTCGTACGTAGTCAACAACGCTATGCAATTGAAACTTCTGGATAGCTTATCCTACCCACGCACCCAGTACACCAATGGCTACGGTCACGAGTACCCACACGGAGACCAGTACACCTCAGAGCACAGCTACACTTACGCCAACCAGTACGAGCCAGAGGTTGAACTGAAACCATTCCAGAGAATGGACGGTGTTCCTCATAAAATGTCTAGCGCCCTCTGTAGTCCAACATCATACCCCGAGAGCTCTTTGGGCATCGGTACACATGACCATGATGTACTGTGTGATAGAGTGTACCATGACAGGGAACGATTTTTACCCTGTCCTTTGGCCAACACAAGGAATGGTTGTCTAGCTCCTAAGCTACCCCTAAACAACGAAGTCAGAATAATCAGTCCGGTTTCTTCATTACCTCCCATTGGCAGTTTTCTTGACTTCCTAAATGAGGATGCACCTCCAGTCGAAGAAAACTGCTGAGTAAATGCGGAGACTTCTTTGGGAAAATAAAGTTATCTGTCACCAAAGTACGACTCAAAGCTTGGTTGACCCAACTGACGAAATCCTCCCAAACCATAGCCCGTTTTTGTCTGGTTGTGTGAGATGTAGTAACTCCACCACTAACCTGAACGGTCCTTGGGTTATTTAGAGGTTTTGCCGATGCACACAGCCCTCACGAGTAACAAGCAGGAATTCATTTTGATCAGATGAATCTCACCCAAAAAAATGATGTTGTCTTGAAATTAATGTAGACGAAAGTTTACATTCACCTTCTTTCTTTTCTAATGCGTGTTCAGACACTGTTAACGTTTCTGTTTTATATTTAACTGGTTATTATAAGTCATTTTTGATGCACATTTATGAGAAAGTGTTTTTTGTACTTGTGAAAAAACTCTCTATTTAGTGGATATAGTATTTATATGTGTATATATATATGTATGAAATTAAGTATACAAAGTGCCAAAGATATAGTTATAATGTGCACACAGTTGATGTGCATAGGTACTAAGTTAGATTTATTTAATGATGTTGTAAATAGTACAGATTCATTTCACATTGAACTGAATTCGTCAAAACAGCTGTTTTATTTTGTTCAGGGAAGAATTGGGCTCAAAGTTAGTCTTTCCAAGATTTTTTTTCATGCGGGTACATCGTAACTCTTGAGCGAAAACTTAAAAGCAAAACCACACAACTGAGGTTAGAGTACGGAAGGCTGTTTGAGTTGAGTGGCTGTGGCTGCAGTGATCAAGTTAATATGCATTTACTTTGGTCTAGCCATAGCCGCAGCCAAACTCAATAAGGGAGGAGTTGTCTTTCTTGGTGGGGGGGGGGGGGGGGGTTGAATGTGAGAGCTAGTCTACAAACTCTACAACCATCCCTGATTTATCGTTTAATTCCAGATTTTCCTAGGTCATCAAGCAACTTGTGAACTTTTCAGTCCGAGCTCTGCAAAATGCCCTTGAACTGTTTCCTTAACCCTTTGACATGCTTGAGATCATCGCCCACAAGTAACTAACACTGATAAGCCTGTAGTAGCAGCAGGAAATGACCGCAGAGTTTGACCTTGTTCCAATTGGTAACGAAGTCATAGCAAAGGTGAAAAAAAATGGCTAGTTTTGTAACAATGTTTACATACATTCTATCATTTGATTGTGAAGCAAATACTAGCTTCTTATATTTTTTTCCTGTGACAGTTTGGAGTTGTTGTTACAAAACTAGCCATGTCCGAACGTATGGTTTTGAGTAAAATGACGAGCATGGCCTCTGTTTTTTTTTATGTCCCTCCCAATAGAGGCTTTTATATGTTTCTTATGACTTCACTTCTAAACCACGCACATGTGCAATGTATTGTAGATTGTTTTTAAATCTTGCACTGGAGTACTACTGGAGTTTTAATAGTACAGCATTGAGCAAGTGCGATCAAGGACCAAAGTTAACCATAGTTCGACTAACTCTGATCGAACTCACCCTAGTCAACGATGGTTGGACTAGTCTAGTCGACTATTCGTGACCAGCCTATCGAGGTTGGTCGCATCGCTGGTTACCAATAGCCGTTTCATAAGCACAATGCAGAGGGGACCAGTTATCAGTAGAGTGATAATGTTGATTTCGCAATTTTCTCATGGTCGCCTTGACTAGAGTCGTTTGCACTTCAACTTCAGTGCGCATGCGCTACGTATGTCACTAACTAACCACTAGTTAACCATTGGTCCTTGATCGAAATTTGCTCATTGGTTATTAACAGAGCCCAGTACAGTGTTTAGCAAATCGTTCCGCTAAGCAAGGAACCAGTCAGAAACTACATTTATGACATGGTAGTTTGGCTGGTAACCTGCATCTGCTAAGCAAGTTGTTTCTGTTCTGAGCAACTTTTTGTGCTTGACAGCTTTATGACATTGGCCACAGTTCAATTTACAATTTTTAGACTAACTTTTCACCTGCGGTGCTCAGTCCTTAACTTTTAGAAACTGCACTTCCCTCTTGTCACTAAGCATGGGTACTGGTCTAATAATAATATTTAGTTCTTATAAAGCGCAATTCACAATAACATCTCAATGCACTTTACATTAGTGCCCTGGTCATTGGGCAAATTACATTCCTGTAATCTTTCTCAGCTCCCTGGGAAGTATACAGCCTGAGCTGACGTGGCGCTCCGAAGGCTTTTTCAAACACAATATCAACCTCTACCCTCGCAGGTACCCATTTATACCCCTGGGTGAAGAGAAGCAATTATAGTAAAGCATGATGCTCAAGGACACGGGTGTCATGACCGGAATTCGAACCCACACCCCGATGACTTGACCACCAGAACTTGAGTCCGGTGCACTAGACCACTTGGCCATGACTTGCCTAGTGGTAAAGACATCTACTCTTTATTAAGGTTATTGGTTCGATTTCTACCCAAACCACATGTAGTTTTTTCTCCCACAGCATATACAATGCTAAAAGCTTATGAAACCCCAAAGCGTTTGACACTGTTGCCCCTGTTCATCAGGCTCTCAACTCCTTAGGAGTATGTAGCACCGGCATAATGGGCACACAGGTTGCTAATCATTTACATCACAATATCTACCCTTGCAGGTACCCATATACTCCTGGGTGATGAGAAGCAATTGTAGTACAGTGCCTTGCTCAAGGACACAAGTGTCACGACCGTGGTTCGAACCCACACTCTGAAACAGTGCAATGTTTTGTATTGTAGAAAGATTTGATTCTAGATAATACTTCAAAAACATCGGCATAGGAGGACTCACTGAGCAGCAAAGATGTCAAAATTTGAAGAAAATTTCCTTTTTTTCCCCTTCAAGCCCAAATTTTGCAGGTTACGTATTACTTTATAGCTGTGATTCAAAGAGAGCAAATAATCAGCAAAGAAAACCTTATATAACCAATGCTGTACAAAACCTTCACGTTACTCCATTTACTTTATATGAAATACACATTGAATAAGAAATAAATAAACCTTTTACAGGAATTAAATTTTATCCGACTCATTTTAATTCTTCTGAAGTATAGAATTGCTTTGTCTTGTTCCTTTTTTCTACTCTTCTTTCCAAAAATTCCCTGTGCCTGCAAATATCTTGCAAATGATGCCAGATACCGATGCCGAGACCTGAAGGTTTGAGACCGAAAAACTGAGATCTGAAGGTCTGAGGGGGAGACAGGTCTCGAGACTGAGATGGGTCTTTAGACCTACAACACTGACAGCTGCATCTTGTGATCAACACCAGCCTCAACAACGAGATTGGTCTCGAGACCAACAACACTGACAGCTGCATCTTGAGATCAACAACAGCCTCAAGAACGAGATTGGTCTCGAGACCAACAACACTGACAGCTGCATCTTGAGATCAACACCAGCCTCAAGATCGAGATTGATTTCGAGATCTACAACACTGACAGCTGCATCTTGAGACCAACAACAGCCTCAACAACGAGATTGGTCTCGAGACCAACAACACTGACAGCTGCATCTTGAGATCAACAACAGCCTCAAGAACGAGATTGGTCTCGAGACCAACAACACTGACAGCTGCATCTTGAGATCAACACCAGTCTCGATTTCAAGATCTACAACACTGACAGCTACATCTTGAGATCAAGACCAGACTCAAGAACGAGATTGGTCACAGACAGCTGCATCATTCAGATTAGTTGAATCAAACTTGAGACATCGTGCTGTGTTACCCTCAAACCGGCTAGCAGCGAAAAGCATCTACAGTATTCTGTCCAGCCCATGAAGGTAATTTCCTTATTCAGGATCTTTCTTCACAGAACTTTCTTCGCTTTTTAACTTTCCATTAAGGCATGAACAGACAATCACAGGAAGAAAGATACACCATGTCTAACCTTCTAGTTTTATGCATCGTTTTAACACTGTATATCATTTAAAGCACACAGAGTACACTGGTAATTGTCACAGACCAGTATCTACACTTTCTGTGACCCAAAATGTATAAAAAAAATTAATAACATCGGCCGAATAAATAATAATAATAATAATAATAATAACAAAATAAACCTGTGAAATGTAAAGCTCAATTGGTCATCGGAGTCATGAGAAAATAGTGAAGAGCCACATCATTTTCACCATTTTCTAACATCCAGTTTTTGACTCGCAAGAATAAAACTAATTGTTTTACTCATTTTCTCAAAAATTATAGCACTTCAGGTACAAATATTTTAAGGGACGTTTTACATCATTACCATCTTTAAGCCATGTAATTTATGTGCATATCTGTGAACATTTATATTTTCAGTCTTACCAATGTTGCGCACACCGTTTAAATACAACCCCTGGAAGTTCACCTGAACAGGAGGAAACCGAGATAAAGTTTCATTTTTTTTTAGTTTTAATTTCTTTGCAATCTGACCCATGTTCTCTATCGAGCCCATACCCTAAAAATACACTTCAGGAAACACAGACAAATCATCTATATAAAATACCAACACTTCAGCCGTCATGTTTGTTTTGATTTATTTACACCAAAAAAAATAAACAACTCCAATAAAACAACTTTTTTCCACAAGCAGGCTATGGCGCTTAATCTACGTAGATTTTAGTCTGATAACTGTCCAATTTTTACAACAAATTTCAAGGATTATACACATTTTGATTAATAATGCCCAGTACAAATAACACTCCCATATATTGATTAACAGAGCTTATATACTGTTCATTTTATAGTATAAAAATAGTTTTAAATCAAAGATGGATATTGTACCATTCAAAATACATGTTCCTGGAATATATACATATGAGCAGATTCACAATGCTTATTTAAAATTTTCTATATACATTTATTTTTTTTGATGAAAATTATCGAGATAAATGTGCAGGCACAAATGCTTGCAATGTAATGTAAAACAAAAAAAAGTTAAAGCAATACATGGAATATTACTTCAACTTACAAAAATAAAAAGGGAAAAAACACACGGGATCCAAACATTATTTCAGAGTATTCAAAAGACAAATTCTAAATCTACATGTTGAAAATACCTCTAGTGACTAAACAAGCGTTATACACGACAAAGAAATATTCAAGGCAATCATAATAACAAGCAAATAAAAATAAACAAAGATTAAAAAAACACACAGACACAATTGGAATGAACCTATAAAAAGTAACACGAAAATACAGACATCCTATTTTTACAAGGAACAAAAATGTTTGATGCATCTGAGTTTTGCTTTCGGTTTTTTCGGCTTACATTCACTTTTGAAACTAGAATCATAGAAAAAGAAAAGTAATACTGACACTTGGCCCTGTCGAGTTAACAAAACTAACTGTGAAAGAACCCGGTGTTATTTTTATGAGATTATGTTTTTAAAACCATGATTTAAAATCAAGTCAAATGGCACTTTTGACAACAAAAATCTGAATTACATTCAATGGAAAATTCTGCCTCACAAATTTTTCTGCAAAGCGGATATTTACAGGGGTATAGTAACAAAACAGATATATTTTCCAAAGCATGCCATTTTGGCCTTCAATCTGTAATTGATCACTTTTGTACGTAGCAAGCAAATAAATGTCCATCACAGTGCCATGAAGTTGAACCTAAACAGAAATAAAAAAATCCCAAACCTACTCAATAGTCTCAGACCATTTTTTTTAAACACTCACAAATCAACTGAGAAAAATAAAGTTCACTTTCTGAGGACATACAACCAAATTTATAAAAATTTTCACAAAGGTCAAAGGCCACTCGCAATAACTACAAAATGCTGGTGTTGCACATTCTTAAAGACTTCCCACCCCCCTTAAAGAAAACTTTCTTTGAAAAATATAGTTTGGGATACAAAATACATTTACATACTCAAATCTGCAAACGACTTTTAATAAATAGTGTTTCACAGATCTTTTTAATGTTTGTCAACAAGGCTCGTCCCACAATGCTCAGTTTATCAAAAACTTTCTTCATATATTAGAAAGTTGATGTTTTAACTGTTCCAGACTTGTAAACAAATTGCAAAAATATATTGTGATAGATGAACAAATATCCACATGGTATTGTATTCAAATGAGTATAAAAAATTAGTAGAGCCTAGAAGTTCGATACATGAACTCGTAAGTAAAAATTGAGTATGTGTTTATGCTCTAACATGAGTAAAAATCGACAGATTAGGCTGAAGGTACTAAATACCAACTTGACATCTAACCATCATACAGTTTAAAGTTTTTATTTTGAACGATATTCATTACACATCCAACAGCGCAAGCGCCAGTAAATGGATGCTGAACAGGAAACAAGAAGAAGTGTTAAGTTTTAGATGATGGGGAAAACCCTCAAATGGGCCCAACGCAATCAGGCACTTAAAACCCAATCCACATGCACTGCAAGGCTCCAGGTCTGAGGTGGGATTCGAACTGTGGTCCACAGAGGTAAAAGGCTGGGAGAGAAACCTCTGAGCCAATCTGATGCCTGACTTTTTTGTTATATCAATAACAATTTTTTGTATCACATGACATTTTAGCAAACACAAACTATATAACAGAGATATTCCAAGCGAGAAAAAATGTTTATACAAAATCATGAGCCAATAAAAAATTGTGCTAAAATAGAAAGAATTTTAAAAACAAAGATATGAAAAACAAATAATTTGACAATCTTTTGTTGCAACAGTATATCAGTGTTTATGGTAAAGGTATCCACTATTCAGATTACATAAAGTGTAAACAAAGTGTAACCTTTTAGATTTTTGTTTTCATCCAAGTTTCCTGTTTCTTTCCTGCCCGATAAACGACCGACCTCTTAAATTTCACTGAATTGTAAACCTACCATAAATTAAATTTTAAAGGTTCACTGAAATACAAAGTATTAATGCTTTTATGTTACACCTTATGATTTTTATAAAACGATTCACATGTAAGAAATAATTTTTTGCATTCCTTTGTATTTTTCGCATAATTTGTTTTCTTTAAAAAATAACAGTCTTCAGGAACGCCCACAAAAATAGGTCACTTGCTAATATGGCTTGATTCTCAACGTGATATCACATGCATTACATAATGTTTCCTGAGCTATTCCACAAAACAAATTGTTCTGGGATTGGGTCTGCGAAAGGAATGACAAATATGTGTTCTTCTATTAACAAATTCATTCTTAGTTGTAATGCATGTGATGTCGCGTTGAGAATCCAGCCATTGTTAGCAAGTGACCTATTTTTGTGGGCGTTCCTGAAGACTGTTATTTTTTAACAAAAACAAATTATGCAAGAATACACAGGTATGCAAAAATTGATTTCTTACAAGTGAATCGTTTTATAAAAATTATAAGGTGTAACATAAAAGCATGAATACTTTTTGTTTCAGTGAACCTTTAAAATGTCCAATCTGATTTGTTACGATTGTTCAAACAGGCTAACAAACAGAATTTAACACAAAGCAATCCCGATTGTTCTAGGAGCCAGTTGATGTGATGTTGTCATAGATTGCGGTGGAATTGCGTCATACTACTTTTCAACAGGGCGGAATTAACACCTTATTCATAGATGCAAACTAATTTTTGTTTAACTTTCTACAACTGCAATCAGATAAATGTCCAAACTTTATCTGTATCAGGGCCAACCTTTGATCTTTTAATTCTGGAAACTAAGAATGAATTTGTGCATACACCTGCAGGTCAACTTTTATCCGACATTTCCCAGTTCAACCTTTAGAGGCCATTGTGGTTACGCGTGTCCTCACCAAACACTTTGTGACCACACAAAACCACAGCCTTTGTCCTTAACCCACTCCGCAGAAGTATCTCATTATCAAATTCATCATGAATTGACCAATCCCCTTGTTTTCAGTACTCACATACTGTCTATCATCAAAAAGTATACCAGATTGTACAAGTCATGTCATAAATTGACCATTTTCATGTTTTCCGTGTTCACAAACTATCTGTCATCTCAAAGTAAATCAAATTGTTGGTTCAGAACTTGTTTATCTCAGATGCTTTTTGCAAAACAAATACATTGCAAAATAAACAAAAGCAACCTTATCTTAGTGTGGAAATATTTATACAGAAATGCATTGATTTTCTATGTGGGTGCCAATCACAAACAGTTAATACATGTAGCTAAACTCACACTTCTGAGAAAGACTCCCTTGAAGCCCCAGCTCAACATTGGTAAACTGACTGTAAATGCTTCCATTCTTTGCACAAATCAAGATATTTGTAATAAAACCAAACTGTGAAAATGTCAGCTCATTTTGTTTTTTCGTTTTGCGAGAAAATGGTACAAATGCATTCAGCATTTTTGTACGCATTCCTACAGGCAGAGTTTTCGTCTCACAGACGAAAACTAATTTTGGATCTTATTTCATTTATTTTTTTAAAATGACAACACTTCAGGCCGAAATATGTCAAAGAAAGTTTCCTACCATCATTTTATCTTTATACCATGTAGGGCATATGTAAATCTGTGAACATTTATGTTTTTCTTCTCACCAATGTTGAGCTGGGGCTTCAATAGGATAACAAAATTAGTTTGTTAAGACTTTAAACTCACACCAGTTACAATTTTGATACTGAGTGAGTTCATGGAGCAAGAAACAGGGCAATATAATATGCCAGGGGCCCAATTTGTCAAGCAGAAAATATTTGCGTAACAATTTTCTGCTTAGCAAAAATGAGCAGGATACCAGTCACAAATGGTTCATGTGACATGTCATTTTGGCTGGTAACCTTATTCTGGTGATCATAATGTTGTTGTGCTTAGCTACTTTGTGTGCTTTAAGCAGCTCTATAAAATTGAGCCCTAATCAGAGCCCAATTTCATAGGGCTTGCTTTTAAAAATGCTTAGAACCAGAATAAGGTTACCAGCCACGTACCATGTCACATGTACCATCTGTGACTGGTATCCGGCATATTTTTGCTTAGCGGAAAGTTGTTTTAAAAGCAATATTTTCTGCTTAAGCGGCTCTATGATATGAAGCTGGGGGCCCATCATGTGTTATGTGAATGATTACCATTTACATGTAGTTCAAAGTACATCCTCTTCTACCAGGAAACAGCGTTTATTATTTCTCTGCGTACAGGAAACTGTATCATGGAACAGGCACTGAACTGTAGAAACAGGTATATATAGTCAATTATTGAAATTAAGCCTTTTAACTGTTTGGGGAAATCGACTGCTATATAAGGAGACTCAGTATAAACCTTAATGCATCTGACGTCATGAGTCCCATAGAGATATGTAAAACAGCGCAATCAATGATGTCAAAACGGCCATAAACTACTCTAGGAAAACCGCTATACATTCCCTCTGTTAGTTTTCTATGCATCCCCTCCGTTAGTTTTAACATGTTGAATGTTTCATAATCATGTCCAAAAAAAAACCAAAGGTGTAATAATTTTATCATAAGCTGCAAATTTCTTCAGGAAGTTGAAACACATCCTTGTTGAAAACCCTTAGTAGAATAGGAAACTGTACTCAAGCTTTTGTTATTTTTTGCATCATAGGTGTTAAATTGCACATGTAGATTTAGTGGCAGCCACTGTTTCCACGGCCATTACAGTTGTTCAGTTACTTGGGGAATGTCCCACCAGTCGTAGCAGGCCCGTGGCTGTACATTAAATTATCAACTCTAACCCAGTAATACTGCCCACGGCTTCAAAAAGGGCAGTCATTTTATATTGTGCTGTGACGGCCAGTTTGCACACCTAGAGGGTGCACTCGCGCTGTCGATGCACGGAACTCCGCTAACCCACCATGGGTGAAAATCCCTATGGGTCCATTGCATACGAATGTCCACTTAGAAAATGGTTACTGTGTAAACTGGTCTAGTTCTTATAACTCTATGGTTAGAGTTCATAATTCCGTGTTCAGCCAAAGGCCTGCTATGATCATGCAACAGTCCCCGTTAAAGGAGCAATTCAGAATTGGTAAGACAAAATATACTTCAAGATCACAGATTTACATAAAACTTACACGGTATAATAATGATGATAGTAGGAAATATCCCTTTAAATATTTCTGTCTGAAATGCCACATTTGATGAGAAATAGATAAACTAGTTTTCCAATTGGAGTTTACCGCTCAGAAGCGTTTTATTATTCATGACGGCTTCATTGAAATGTGTAATGGGTTTTTCACTATTTTCTCGTGACCCAGATGGCCGATTGATCTCAAACTTCTACAGATTTGTCAGTTTAGGTATATGGTGGATTACATAAAGTGCTCACACTGTTCTGTTAGCAAAAACCAATTCTGAATTGCTCCTTAAGTTCATTTCAGTTAAGTTTATTTTCTACAGTATCAAATATCAGTTACAATTTTAATGGGCAAATAACAAATTTTTCTAAGGGTGCTGCAGTGAAGGAGCCCATAAGGAAGCCAAGCTTAGGCCCCTGAGCGCGAAATAAACCGAGTTGTATTGTTAAAAGTTAACATGTGCAAGATACGAAGTAGTAAAATGACCCTGGTAGAATTGATGATCAGGTAGGGTTCAATGCACGTGATTGTTTGTCACACATCGTACAACACTGACACATGTTTGAGACAGTCATTCTGTGAACTTCCATTAACAACCCTGTACAACATTGAGCACCTCCTCCTTGTGTCATTTGGACACAAATGCTGGGGGGGGGGGGATAAAATAAAAAAATATAAACCATGGTAACATATTAAAGGCTACATTTACAGATATGTAAAGAAAAAAAATTGTTTGGAAAACTTCTCATTAAAATTTTTGCATAAAAATATAAACATTAATTTGTAAAATTCTGAGCTTTAGCCTGGAACTTGGAAGGAGATGTGGCAGATTTTGTTGAAACAAAATGAAAACCTGTACCCTTAAAATGTTAAGTAGAAAATATTGATTAGCAAAAACGTGCAGGGGACCAGTTATAGACCAAAGCAGTTTGACCGGTAATTTTGATTTGAAGCCAAACTGTCATGCACGAAACGAAAGTGTTAAATCTTGACGCTGTATGAATGGCAAGCTTGGTATGACACTACAGATAAAAAGTACTGTCTGCTATTTTTTAATTCTATTTTCCCTTCTAAACGCAATGAGGGAGAACTGTGTTACTGAAATGAAACGATGTCATACGGGTTTTCATCTGTGTCAACAGCCTCTGTTGCGGCTTGAGACAGGGCCTCCATATACATGTGTGAGCTTGAAACGGCTGCACTATATTCCGATTCCTCGGGTGGGGTTGGGTCAGTTCCGCCTGCCACATTAAGGTTACCGGATTCCTGAACCAAAGAATCATACATATCTTCCGAATCGTATGGCCTCTGCTGAGATTGATGTGGTAGTGGCACACGAGAACCACCGACATTGGTCTCACGCTGCAGGTGATCATAAAGTTCCACTTCGTCGTCCACTTGTGGTAATAGTTGAGCAGGGGTGACTTTTCTTGGGGCGGGCACCGGCTGGGTGATGTTGGTTCGCGTGAAGTGATCATAAACATCATCACCCTCGGAGACTGATGGTGAGTGACTGACTTCTGGTACAGATCCACATACATCATAAAGTGTTTCATTTGCGGCAGTCGGAACTGGATCCTTTTGGGGCTCTGGGGTTTCGACTTTGGAAATGCTTACCTTTGGTTTTTGTCTAATTTGTGGCTTGGGTTTAAAAGGATTTGGTTTCACAGGTGGTGAGACAGGTTTGGGGTCATTCTTAAACTCCTCTTCTAACAAATGCTCATTGGATATATAGGTCTCAGTGTGAATATTGTCTTCAGTGCGACCGAACGTCTTCCAGCTATCAGACCTCCGTTCTTCCACAGTCATGTCGTACATATTCTTAGGATTTTCTGGAGGCTCAGGCATGTCGTATGCACTTGATTCAGTTGGGGGTAACCTCGGCTGCTCACTGTCCTGGAGGAGGCTGTACTCGCCCATTACTAGCGGGGATGGGGGTTCTTGTGACTGGGTATCTACACCCTCTTGTACCTCAGAGTACAGGGGATCAACTTGGGATGGTGGGGAAGCGGACCTGGGAAGATTGGTCTTTCTTGGTTGGTAGGGTTTGGGTTTTCTTGAAGAATAGTCTGTCCCCCTTGCTTCATCTTTTGTGATGTTTATGGCAGCAAGTTTCTGCTTGAAGATTGCGCTCTCTGCAATGGCAGCTATCGGGTCTTTTGGGTGGGATCGCGAAGAAGGTTGGGGTGCCGCTGGTTTTGTTTTGGGCGGCTTAGCTAGGGGGGCTTTTCCTGCTTGGATCTGCTGTGGCTCCTGCTGGCGCGCGTGAGACAGAGGTGTGGCTTTCCTCCCGGAAATACTGTTAACAAAATTCTGGATGTTGTGAAAAATATCATTTCCTTCTTTCGTTTCAAACACTAGCAAGCCCGGACCCGAATCACACTTTCGGCCAGCCTCCATAGAAAATGAGACCTTGTCACGACCGTACCGTCTGAGATACCTGTACGGCCAAGCGTACAGGATGTTGTTTGAGTCGTTATCAATGAGGGAAAGTTTAACTGAGTCAATTTGCAGAGAGTAATGTCCGTTCAGGCCTAAGGACTCACTGAAAGTGGTAGGCTTGATTGACACCGGGTACGCCAAAGCTGTAAAAAAACAACCCATGTAGAGAACAAATTAACAGTAAGTTTGAATCCTTGGTGAAAGTGTGTGGAATTTCTGCAAACATCTGGAATGTCTTTTTTTGTTTTGGTAAACTAGTCTGGAGGACAGCTTTAAATGAAGTTGCCCACTAACACTGAACTAGCCAGCCACTTGGAGTGAATTTTGACTGGTCCTCAGGTGTTTTAACTAGTATTTGGCCAGCGGACAACTGTCAAGGGAGAACGCTGATCTTAGTCTTCATTGCCAGAAACCTATAAAAACATCTTACACAGTTATAGAATATTATTTTCTTTTGTTAATCTAAGAGCAAGTTCAGTCTAGGACTAATGGTTAACTCGTGGTTGGTTAGTGACGTACATAGTGCATGCGCACTGAAGTTAAAGTGCGAACGACTTCAGTCACGTCATGTCCATGCGACCATGAGAAAACGGCAAAATCAACGTTTATCACTTTTCTGATAAACGGTCCCCTGTGCACTGTGCTCATAAAACGGCTATTGGTAACCAGTGATGCAAGCAACCTCGATAGGGTGGTCCCGAATAGTCGACTAGACTAGTCCAACCAATCATTGACTGGCGAGAGTTTGATCAGATTTAGTCGAACTATGGTTAACTAGTGTCCTTGATCGAACTTGCTCCAAGTTTTTTTGGACTGATGACAGGGTTCTAGAGAAAGCTGATAGATGGATACTTACTCTCAAAGCTATCGTACAGAGTATTCTCTTGAAGACCTTCTGCGACTTCACCGCTGAATGACGACGTGGATGACGATAGGGGTTCAGCAGGTAGAGTTTCTCTCTTCCCAGTCCTCCCATTGGAAATATCAGACATTACCTGGAGCCAACTATTCAACTCCTCTCTTTTAAATAATAAATAAGAAACAATTAAGTGTTAAAACAAGGTCTCGATCAAATGGTTTCCATAAAACTACACTAACAATGATTGGGGGTAAAAATGCTGACTGAGAAAAAAACAGTTGGATATGTCACACCATCACCGCGCCTCCGCCCCCCCTCCCCCCCCCCCCCCCCCCCTGCATCCCCTGGACTGCAGTTCTCATTAATGACATTGACTGTAGAGTTTCAAGTTTGAAAAATAACTTTCCAGAGGTGTTTTTATTTACTGTCGTGACCGAATCAAGTGATTTTGGCTGTGGCTATGGGCTATTGCTTATGGCTTTCTCTGCAGCCATAACATTGAAAAATAGACCTTTTCTGCAATGTGGCTACGAAGCCGCCTTTCAGACACAGTCTTATCTTTCCTCTTCAGCTCCTATGTTATGATTCCTGGAGAAAAAAAAGGGGCGGTGTGGGTCTTATCATCAATAAGCAAAATAACTTACCTTGTGTCAACGGCATAAGCAACATTTTTGTCATCAGTTTTGATTTCAATAACGAAATCTCTAGAGCGGTGCTGAGATGTTGGGAAAGCTTTTATCGGACTAGGAAGAGATAACACTGTTGGCTTGGTACCCTCTTTGCAAGACGCTTCCTTGCTATCGAATGTCTCTAGGCGAGGGGGGTTGGTTTCTGATCCTGCGTAGAGCACAGCCCATCGCTTCACCCAGTATTTCTTTAAAAAACATAAAATAATAGTTTCCTTTAAATTCTGAGGTCAAGACTCTAATTTACTTTCCAATAACCATGTTAAGAGAATATTAATTTCTTCTTCCTACAACTTACAAGTCCCTCCACAAAATCACCAAGCTCCTCCTCCCCCTTCCGATGGGTTCAAACAGATTGACCCCGACTGATGACCTTTGGATGGGCTTTCAACATGATGAAGCCCCATGATTCAGCATTTTATATGACTTAACAATTGTTTGTTCATACTGATGACATACAACAACTAGTACTACTTTCCTTCCAATTGCAATGCAAACCTGCTGACTGAATTAACAAATAAATATCTAAGTTTTGCACCAATCCCCAGAGGTCTGGCCATAAAGGTTTTGTATTGTAACCCATGGTTTGTTTAACGTTACCTGTCATGCCACCCTCCTGAAAGTCACAGAGTATCGGGATGATGGGAGGTTTTAAGCAATAGGTCAACCCATGCTCCCCAAGAAGTGGTAGAATTCACCACATAATTATAAAGCATTGAATATGTGGTACCTCCATTTGGGGGGGGGGGGTGGCCTGGGGTGGCACGTCCCCCCCCCAGGTGCCCCCCCCCCCATAAAAAACTGTAGATACATGTGTTTCTTTAAACATGGTACCTGTACCCCCACTGAAAAGTAATACCCCCTGCCCCCTAATAAAAAGATCCCAGCTATGCCGCAGGGGGGGGGGGGTTGATGTGGGGGAGGTGGGTGTGTTACTGTTATTGTTAATATATAAAAAGGGATTGATAACTGACCGGTGCATACGGCACGAGAAAAGGATTACCATTTTAACTGGAATTACGTGTATCTACTTTGCATGCATATTCACCCCCATGATCAATCCTCATTCCACTGAAATATTGACAATGTCAAACGTAAAAAAGAACCTTTCAAAGTTCAAACTAGCAATACCGAACTAAATGGAACCCATATCCCTTTGCGTTGTAAACGTGATTCTCTTCCTCCTCCATAGGAACAAGCCCTCCAAATTAAAATTAAACGAACACTTAAAAGTTTAATAAACAATGAACCTACCTTAATTCCCTTCTGAGGTCGGTAGAGATGTCCACTTTTAACAGGAGGCAGATCCATGTTTCACATGAAGGTTTGAAACTGTTCGTTGGAAAGTGTCATGAAATTGAAATCAGAGAGGCGACAACATTTAACTCAACCACCACCGAACTTCCTTGTTCTGCTGGTCATGATCGATCGGACAATAGTCTCGATCATCATCAAAGGAAACTTTTACTAAACTTGTTTCAGTCCTTTGATTACTATTCAGAAGCGATTAGTATTAGAACTGCATTACACCCACGCAAAAAAACCCGCGTTTACTAGTTTGATTTCTCCCATCACTAATCAGCACCGTATACCAGCGAAATCAAGCAAAATACAGTTGAGTGGGGAGGTGGATGGTGTGGGTCTGGCGCGGGAGGAACCAATTTTTTTAAGGGGAACTCCCTAATCAACTCGCACGCTTATAAAAGTTGTTCTATGATGACGTTGGCGCCTTTGCAAGAAGGGGAAGGGGGGGGGGGGTTAGCCCGCCCCACCTTGCTTGAACCCCTGCCAGCCTCTGCTATAATGAGGCTATTTTAACTGAAATTACTTTCAGTGGGGGCAAAGGGGGGGGGGCATTGCTTTTCAGTGGGGCCCAGGTATTATGTTTTTTTTAATGAATAACATGTATCTACATTTTTTTCATGGGGGCACCTGGGGGGGGGGTACTGGAAATTTGTGGGGCTACGCCACTGCCCCCCTTGCCCCCGACAAAATAAGATGCTGGCTACCACGTAGTCTTGACAACTATTTTGAAAATCACAGGTTATATGCACACTTGTTTTAATAACTGCCCAAAGCAGAAGCAGACAAATCCTATATTTTAGTTTTTTCTTTGATCTCAATGGGAGAGGGGGGCAATGGAATGGGCTGGGGAGATGACAAAGGTTTTGATGAGCGGGGAAGCTGTCCCCTTGCCCCCTGGCTACGGACGGACGACACTGTATTTGAATCAGATCAGGCAAGGGTATGGTTCATCTTTGCCAAAATTGATATTCCTCCGTGCATCGACTGCGGTTTCGCTTGGTAAAGTATGCGCCCAAACCGTTTCTTGTTCCCCTCCCCAAATGGATGTCGAGTTACACCACTGGGCTTTTGATACATCTATTGCAAGATCTAGAACAAAACCTCTACCAAAAATAACCACTGGATAGATAAACTCTCCCTTGGCCTTGAAACCGGATTAAGTGGAGTTCCCCCTCAGTCACTTAAAGGGAACTGGGAATTCCCCTTCCATCTTCCCCTCGATAACTGTGCCAATCGCCGAGTAACATGTGTTATACAAACTAACATGATAATTCATCAAAGACATTTTACCGGGTCGATTTGTTCCCGGCCTAGTGTTTTCTATTATTTAGCGGAGGCGGCAGTGGTCCCGTGATTAACCCTGTATTTAGAACTCTTCCCGAAAGTGAAGGCCACCAGGGCTACTCCCGTGATGTATCTAGGACTTACATAATAATTTATACGAAGCATTATAAAGCAAGGACATTGCTCCTGTGTGTAGGAACAATCATCTCTCTGGCGCTTCTTTAACTGAAACTAGGCCAAAGGTCACATTGGAAAGCGTGTAAACTCTATCTCTCTGTCCTCGTGTTAATAAGGATCGACCCCATCACTGTATAACAGCATAAAGAAAGCTGAAAAATTTGGGAACAAGGTTGTCATGATAGGCATTATTTGTGTTTCGTTGTTCAAGCGTTGGATGTCAATACGAAAAGTTATATTGAAGTTGTATACAAAAAGAGATCTTTTCCTTCATCCATGCTCTTCGTAAGATCATATATTTCTGTTGGGACACTGTTAGAGAAAGATGAGTTCATATAATAAGAAACGAGAACATTCTTCGGAACGAACTACATCGTCAAAGGTGAGATTTGTTAATAAAAGTGCTTTTAAACTTTACTTTGCCCAATTACCGGACAGCTCAGGATGTTCACGTTGCCGTAGCTAATGTTATCAAATAATAATAAATAATATGAATAATTTATACTATTTTATATATAATAGCTTCATATTTCTTGAAAAGATTAATTGTTATTAAGATGCCGTTATTTATTGCATTGGTTTGTGCATTGGTTTGTAGCAAGAGTAGACCCAGTAACTGGGGCGCTGTACTCCTTTTTTGAGATTTTGACATACTGTCGTACTAGCGCCCCAGTAAAGAATATGTAGTAACTGCGACGGTCAGGAGGATTTAAATCACCTCTGTCTGTTAAAAAAAAAGCTTTAGACTCAACAGAATTGCTCAAAATTCGCCTACTGTCTTTTCCAAGTGTTTATGGTGTAATATAGACCTAGACCCAGTAACTGGGGCGCTGTACTCCTTTTTTGAAATTTTTGACATTATCTGTCGTACTAGCGCCCCAGTCCGTGGTATATATGGAAAGTGCTCCGATTCGGAGTCCGAAGCGGTTTTTTTCTGAATCAGTTACAAAATTGTCAAAATTGCAACAAGGACTCGACAGAATTGCTTGAAAATCGCCTACAGGCTTCTCCAAGTATCTACGGTGAAATAAAATGCAGTTAATTGTACTCACGATCATTTTTGGTCCTCCAAATCGATGATTTTTAGCCCACTATCACGCATATATCAAATTTGCCGTTAGAATCGCCATTTTGAATGTGATACTCAACGACCGTTTCCTTATGTCTAAAACGCTGCGAGGATTGCGTGTTCGCTGAGGCCCTGACTTTCATATTGTTTTCCGCGCAGTCAACGCAGGATACCAGGCTGTGTGTAGCGCCAATGTTCACTGATTCCCTGACATTCATATTGATTTGCGCAGTCAACGCAGGATACCAGGCTACACAGCTGGTATCCTGCATTGACTGCGCAAATCAATATGAATGTCAGGGCATCAGTGAACATTGGCGCTACACACAGCCTGGTATCCTGCGTTGACTGCGCGGAAAACAATATGAAAGTCAGGGCCTCAGCGAACACGCAATCCTCGCAGCGTTTTAGACATAAGGAAACGGTCGTTGAGTATCACATTCAAAATGGCGATTCTAACGGCAAATTTGATATATGCGTGATAGTGGGCTAAAAATCATCGATTTGGAGGACCAAAAATGATCGTGAGTACAATTAACTGCATTTTATTTCACCGTAGATACTTGGAGAAGCCAGTAGGCGATTTTCAAGCAATTCTGTCGAGTCCTTGTTGCAATTTTGACAATTTTGTAACTGATTCAGAAAAAAACCGCTTCGGACTCCGAATCGGAGCACTTTCCATATATACCACGGACTGGGGCGCTAGTACGACAGATAATGTCAAAAATTTCAAAAAAGGAGTACAGCGCCCCAGTTACTGGGTCTAATATAGACCCAGTAACTGGGGCGCTGTACTCCTTTTTTTAAATTTTGACATTGTCGGTCGTACTAGCGCCCCAGAAAAGTATGTGTAAGTTGGTTTGAAAAGCTGTTACGGCGAAGAGGATTTAAAACACCTCTAAAAAAGTGGCCAAAATTACATCAAAAACTCAACAGAATTGCTGGAAAATCGCCTACTGGCTTCTCAGGATATCAAAGATGAAATAGAATGCATTTAATTGTACTTACGATCACTTTTTGTCCTCCAAATCGATGATTTTTTAGCCCACTAAAACCACTCAAAAAGCAGCCGTTAAAATCGCCATTTTACTACTGCTAGTCATGCGATACTCAACGACTGTATCCTTACATGTTTATTTGTCGTATTAACACTACGCGGATTGCGTGTTCGCTGATGCCCTGACTTGCGCATTGTCTTGTGCAGTCAGCGCAGGATACCAGCTGTACAGCATGAGCGCTCGGCCAATCATGACCAAATGGCACTTTCAGTTGCCACGGGGGGTCGTTGCACTACATAGCTGGTATCCTGCGTTGACTGCACAAGACAATGTGCAAGTCAGGGCATCAGCGAACATGCAATCCTCGTATAAGGAAACAGTCGTTGAATATCGCAGTATCAGTAGTAAAATGGCGATTGTAACTGCTGCATTTGAGTGGTTTTAGTGGATTTGGAGGACAGAAAATGATTGTAAGTACAATTAAATGCATTCTATTTCATCTTTGATATCTTGAGAAGCCAGTAGGCGATTTTCCAGCAATTCTGTTGAGTTTTTGTCGTAATTTTGGCCACTTCTTTAGAGGTGTTTTAAATCCTCTTCGCTATAACAGCTTTTCAAACAAACTTACACATACTTTTCTGGGGCGCTAGTACGACCGACAATGTCAAAATTTTAAAAAAAGGAGTACAGCGCCCCAGTTACTGGGTCTAGGTGTAATAAAATGCATTTAATTGTACTCACGATCATTTTCTGTCCTCCAAATCGATGATTTTTAGGGCCTCTGACAACCCTGCCGTTACAATCGCCATTTTGATTACTAATGTTACGACTATTTTCTGACTTGAAAAAAGTCGTATTAACGCTGCGGGATCACGTGTTCGCTGATGCCCGGACTTGAATATTGTTTTGCGCAGTCAACGCAGGATACCAGTCAACGAACACCACAAAGTGCCATTGGTCATGATTGCTGAGCGCGTGCTGTACAATGTTGCCATTGTGGGGGGTCGTTGACACAGCTGGATTTGAGAATTTGAGAATTGTAAAGAAATAGTGTTGGAATGGTGGCAGCGGGATCAACCAATAAAGCTTCATGATCGACTGATCGGGCAGATCCACCTATGTGCCCAACATACATGTACATGGTTCGACCATATTTAACCACAAATTTAGAATAGTGTAATAATGCCACGTGATAAGAGGATAAGTGTTCTGCATTCTCCGTATGCATTGACTGGTGTTTTTTCTATCAAAATTGTTAATTTACAAATACAAATCTTTTCCAGCATCGTAAACAAAGTGACAGTGAGTCGGACGATGAGAGTTATGTGCCGTATGTACCACTAAAGGAAAGACGTAAACAGGAGGTGAGTTTTCATTCCTCATACATGTACACGTAGGTGTTGTTGTCATTGTGTACATTAGCCAATTGGCACCGGAAGATGGGAATACAAGCAAATGTTTCCCCTGCTTGGAAATGGAAGACGTGCAATTTAAGGTCTCCTGGTCATTCCACTGTGGAGCGTGCTCTGATGACACACATGCCGTCTAACGTTTCATTTCACCCACACAAGGACAAAAAAGGTCTTGAATATATCGGCATTTTGTGGCCATTGAGAGGCGGTTATTGGTAATCCCCGATTATAGACCTTTGTCCTTTTGTTCCAAGAAGGGGATTACGAGGCATCGAGAGGCTTCCACCATTGTTCATTCATTATATTTCTACTCACTGGTGGAAAGTCAGAGTAGACCGGCAAGGGAGCCATGGTTGCGTGTTTAGCTCCACTTCTATGCCATAGTTAACAGCCGATGTGGATGTAACGGTGAATTTGACATTTTCTTGGTCCAGAAACAAAACAGACGATCCACTAAAGAAAATTATTGTTCTCTTGGCATTGTCAGGTCAGGGTTTCTTTGTGCTAGCAGTACCCTCAAAGAAAACAGATTCTGGCAATTCCGCCAAAAGAATCCCGCCAGGGGGACGGGACGAAAAAAAAGAATCTCTGTGGTGGCTGGTTAAGGATGCAGCATTTTTAGTGTTTTGGACTTCGAAATTGGAAAAAGAAAGGGGGAAAAACCAATGTTTTTAATTACAAACATTTAAAGGTAAAACATAGGATTGAAACAGCTGATAGCTTGGTGTTCTAACTGTGTTTGATTCAATATATACATGCAAAAACAAATCAAATAATTGTTTACACCGTTTGTTTACAGCTTGAGAAAGCACACAAACTGCTGAACAGACGGATTGCTAAAGGAGTGAACGAGGGAAACCAGGAGCATAAAGACAGCGGCAAGGAAGATGGGGAAGCTACAGATGAACTCGGCCACCGGGCCAATGTCAGTTTACTCGATCAACATGCTGAACTCAAGAAAAAAGCTGAAAGTAAGACCAATGGGAGACTTTTGAAACACTCGGTGGCAGCAGACTTAGTTTGTTTGTGTAATTTGTAAAATAAAAACATCAAAACAAGGGTAACGGAGGGATGACTGCCAAAGTCTCTTTAAAATTCTAGGAGTTTGGCTTGGTATGATGTCTACATTGGAAAATGAGCTTTTATGGCTGTTAAAACCCAGCTCTGCAAAACCCCAGCTTAACATTGGTAAACTGACTGTAAATGATTCCATTCTTTGCACAAATCAAGATATTTGAAGAAAAATAACAACCTGTGTAAATTTCAGCTCATTTCGTTATTTCTTTTGCGAGAAAACAGTATAAAAAGTGTTTTCGCATTCCTGTAGGCAGAGTTTTCATCTCACTGAGACGAAAACTAATTTTGGATCTCATTTCATTTATTATTTAAAAACGATAACACTTCAGGCAGAAATATTTCAAGGAAAGTTTTCTGCCCTCATTATCTTTATACCATGTAAGGTATATGTAATTCTGTGAACATTGATGTTTTTCTTCTTACCAATGTTGAGCTGCGTTTTTAAAGTCTACTGTTATATCAAGTGCATGTATTTACCACACCCAGAAAAGTTTAACTTCACATCAGAAGGTTGTCAAACAAAATACCATTGGATTCTTACTGTCCAAAACAACAACAACAACAACGACAACAACTACAAGTACCTTACTCAAGGACATAAGTGTCTTGAACTCAAACCCACACTCTGATGATTTGTCCCCCATGTGTTATATATAATTATCTGTAAGGCAGCACTTGATCCATCAACCACAGGTAAAATCAGGGATGGGTTGTTGAGATCAATGGAGCATTATGGTGATGAATATTTATTCAATGATGCAGGTATCAAGGTGAATCAATTGGACAAACAGATGGAAGAGGAGCAGAAGATTCTACAGAGTATTCAAGAGCAGCGTGCCTTGATGACTGTCAAGGAGCTGGCTAAAGGAATCACGTACACAAAAGCCCTCAAGACAGGGTATGTACCTCCTCAAAATACCCCATCCTTACCACACCCCTCCCTAACCCACCCGCACAACACAGACCCTCAAGTTAGGTTAGGTACCTTCCCCCACAATACCCCATCCTTACCTCCTGCCCCACCTTCAACCACCCACACAACAAAGACTCGCAAGACGGCATATGTACCACCCCCAAATTACCCCATCCTTACCTCACCCCTTCCCCCCACCCAAACCGACCCACACAAAACAAACCCTCAAGACTGGTTATGTACAACCCCCAAATTACCCCAAGTTTTGATGGCTGAATCATCAGAGTGTGGGTTTGATTCCCGTTCAAGATACTTATGTCCTTGAGTAAGGTACTTAACCATAATTGCTTCTCTTAACCCAGGTGTATAAAAAGACCCTAAGAGGGCTGAGGCAGTATTGTGTTGGTTTTAATTAACCCCTTCGGTCTAATTTAAACAGCTTGGGGTTATATGCTCCCCATGGAGTTGAGAAAGTTTGATGAATATGCCTGATGAACAGGGATAATAATGTTTTAAAGCACCTTGATCTAGCTACTAGGATATGGCTGCTGTATAAGAACGAATTATTATTATTGTTGTTGTCGTTGTTTTTGCTGCTGCTGTTTCTGTTACTGCTGCTGCTGGTTGTTGCTGCAGTTGTTGTTGTTGTAGTAATTACATTTATAATTATTATAACCCAGTTTGCTGTTGTGTTTTTGTATAGATGGTCAGCTCCACGATGTATCCTTCACATGGGGGAAGCAAGACATCAGAGAGTACGCAAGAAGCTTCATATCATCGTTGAGGGTGATGTCATCCCACCACCTATCAAACATTTTAGGGTCAGTTACACTTTTTTTTCCCCCGTTTACTTCAAATTTATGTCAAATTCAATTCGTAGTAGGAATCATCCATACGTTTCGTTTACCTGTGAGTGTATTTAATCTCTAAGAAGAATATTGAAAAGTTAAGAGAGCGGCAAGCTGATTTAAAGTTTTAGAAAGCATTTGTCCAAAAGTACAGGGCTCGAATGTTGACGAAAATCCACAAGATTTTGTTGCTCAAAATTGTTACTGGACCTGATTTGTTTTTACAAATCCAGATTAATAATTCAAAATGAGGAAAAAAGCTATCTACAAGGTTTAACATGTAAAGTGTTTTAGTTGAACAAGCACTTAAAGAAGATTGATCTCATTTGTTTTGTGGGTAAGTATACTTCTCTACTCAACAGTATTGAAAGATATTTATCAGACTCAAAGTAAACATTTGAACATCTTTTTTAATACACCAATCCATTAAGCCCCGCCTGCCCTAGCAACTGCCTATCAACAGCACATGGTTTGACTTTCTTGCCACGATCGCAGCAGTTTTTCGGTTGCGGCCACACACCAATACACACGTACATGGTTTTCGTGAATGGTATGGATTTAGTTTCGTGGCCTTTTGAGCAGTGCCTTGAGTCAAAAGAACAATGCAGACAGAAACACCGTTAAACCACTTTTACACAATTGTACAGGGACCACTGCTGTGGGATTTGCACCACCAGAAATGTGAAAAAAATTTAAACAAAACAAACGTTAGTACAGTTGTGTGTGCTGTTGTGTGTCAGAACAATGGCGGCAGTTTGTTTACTTTTCTAATGGGATTTTAACATGTCACACTTTTGTCAGACTTTCAGTGGTGTTGTCAAGGCTGTGATTGGTCAATACATTAGTAGGCGGGGCTTAATGGATCGGTCTATTATAGGTATTCCACAGTGATGTATTATTAATCAACTGAAAACACGAGACTGCCGGACTTGGCCAGTCAATTGATTACTGTTTCTACCAATGCTGTTGTAGTAGCAGTAGGCCTGTATGCAAACACCTCTGGGATTTTAAATTAAACAGAGAGAAAATTGCATTGCATTAATAGGGAAATATGTTTTTAAGAAAAGTGATGCTCGGTTTGTTTTGTCCTTTGTTATTTTTTTTCCTCTTATTTATTTATTAATTTTTTTAATTGTTTTAATTTTTTTTTGGGTGGGAGGGGATCTAGGGTCTGTTCGTATCATAAATTCTTATTTTCATTTAATTTATTTTCCCTTCAGGAGATGAAGTTTCCCAAGTCCATCATTTATGGCCTCAAAAAGAAGGGGATCATGCATCCCACCCCTATCCAAATACAGGGTATTCCAGTTGTGTAAGTAGAATTTCTCCCATGTTTTTATTAGTAGCAGTTCCCCCAGCACAAAGATTTTTAACAAGTTGTTTAACCAGTTGCCAACCGACATTCTTTTTTGTCTTGTCCCGTCTCCCTAGCGGGATTCTTTTGGCAGAATTACCAGAATCTTTTTTCTTTGAGGGTACCGCTGGCACAAAGAAACCCTAACTTGACAATGCCAAGAGAACAAAGATTTTGTTGGGGATCATCCATTTTGTTTCTCGACCGAGAAAATGTCAAATTCACACAGCGTGAATTGCAAAACATCCACCTTTACCTACGGCATAGGAATGGCACTAAACACTGAACCATGGCTCGATTGCCGGCTCACTCTGACTTACCTCAATTGAGCCAAAATACAATGAATGAACAATGCTGGAAGCCTCTGGATGCCTCGTAATCCCCTTCTTGGAACAAAAGGACAAAGGTCTGTAATTGGTGATTACACAAAAACTGCCTCTCAATTGCCACAAAATGCGAGTTTACTCACGACCCTTATTTTCCTTGTGTGGGTGAATCAAAGCGGTAGACAGCGTGTGCCTGGTCTGCGTCGCTCCGCAGTTGAATGACCCGGCAACCTTCGGTCCGGTGGTCCGAAATTACATAATGGCATCTTAAGATGGCTTCTGTTTCTGGGCAGGGGAAACATTTGCGTGTAAACAGGTCCTCTGTTAAGTGGTTCTGTGTGAGGGGCTTTCTGATGTTCCAACATTTTCAACAGTCAAACAAAGATTATATCAGAAGATGTGATGTGAGACTGTGTAAACTTACAAAGGTGGTCTTGGCCGAGTGGTGTAGTGCATCACACTCAAGCTCTAGTGGTTGAGTCATCGGGGTGAGTTCGAATCCCGGTCTGAACTTGTGTTTGTGAACAAGTTGCTTTACTATGTTTGCTTCTCTTCACCCAGGGGTATAAATGGGTACCTGCGAGGGTAGAGGTTGATATTGTGTTTGAAAAAGCCTTTGGAGCGTCATGACAACGCGGGGCGGTACCCTCCCTGGCTGCTGAGAAAGATTACAGGAATAATAACGATGTCTCTCTCTTTGTTTCATCTTAACAGGTTATCTGGTAGAGATATGATCGGTATTGCCTTCACTGGATCAGGAAAAACCCTGGTCTTTACGCTGCCTCTGATCATGTTTTGTATGGAGCAGGAGAAGAAGATGCCGTTCATAAAGAATGAGGGTCCCTATGGCCTCATAGTGTGTCCATCGGTAAGTGTCACTTAAGAATTGTTTATCTTTACCCAAGTGTAACTCAAGTATAGTTTCACTGTTATGCAGAATAGTTTATGAAAAGAAAGCAATAGCTGGGCCCTATCTCATGGCACTGCTCATCCGTAATTCTCCACTTACGCCCCGTAGAATTAGGCATTTTCAAAAGTGGGTCTCAAAAACATTCTGGTGGGTCACCAAACTTTGTCAGAAGCGCTAAAATTTATCGTAACACTTTTGATCATTCCGTCAGCAACGAAGATTGACTCACAATCAATTTATCATGAAAAAATTGTTTGATTTTTCATGACTTTTGTTATCAGTTCAATGCGATTACTCATGAAATATTTATACAGGCCTGATTGCTTCGTTCTTGACAGGGCAGGGGCACCAAGGCATTTTGTTCGTGATAAAGGGCACCTCTATCAGGAAATTGTACATTTCTGTTGGAACATATCAATGGCACCAAGGCAATGACCAGGGGAAATGTAAAACCTGCTTTCTCAAAAAATCTGTAATTTTATTCAACTTTTGCTGTTAAATAATTTGAAATAATGAAATGAGATTGGTGTTTTCTCGGGGCCAGATTGTGTGCATTTTCATATCGGGCTTATTTCTACCGTAGAAAAAAAAGGAATGGTAATTTATGAAGGCCTGATTGCTTTGTTCCTGAAAGGGCAAGGGCACCAAGGCATTTTCTTCTTGATAAAGGGCACCTCTATCAGGAAATTTTTAATTTCTACTTGAACATATCAAGGGGCACCAAGGCAGTGACCAGGGGCAACGAAGGCAATTGCCTCTGTTACCTCCGTGAAGTATCAGGCCTGATTTATAATAAGAAGAAACTGCTTTAAAAAATGTTCTGATAAAAATAGTCTGTTTTTATGACATTACATCTGCAGAAGAGGGCCTGTGATCGGTGGATTGGTCCAAGTTGAGTGCCTGAAATTTGTATTGGGTTGCTGGCATGTCTGCAAATTACGTCATTTCCCTTTAAAGCCCCATGTCAAAATTGGTAAACTGACTGTAAATACTTCCATTCTTTGCCCAAATCAAGATATATGTAATCAAAACCAACCTGTGAAAATTGCAGCTCATTTCGTTGTTTCATTTTGGAGAAAACAGTAAAAATGCATTCAGCATTTTTGAACATATTCTTAGGCAGACTTTTGGTCTCACATGAGACGAAAATTAATTGTGGATCGTATTTCATTTATTATCCAAAAACGATAAGGCTTCAGGCAGAAATATTTCAAGGAAAGTTTTCTTTCACCATTATCTTGTAAATCTGTGAACATTTATGTTTTTCTTTTTTTACCAATGTTGAGCTGGGGCTTCCAGGAAGAAGCCAAATGGCAAACAGCCAAACACTTCTGTAGGATTCTCGTATTTTATTAGAGGATTGTTTTACAAAATGCAATCACAGATTTGTAAAGTTAATGTGTGGAACTCTTCTTTGTGTTATTTTTTTTTTGTCACAGCGAGAGTTGGCCAAGCAGACCCATGATGGGTTCCTATACTTCTCTAAGTGTCTGGAAGCTGAAGGGTTACCATCGCTACGTAGTATGTTGTGTATTGGCGGGATACCATCAAAGGAACAGATGCAGCTTCTACAGAAGTAAGTCATTTCATCATTGCCTCTTGGATTCTTAGTTAACTAGTTGGCGCCAGGTGACGTGTATCTTAGAAAATATTTTTGAGCCTGCAAACGAGCGACGTCAAAACACGCCCAGGCCTGTATGCTTCGTTCTTGAAAGGGCAAGGGCACCTAGGCCTTTTCTCAATGGTAAAGGGCACCTCTATGAGGAAATTTTAAAGTTCTATTGGAACATTTTCAGGGCACCTAGGCAATGACCAGGGGCAACGGAGGCAGTTGCCTCCGTCGCCTCCTTGAAGTATCAGGCCTGACGCCATTGTGTATAATCGGAATACCAGAATAAAGGTCGGGTGGACATTCCACTGCTGAGCATGCACAAAGCACGTACACACCATGTAACACTTCGTTTCATCTACATAAACAGGACAAACGTCGCATGGTGCTCAATGTTTCGCAAATTTTTTCCATTGTGCAGGCGTTATTGTGTAATCCCTGATTTGTAACAAATTGTAAGTTTTGTGATAATTTCTAGCGCTTTACCTCATCTATGATCACATGTTTTTTTTCTCATCTTGCAGAGGTGTACACATCATGGTAGCCACGCCCGGTAGATTAATCCACATGCTGAATAGGAAGAACTTCAATCTGTCTGTTTGTCGTTATCTCTGTCTGGATGAGGCTGATCGAATGATTGATCTTGGGTTTGAAGAAGATATCAGGACCATTCTCACCTACTTCAAGGTTTGTTTTGGGGAAACCCAGAGACATATCTTTCCTGATTAATTTCTGATTTCAGGATTGTTTTCTTAGATGTGGATGTTGATGTGCACTTGTTCATTTTATTATAAAATGTGCTAAAACTAAAGAAATTATTGTTATCATTGTTAGATCTCAATAAATATTGTTTGTGTTTTTACCCATACACCGGTGTTTGTTAAGCACTGTACTCTCAGTACTTTCCCAAGTCCTGTGAAAAAAAAATTCACAGGCATATTCCTCGGGTGGGATTCAAACCCAGGACCCCTGCCATTCTAGAGCAGATGTCTCACCAACTGCACTGCTGAGATCACCAAGCAGCTAGGCATGCTAGAGGCAGTTCGAATCCTATTAGCAGCGGGTACTGCAACCATTATAATAGATGTTATTATTATTATTTTTTTTATTGTTATTGTTTTTGCACCAGGGATAAAGAATATCGATCTCAATTTGTCCTTTTGGTGCCAAAACGTCTTTGTTTATTTTTCGTGTGAATGTAGAGAATTTGTAAAACCTTGAATGAGGTTCATGGATCATAATTCTCCAGACCCCTGAATATTTTTAAAGTATCATCCCTAACCCTTTTTCTTAGTACAACCTAGTATAATAATAATACGCAGTTCTTATATAGCGCTTTATCACACCTGATGGGCGTCTCAAAGCACTCAGTGTTTTTTCTTGCAAGATATGCAGATTAATGTTTTGAAGTTTGGGACCTGTTCGTTTACATAGCAGCATGTAACGGTACAAGGTGCTGTGGCGCAATCTGCAGCCGATTGAACCAGGAACATCGGGGCGAACCCCTTCTCTTTTTGATAAGTGCACTGGGTTCTTTTATGTGCAACACACAACACAACAACGGAACCTACGGCTTTACATCCCATCCGAAGGACGCAGCAATAATGGTTAAGTGTCTTGCTTGAGGACACAAGAGTCACGACCGATCAGAAACAGCTTGGTTCCGGTGTTCTTATCCGCTTGGCCATGACACGCCACAAATATTCATAGTATTACTTCTTTAACGTTACAATCTTCAGGGCCAGAGACAGACTCTTCTCTTCAGTGCTACCATGCCAAAGAAGATTCAGAACTTTGCCAAGAGCGCCCTCGTCATGCCCATAACAGTCAATGTTGGCCGTGCTGGTGCGGCTAGCTTGGATGTAATCCAGGAGGTAGAGTACGTTAAACAAGAAGCCAAGATGGTGTACCTTCTGGAATGTCTTCAGAAGACTCCCCCACCGGTAAGATTTAACCGCTGAAAATTCCTTGTGGTTAACCTCATATTATACAAATATTGGATGCATAGGAGTGCATTGTCGCAGAATATTTTCACAAGGTGAAAACTGGACTATTCCGTTTCATTTTATATAACTCACACATAGTTAATCGTCCTATCTTGAGAAAAGACTAGTCTTAGCGCTTTGTGAAATTCACACCTGGATTCATTTTTACAGGACCCCTAATTAATGCTATTGGACAGGCTTAATATCTAGTATTAGATTTTGGAGCCTCATGGTAATAAATACCTGACAAAATAATGGATGACATGTAAGGTGTGTTCCACCAATCAAATGACAAGGATCTGTGTGTGTTGTTTTATAATGCACATTATAGTTACTCATTTAGTTTATTCAAATTTTTCTGGTAATGAAACCAAGGCATCCTCAAAAGCGACTAGCACTGTGACCCGTAGGCCTGAAGATACCTGTGTAAAGAATACCCTTTTCTGCTATTTTTGTTAGCATCTTCACCATTTTAGTTATAATAGTATTGAACATGTTCCCTTTGTTCACTTACATCAATAACTACTATTTCTGATAGAACCAGGAAGGGATCAGACTATTTTTCTTCTACCAGCCTCAGTTTGGTTTCATCGATTTGAATTGGAGGATAACAATATGGCTGCCTTGATATCAAAGTTATATTTTATATGAGTATTTTTTAATTTGAATGCAGGTGTTGATCTTTGCAGAGAAGAAAGCTGATGTAGATGACATCCATGAATATCTGTTGTTAAAAGGAGTGGAAGCTGTGGCCATCCACGGTGGGAAAGGTAACTATCGGCAAATTGGTTTTCTTCCCCCCAGTGGTTAAACTCATCCGTACTGACTGCTCCACTAACTCGCAACTCTCGGGTCTGCTGCTCTGGAATAATCAGCCATTTAATCTCTTTAACATGTCATCTAGCATGTCATGGCCGAGCGGTTTAGTGCATCGGACTCAAATTCTGGTGGCTAGGTCATCAGGATGTGGGTTCAAATCCTAGTCATGACACTTGTGTCCTTAGAAAGACACTTAACTATAATTGCTTCAAATAGGGGAAGAGGCAGTTATGTTTGTCTCGCAACAGATTCATTTACCCCTCCCTGAGCTGTGCTGTGAAGAGACTTGTGTTTATATCTCTCCATGTCATGTTTCTGTGCATTGGGGCAGGTTTCTTTCCCTTCAAAAAGCAGCCCACGCCTCAAGCGGCCTTTGGGCCTTGTGATGGATGAATTGCATAAAAAAAGAAAATCTGTTGATGATTTCAAGAGAGGGCTTACAACACAATTGTTCAGGGCTGCTTTTCATTAGGTATACAGGGTTCAAACTTACCGGTCGCCCGCTCTGCCAAATGCGAGTGTAACGGTGACGGGCAAGTCAAAACACTTCCATTTGTCTGACGAGCCAGCCATCATTTTGTTTCCGTCAAAATAAATGTGTGAAGGATTTTGGAACTATCGTTGAATTTCACAAACAAAGCTTCTAAATCAGAAAGCCACAAGTTCAAAATAAGGTACTTTCTTATAAACATGGAAAATGATTACCAAGTTCACAAAAACATGGGAGCTTTATATTAATATTTTTTGTTGTCCATGATGTGAATTGACCAAGTGGTTTTATACTCATAATTTCATAATTTTGCAGCTGATTAACAAGTGTATTTGTTGAAAGATAACAACAGAAAACACCTCACAAAAAGAAACTTTCCATCTTTTCAAGTGACCGTTATTCTAAAACAAAAAGTTCAATCACAAATCTGTAATAACGCACAGATGCTTGGTTATGTTGCATGCATTTTGACACCTTATTTGTTACCATAGCTCCAGTATTTTTGTGTCCTGGAGCAAGACACAACCATTATTGCTTCGTCCTTGGGATGGGATGTAAAGCCATAGGTCCTATGTGTTACATAATGCAGGTAAAAGAACCTAGTACACTTATCGTTAGGAGAAAGGGTTTGCCCCGGTGTTTCCTGCCTGGACTGGCAGCGATATACACCACCTAACCTTGTAGCCCTTTCAAGTTATTATATACAGATTCCCTTATGGAAGTGTTCTGGAGGAAAATTAACCAAACACCTAAACTGGGGTTATGACTGTCATGAATTTCTCGCTGGAGTTTGGAGCAACAACTACTGAACCCATTTCACCTGAAGTCATCATACGATAAATCTTGGTTGCACCAATTTGGAAGTCAGATTGCCTGTGTGTTATGTGCAGTGTGTATTTTACGCGACGTGCGCATGGTGAGACCCGCACCATATCTTCATTACTTGCAACTTGACTTCTAAAATGGCAGACCATGGGCAGGCAGTAGCGGTGTGTGATGTCAGTGGGAGGGGTCAATACAGTGCTTTATAACTTCAAGTTCTCAAACACATCTTCTGTTTTCCACTCCTTAGATCAAGAGGAAAGAACTCGCTCTGTAGAGCAGTTTCGTCAAAAGGAGAAGGATGTCTTAGTAGCTACAGATGTGGCCTCCAAAGGTCTTGACTTCCCCGATATTCAACACGTCATTAATTATGATATGCCGGAAGACATCGAGAACTATGGTGAGTTATTACATCTTGTCTTCTTCTTTATCTTCTTTATCAGGATCTTATTTGAAGAGTAAAGAAACAGAGATTCAACTAAGTATATTATAAGATACATTTTTCTTCAAAGCTCTTTACAGATTATGTGATGTATAATGTATTTACACTCAGCACCTCGTACATATTCATGATCGAGAGCCGAATTCTCACTGGTCCATTCACCATCGCAAGCCAGATGTTTTTTTTACATAGTAGAGACCTGTGCGAATATTCACGCACAGGGTAAATATGCATGCGTAGTAGACTTTTGCACATGCAACAGTCTATTAGGCATGCATTTTATGAAGTAATCGTGGAATTGTACATTGTAGAATGCACGCATGAACATCGCCCCATACATACATACACATGAAAAGATTGAGAAACACATAAATGTCAATCCTCGTTTTCCTGAGCTCAATGATGCCAAAGTTGAATATGTATAAAGTATAGCAAGACAAATATAACATGGTTTATTTTGGGTGGACAGTCGATGTTAGCTCTCCTCTGTATTGGAAGTTCACAAACTAGTTTGTCAACTTCCAATACCTCAGGAGCTAATATCGACTGTCCACTCTCAAATCATGTTATATTTGTATGTGTCCAAGAAAACACTTGACTTGACAAGTTAATTTAACATCAATAAATTTCACATTGATCTGTCACTCATTTCAACCAGTTGAAACTGGATGACATGAATACACGCAAATGTTTCCCCTGCCTGGAAATGGAAGCTGTGTAAAGATGCCTGTATGTAATTTTGAACCACCGGAGCAAAGTACGTCCGGTCATTCAATTGCCGACCGTGCACAAACCACGCACACGCAGTCTAATGTTTCGATTCACCCACACAAGGACAAAAAAGGTCTTGAATATAGTCAAATTTTGTGGCCATTGAGAGGCAGTTTTTGTGTATTCCCCGATTATAGACCTTTGTCCTTTTGTTCCAAGAAGGGGATTACGAGGCATCGAGAGGCTTCCACCATTGTTCATTCATTGTATTTCGGCTGATTGGAGGTAAGTCAGAGAGAGCTGTCAAATGAGCCATGGATCCGTTGCCGTATGCAACGGCGGATAATTTGCAATTCATGCTGCGTGAATTTGATATTTTCACCGTCTGGAAACAAAACGGACGATCCAATAAAGAGAATCTTTGTTCTCTTGGCATTGTCAAGTCAGAGCTCTTTGTGTCAGTGGTACCCTCACATAAAAAAATTTCTGGCAATTTCGCCAAAAAAACGTCCCGCCAGGGGGACGGGACAAAAAAAAAAAGAATCTTGGCGGCAACTGTGGTAAATCAATCATAATGAAATACTTACTGAAAATTCTTGTCTTATTAATTTTTTTGAAATTATTTCCAGTCCATAGAATTGGAAGAACAGGTCGCTGTGGGAAGACAGGTATTGCAACCACCTTCATCAATAAATCATGCGGTAAGTTTCTTTGGCTCAAGATTTTTGTTAATGGATAGAAATTTTATCAAAGAATGTTTTCCTCTGAAAGAATTTCGACAGATAATGCTGTTTCAAAACAGAAAAATCTTTTGCAAATGTCATGGACGTTGCACAAAATACATTTAACATGCAAAGTTATTTAAACATGGCTGATGGACGTGAGATAGCGTGGGGATCCTGACAACAATTCATTTTTTTATTTTTAATTAACTACCACTTAATCATTGTTGGATTTGTTTCGTGCGCGATACCATAAACGAAAGTTTATAACTTTCTTGAAGCTATAAAAATAGCTATTTCAGATTTTAATCTTAATTTTTGGGTCAAATCGGCCAAAAATCGGACCTAGTATCTTTAAGATGTCTTCTCTAACATGTGGGAGGTTATTTCAGCTGTTTGTCCATGTAACTCAGAATGTGTTTTGAAGTACCAAGTAGATGTATTTACAATTACATCTCTGAGAGGGAAAACAAGTTTCAATCCTTTAACTTTTGAGCACAATTGAGCGTCGTGTCGTTTACTCCTTGAACAGGTCAGGGAAAGTCTCCCGATTATCTACTGTACCTAGAACTCCTTAGATAACTTTCGTTTTGATTATTTTTGTGCGTCACAAGTTTAGGTTAGTCTGTAGAGGATGACATTACTTTCCAAACGATTTGCACGGTTGTTTTGTTTGCTTTACCAAATCAAAGCTTTGAGGTTGGAAACATGAGACAGATCAACTAAAATTAGAAAACACTCTTTGTGTACAAAATAAACGTTTGTTACGTGGAAAAACGTCGTCTTAAACTGCACAGAGAGTACATTCAAATACACACAAAGTGTACACATTGTTGAAATGAAAATAAGGAAAAAGCAATAAAATTAAAATCTAGAAATGAGGAAACAGTATAAGAAAAGATGGTCTTTGTCGAGGATAACACAAACAAGTCAAAGACTTAATTCCATTGTGGTCCTCGAAACGAAACAGAAAGGGGAAAAGTAAAAACCAAGGTCTGAACAGTAAACTTGGACAACAGCAAAAAAAGCAGGCAAATAAAGGACGGGACTTAAAAATAGCAATCTTAAAAGCAAAAGAAGTCCCAGACTTAAGAAGAGAGCTAATGCCTTTATTACCTACAGGTAACTTGAGGTTTGAAGACTAAGCAATTAAATTGTTTAAAAGTGTGAAATTTTCAGGCCTTTCGGGAGACTGGAATAAACTTTCACTAAAACTTTTTCCTTTGAAACTATGTTTCATTGATTTATTTATTTTGTTGTCTTCAGAGGAGTCAGTCTTGTTGGATCTGAAGCATTTACTTCTAGAAGCAAAGCAGAGAGTTCCTCCAGTTTTAGTTGCACTAGGAGGCAATGAAGAGATGCTCAACATGGGAGGTAAGTCAAGTTTGCAAACTATCTGGAGTGTTGTTTCATTTTGTTTAATAGTGCAATAATGTTGGTGTATGTGTTGGTGTTGTGTTATTTTATTTTATCAAGTAATTAACCACAAGGAAAACTGACTGGGTAAAGTTTATTTCAATTTGGGGTGAACAGAGAAAAATGGACAAGAATGACCCCCGGATTAGCGAGCAGGCGCTCTATCAACTGAGCTATCTAGCCCTAATGTTGGCAGTCTCCCTATGTAGTCAAATGTGTCATTTAGCCTTTCACTATGCGAGGGTCGACCGGTCGAGATGTCATACCGTCTCAACTTTTTTTGCAAAAGGTATTTTTATATGTGATGTCTTTCTTGAGCCATTAGGGATGACTCCAAATTCAATTGCATGGTCTTATTTGTGTAAGTAATCCTAGTAACACTCTGTTGAGTGTTGTCTTTATATAACATCAAGAATTTTACATGTCAATGGTTTGTTTACTAATTTGATCAAATTAATTCACCTTCTAAAATGGATGCAACTTGTTTTTTCCTTAGATGAGCGTGGATGTTCTTTCTGTGGTGGGTTGGGTCATCGTATCACAGAGTGTCCTAAACTGGAAGCCCTACAGACCAAGCAAGCCAGCACTATCGGCCGCAAAGACTACCTCGCTAACAGTGCTGCTGACTGGTAGACAGAACTAGAGATGTAGTGTATGGATATTCCAAGGGGTCAACGTTTGTATGTCCTTGTTGTTTGTGCATGGGTTTACAGCTAAATAATTCTCAGCATGTGAATGGACATGCAGGCTTTTTATACTGAAAATATTTAGGGTTGGTAAGTATTATTAATTGTTGAATTTCAAATTTCAATTTACAAAAATTGATGGAAAAGGTACGTAACTGTTAACTTTTTCCATCCATTTTTGATGGAAATTTGAGAGTGATTTAAAGAAAAGAATAAAACAGTGACTGAACTAAAATTTTTGCAGTATAAGCCTGCATGTTCATTCTCGTGTTGAAACACTTTTGGCTGGTTTCAGGTACTTCAAAAAAAGTTACAACCATTGGAAAAACTACTTATGTGACAGATGCAGAGTGGTCCCTATTTTTGTGTTTCTTGCCATTAATGGCATTCATAAATACCCTTTTTGTTTTTATGAAGGTCAATAAAATCCTGTTTTTCACAAAACATCTACTATAGATCGATTGCGCAACCAATGTTTACATGTCATCGAGTAACCTGTAGTGGGTACTACGTCATCTCAGCTGATGGCAAACTAAGTACAAATACATGCTGTGACCGACAAAGTTTGGTAAAAATAACACAGTTACTAAGCCCTTTTAATAAAGTTGTATGTTGTGACAGCAATCACATTATTGTTTCATAGACTTTCAGTATTCAACTACATAAGAGGTTTATTATTGAGTTATGCATCGGCGTCGGATGACGAAGTAGCCATCGCCTGACGGTTTGTTTGTAATGTAGGCCTAAATCACTGTAAAAAAGGGTGAAGAACATTGGAAATGTGGGCATTTGTACCTAGCCTTGCAAAATTTCAAATAGACAAAGGAATCACAGAGTTTTGGAAAGCCTTTTCTTTGGATGATTTCAGCTTCATAACTGTGAAATTCTTGTGTTGAAAACGTGTGTGATTCCGGTCGTCTTGCCCAGACGTTTGATCGTGCAACATACTACGACATCAAGAAAATATTATACGTTCCTTGTAAAATTTTCAAGACTTCTGGACTGTCTTTGCTGGCTTTATTCAGTCACTCAAAGGTCTCTGGTACAAACTCTGGAATATTTTTCACAGGTTTGGAGAAATAAAAGCCTTGATCGAATAAACAAATGCAACAATCATCATGTACCTTCCGCACTTTCCTATGGAAGACGTTGTCAGGTCACATGACATGGGTCGCGCAATCAGTCTATTGCTTATATACCTCCACAAAAATAATGTTTAAATATCATATTTGTCAATTTTGAACAATGTTGCCGAGACATTTGTGAATAGTTTTATTAGTAAGGCATTGACTCAAACTACAAATTTGGCACATTCTGTGAGACAAGGTCAAGTAATCACTTCTTTGCCTGTCTATATAGCAAGGCTGTATATTATTTCTGACACTACCTAGATATTAATAATGTAAAAAGCAATTGTGTAACCATGAATCTCAGAAAAACGATTGTATATAGACCTTATGCATTGAGGTCATCATGCTGCCATCTTAGAGGTAAAACGCTGATGCAACAATGGAAAACACACATTATGTACGCGCAGCGCACAGGATGGGCCAATGAGCAACCTTCTTTTTGACCTCTAGCTAAGGGCGCCCAACTCAAATGACGTCATGTGCATAAGGTCTATTAGTGTACCACCTTTTCTGGAATGAGTTTAACCCGTTGTTGCATACAACATTTGGGTTCCAGAGTCACTTTATAAAAATGTACTTATCTAAGTTATCGATTGATATTGCAGGCATTAAGTCAATGTTATCTTGCACTGTGAAATATTAATGGTTCTTAAGGTTAACTCAGCTTTACCTGATAAAAGTACTATCAGTATCACACAATGCTGTAGGCAAACATAAATCATGACGGCAGATTAGTGGTGTGTGCGTCACCATGGTTAGGACAATGCCGAGCCAGGGCTCAATTTCACAAGGAGCCAAGATAAATCTTAAGATGTGTATCAATCTTAGGGAAAGTTCCATCAAGGACCAATGTCCATAGCGCATGCGCACTGAAGTTGAAGTACGAACAGATCTAGTCATGTCATGTCATTACGACCAGTGATGTGACCAACTTCGATAGGCTGGTCGGGAATAGTCATCTAGACTAGTCCAACCATCGACGACTAGCGTGAGTTTGATCAAAGTTAGTCAAACTATGGTTAACTATGATCCTTTTGCAAACTTGGCCTTAAAGGGGTTGTGTCGGCATAATTAAAGCAGGCCTGTGGCCGTGCACGGAAAGATGAACTCTAACCCAGGAACTGCATATGAGCCCACTTGTTGTCAAAGTGATGTGACTGCTGGCGCCCACACGTTCGTAGTAATTGGGTTGTTCCATTCACTGTTATAATCATGAGGACACAACCCCTCTAATTGCTAAGCAAAGTTTGGGGTCACATAACAAATAACTATGGCAATATTGACCACTCATCTTACCATAAACCTACTTTTTAAAATCAAGCCCAGGTAACAGAGCAGCTATACCCAACTTACAGCATAATCAGAAATGCCTCAAGGCAAACAGGGTCCAATTTCATGGCTCTGCTTACCGGAGAATTCTGCGCTTACGGTGCCCTGTACAGCACATGATTTTATGGGCTGTAAGCGCAGAATTCTGCGGTAAGCAGAGCCATGAAATTGGGCCCAGATCTTTGTACACTTCCATGTCAGAGTATTATTCTATGAACTTATCCATATCTAGGAATAGTAAAAACAAAAAAAGCAAACCAGTAATTGTAAGTAACTGTATTCAATCCAATGTATATACTGTAAGTCACAGTGTAAATAAAACAATTTCGTACAATATTATTTTTTGTCTTGTCATGATTACTCGATATCAGTAGGGTTGTATGTTTTAAGTTTCTGTACTGCACAAATGGTTGATTATTGCAGGGGAAGTTTGTGAGCTTTGCGTCAACTGGACTTAGGTGATCAAAGAGAAGAGCAGCGGTCATCTTTGTCTTGTTCCCTGTGTTCATTATCAATGGGAGAATTTTGAGACGATAGCGGGCGTCCCACAGACCGGTCCTTTTCCATTGTTTTCATCGCTGAGAACAATAGAAAAGGACCGGTCTGTGGGACACCCGCTATCATCTCAAAAGTCTCCCAATATGAATGCCGACTTGCATTGAACTAAAAGACACCATGTTTAACACTACAAACTGTATGAAGCCTTACAATCATGCATAGTTAAATACATGGTTGTAACACTACAAATGTATGAAGCCACAACCATGAAGGTGTCTGGAAGGGTTTGGGGTGGGGGTTTGGTCTGAGGATAGTGATGGGTATGATAGTCAGCAATAGCGTCAGTGATAGATTCCTGGGAAGGATGAGGGGTTGAGTGGCTATTTACAAATAATGGTTAGTTTTAAATGATGGTATATATAAATAATGCTTATTTATAAATAATGCTTATTTATAAATAATGCTTGTTTATAAATAATGCTTATTTATAAATGATCGTTATATATAAATAATGCTTATTTATAAATAATCCTTATTTATAACTAATGCTTATTTGTAACTAATGCTTATTTAAAAATAATGCTTATTTGTAACTAATGCTTATTTATAAAAAAAATGCTTATTTATAAATAAAGCTTATTAATAAATAGTGCTTGTTTATAGTTAATGCAATGCTTATTTATAAATAATGCTTATTTATATATAACCATTATTTGTAAATTAGCATAATTTATACATACATTAATAATATTTATTATTTATAAATAAGCATTATTTATAAATAACCATTATTTATAGATAAGCAAAATAAGCATTTTGATAAAAAGATTTTGATTTCATTTTCATTTTCAATGTCATTTATTTTCATTTTCATCTATTTTCATTTCCATTTCCATTTCCATTTCCATTTCCATTTCCATTTTCAGTTCATTTTCATTTTCATCTTCATCTTCATTTCCATTTTCATTTTCATTTTTCTTCATTTTCATTTTCATTTATTTTCATTCTCATTCTCATTTTTACTTTTTTTAATTTTAATGTCAATTTTAAAATAACACTTGAAACAAACAAGCGTAAAAACAACCCTAACCCTCAAAACATCCCTTACCCTAAAAAATAACCATAAAACCCTTACAATACAAAAATAACCTTAAACCCTATGCAGGGCTTTTCGTGCCGCTGAAACAACGTGATAGCCAATAAGAAGCCGAAAACGGTAGCGCGCAACCCGATATTGTAATTTACTGCGATACGCGCTCTCTATTCGTCTAGACCAGAAATTGCATAACCAATAAGAAGTCGCAAAATGAGGAGTGCGCGACCCTATATTATAATTTACTGTAGATCGTGGGGAGAGCAACCAATAAAAAGTTACGATGATACCTGATATTATAATTAGTAAAGGGCCATAGGGTCACTCATGTGTTGTTGTGCACATGTGGATAAAACAATACATGTACACATCACGCCGTTGGCTGCTGTACTGAGGAAGTGCATCTGTCAAATTTTCTTGAAAATGGCGACAGTTCACGTTTTACATGATGATTTGACTCAACATGAAAACAAGATTTTAGAGTATTGTGTCTACTGGAGATGTCTCCCAGGACCCAAAGGGCACGAATTCTTATGGCTATCCAAAGGTATCCAAAGGCAAAGCAAATGTAAGCATGGTAAGTGAGTATCGATACACACACGATGTCAATGACAGGCAAATAAAGCATGTTTGTAGAGCAAGAACGCTAGAACTATGTGAGGCTCTTGTTATAAAAGAACTTCGATACTAATATAGTTAGTAGTAGTACTACTACACTAGGAATAAGACAGGAGTAACTCTGTAATTTTACAGCTTCGGTCAAAGTTCGGTAATCGGGAAGGTTTGTAATTGTTTCTCTGCCCCCTTCCCCTTCTTTCTTTCTTCACTGTCCTGAGTGTAAATATGCCCCCGGCCGCGGCCCTATCTGCTTAGACTGGTGCTAGACCCAGTAGCAGTAACTGGGGTGCTGTCATACAATTATATAAGAGCTAGAGGGCGTACAAACCATGCGACATGGCCCGACAAGGAGCATTTTTGACCATTGAGAAAATGGCGTGGACCATTCATTTACTCTGGTTACTCATCCGTTCACACAGCAACCATTTTCTAAGTGGACATTCGTATGCAATTGGCCCATAGGGATTTTCGCCCATGGTGAGTCAGTGGAGTTCCGTGCATGGTATCGCGAGTGCTCCCTCTAGTTCTTATATATAACTATATGGGTGCTGTACTCATTTATTGGTAGTACGACTGATAATGTCAAAATCTCAAAAAAGGAGTACAGCCCTCAGGAGATCTTACCCTCTTTACTCTTTGTTTGGGAACATGACATATCGTGGACACAGTGATTTTTGTACTATGATTTTTCCAGGATTTCAATCAAGTGCGATCAACAGGGGTTTTGCAGTAAGTATTTCTCTAAACTTCTCCAAGTAGATCTGGACCCAGAATTAGATATAGACCTTATGCATCTGACGTCATGATACAGATATCTACAACAGCCCCCTTGAGGTCAAAATTGTCGTCAGTTTACCGTAAGAAAACAGCTGTGCGTACCTCTATTGAGAAGGTAGACATTAATTAGTTAATTTTATTAGAATATAAATCCTTGACCTGACTGTTACCGAAATCAGACAATTACTTTTTATCAGTCGCTGTTTTTGACATTTATTTTGACATAAAGGTTCAAACTTTTGTTGGTTGACAAATGACATGCTGACTGTTGTCGACCACGGAAATAATACAACCACAATTCCATGCACAAAGGCCATGCACATAACGCGACCTGGAAACGAGGTTGCAAATAGATGGTATGAGCCATCAAAGAAATGGGCCTTTATAACAAAGGCTCCCACAATAGCTAAGATGTACTTACTACTTGACACGAATCAGCAACATTCTTCACATCTCAAAAAACTAAACTTACTTTTCATGTGTTCATTTCTTTTCTTCAGGAATGATGCCTTCCTCTAGGAGTGTCTTATAAGATGGCTTCATACCATTGATTGACTCCCAGTCGTTTTCTTGTAAGATTTGTTGTTCATTGCTTGTGACGTTTCATGTAGTTTTAGCCAAAGTTACAAGGGGTAAGATTTGCTGTTCATTGCTTGTGACGTTTCATGTGATTTTAGCCAAAATTACAAGGGGTAAGCCTTGCTGTTCATTCCTTGTGATATTTCATGCAATTTTAGCCAAAATCACAAGGGGTAAGCCTTGCTATTCATTCCTTTTGACGTTCATGTAATTTTAGCCAAAAATTACAAGGGATAAGCCTTGCTGCAGCTCATTTCCTTTGACTTTTTATGTAAGAAGCCGTAATCTGTAACTGCACGGGTTTTAAAAGGTGGAGATACTATCATTTCAACATATCTCCCAAATTTGGATCCCAGTTTCAGACTTTTTTTTGTCAGCAGTGAGTCTTATTCCAGGATATGGAAGAAAATGAAATGCACTTTATATTCAACATTATTTACAAGGAATCTTTGAGGTGAAAACACATGATTGACAGAATGTTTTGTTTGCGTAGGTCACTGATATGTCTACTCAAAGAAGTTCTTCCAGAAGATATTAATATTTTGTTAAGAGAAACTGGACCTGACCAAACTTTAACCTTTTCTGCTCTGGGCTTGTAGGTGGGTGCAGCTTTGAGACCAGTTTCTTACCAGATACTCCCTCTCATTTTAAGGCAATCTACTACTTTCAACCACATACAGGACCTATCAGGACCTGACCAAACTTTACTGTTACATTTTTGTTCTACTCTGGGCTTGTAGGTGGGTGCAGCTTTAAGACCAGCCTTCTCACCAGATACTCCCTCTGATGTCATAGCCATGGCTTGCCAGGTAAGCTTTCAAATTGACCAATCAGCAGGTGGCAATCCAAATTGCTGATTGACTAGTATTATTTCTGCAGCTGGCACATGATCGGGATCAATTGCTACAATTAAAACCTGCTGGGAACAGCCACGTTTTATATCGTAGCTTTCTCTCCCTCCAGCCTGAAAATGGTTTGTCATTTTGTACATTAAAAGTCAAGGCTTACCTGAAATTTCGAGAAGGTCATTTTAAGGCAATCTACTACTTTCAACCATATACATACAACCAAAGTAATTTTAACATATCAGTTGACCAACCAAATCTCCATGGTATGGTGTCTGGTGCCACCCATTGATAATAACTGGGTTTCTCCACCTTAATGACTTAACAACCCCCCAGTTGGAGTTGGGGAACTCCACACTTTACACTCTTGATGAGACAACGTTTCTCTGGGTTTGTACACAGGTGTCAAGTGCATGGATTGGCAGTGGTGTTGTGCATGACCTGAATAACCTACGCCGAGTCCATCAGCTGCTGGTATCATCACTAGCCAAGCTGCAGGCCGGCAAGGGCGCCCCCGCACAGCTCTACGGTGAAAGTGCATATACTATGGAGAAGCTTGTTGTCATCAAGGCGTGGGCTGAGGTGGGTTGATATGAAATGCATGTGACAAACTTAAGACAACTAATAAATAGTGAAACAGTCTGTGTACTATAGATACAGTCATGCAGTTTACTATTGCATTGATTGCTGATAAACAAAGCATCAGAGTCATAGAGCAACTGGGCCTCTCTCATTCCTCTGTGGTCTTTCTAGGATGCAGGCAGAAAAAGGCAGAAAAAGTTTCAGATTTAGGGGGAGCCAGGCATAGAATGCCCTTCCTTTTATTCTTAAAAAGTCTGCCCTTATTTTAAAATAACAGATTTGCATTTCCTAGATTTGATTCTGTTTCACTGCTTTCTTTGCATTGTTTTCTTTTTGTGCCTTTTTGTTAGTTTGTTTTACTAATCATTTTTTTAAACGCTGTCAAAAGTTTGTGTCATTTCTTATTGTGTAAGTTGTTTTTGTGTGTCTGTACATGCTGGGACGCATGGACCCATAGTCTTTAAGTAGACAAGCATGCACCTCATTCCACGGCTAATGCGCACATCTTGAGTATTTATGGAGTTGTCTATGAGAGACCAGTGGTTGTCACTGAATGGTCCACCCAGTTGAAATAAATAAATAATAGAATGCGGGATGACTGATAGCCTTCTCTCCAGGTGCATATGACACCCTGGATGGTGCACATTCGAATAATAATGTTTGTGTGTTGTGATAACTTGGTTTGGAGTTTTTGATTGATTTGATGGGACAGCTCATGACCAGAACGTATAGAAGTTAGGGATTTGTCCAACATGTTGCTCATCACTCTGCAAAAACAGCAACGACATCTTTGATGGATGAATTTTATGTCTTTTATGCTGTCAAAATTAATTGTAACAAATGGAATTGATAACTTTTTACAGGTTTACATTGTTGCGATGAGGCAGCATCTTAACCCACCAGAACCCATCAGTGACCGAGACGATTACCATGATGACCGCTCCGCAGACAGCCGTCTCAATCTAGTCCAACCGGAACTCGTTTCCCTAAGCAAGTACTGGCTGGCCCCTCTCCGCAACCACGCCCTCCTGGCCCTACCGTCGGACTTCGCCAGCCAGTTGCCGCTGGAGGGCGGTGCATTCTACAATTCGGACACCATCTCGACCACGAGGCCGCACTGCCAGAAGGTGTGGTCGCCCATCGTGTATGCCGCCGCCCTGTGGCTGAATAATGGCGGTTTTGAGACGGTGGAGAAGAACTTGTATGGGAATTTTGGGAATCTTGCAGGCAGCGGACCAGTGCTTCCAGGGATGGGTACACTGCTCAGTACTCCACAAGGGAAGAGCTCAGAGACACTCAAGGAGGACTATTTCCATCTCATCCTAGGTGAGACACTTGTTTCTTACGTTTGTCATCTCCATTTAGAGAGGTTTGTGGTAGCACCAATAAGAGAAGTTGTATCTCCAAAAAGAACTGATTTGTGTATCTATTTGTTCATTTTACTGTGCTGAAAATGCTTGATATAAAAGTTCTTTTTATGCAATTCAGAAAAAAAAAACTTTTTGTGAAAAAATTATAAAAGATCTTGCCTATTCTTAAGCAATTCTAAAGTGATAAAAGAGAAGGGTTTCTCTGCTTTGCCTCGTTTAACGGATAATTCCATATTTCAGCTCATGAAAATATTCTCACCATTGCACGCATAAACATTCATTATTTGTGTACTATTACATATGCTTCGATTTATGTTTGAGAAAAAAAGTGAGCAGTTCAAATTTCTGTTTCAAAAACCATGAAAGCTCTGCAAATACTAAGATAATTTTTTACATTCTGTTTCTAAGAAGTCTGTGTTGAAGTCCTTTCCTCCCAGCGCTCAGCTGAGCCCATTCAGAGTGTTCACTACTGCCTTCAGGCTGTCCAGACCCTCCTGGACACAGCCTGGCCGAGGAGTCGACTCAGCGTGGACCCCTCACTAGCCGTGGAGCTACTGAACCTCATGCATCGTCTGCTGCTGACCAGAGAAACACTCAGTACACACCTCTTGGTGACCACCATGGTTAGGCAGGTCATTCAGGCTATAGAGGAACGGTTAGCCAAGACCAGGGAGAACAAAGGTGAGTAGAAACAGACAGAATAATTATCAAACACTGAATCTCAAAACATTTCACCTAGTGGCGTGTCGGGGCTGAGTGGTCTAGTCCATCGGACTCAAGTTCAGTTTCCTGAATCATTGGAGTATGGTTTCAATCCCACTCATGACACTAATAAATGTCCTTTGACCAAGGCACTTAACCGTAGTTGCTTCTCTTAACCGAGGTGTATAAATAGGAACCTGTGAGGGCTGAGATTATGTTGGATTAACTCCTTAGCACTAATATAAGCCGCTTGAGGATGTATGTTCCCCAGGGAGTTGAGAAAGTTTGAGGAATGTTCTAAAGCGCCTTGATCTAGCATCTCGGATATGTGTGCTGTATAAGAACCAAGTATTATTACTGTTATTTATTACGTCCAATGGTACTTTCAAGGAAGGGAGGGGAGAGTGGGGAGATCATCCCTGGGGCTTTGGTTGTCTTTGGCACCCTGGAGGTGTGCCTGTGCCTGCTGGTCAGGCAGCTGCCAGCCCTCATCCACAATTTTGATGGCAAGATTGCCCCCACGGTCTCCGCTTCCCTTCAGGCCCCAAGCATGCTGTCCCAGTCAAGGCATCTGAATGACCCATCCTACTGTAAAGACTGGGTCTGGTTACTCCGGAGTGCGCTCGCGACCATCCTGGTACGTCGGTCTGTTGAACCGGTGGTTGCAGGTTCAAGTCTCGCTCCAGTCAATATTTCTTTGTTCATCCCAAAATTGATTTGAAATTTACCGAGTCAGTTTCCCTTGTGGTTAATTGCTTCTTATTTTGATTGCAACAAATGAAAGAGGCACTTATAAAAGTGCACAAAATCCCTGATAAAACATCAACCTTTTTTTTCACCGTTTTCCACTAAAACGGGACCTAATGAGATGCAACTTTCAAGAAAGTTTGGTTGTAAGGTGTGTTTATTGAAAACTAGAAAAATGGGAATGAATCTAATCTTCCAAAAGCTAATGATGTGCTTTGCCCTTAATGGTGGTGGAAATTTATGATGCAAATAATTTTTTCTTTTCTTTTTTGCTAGGATATTTTATCAGCTGTTATGGTCTTGAGTGTGGGTGTGACAGCTTTGGTGACTTCATCCCTTATTGGACTGTCTGCAAGTCTAGTCGGTCTGTCCATTGCAGTTACTCTAAGGGTAAGAAGTCAATAGAGCGTTATATTGTTTCATAATGAGTGTTTTATTCTTTTGTGAAGCAGCACTAGGTCATTCAGGTCACTGGCTGCGACCTGCTCATGCATGATCCACACACATTATTATTAATTTAATTTCTGGTAGTGAAACCAGGATGCCTCAAAAGCGAACTTAATAACTGTAGCTCGGAAGCCTGAGGAAACCTGTAGATAAGGATGGCTTGCTATGTGAACCAGAAACACCGGGGTAAACCCCTACTCTTTCACAATAAGTTTTCTGGGTTATTTTATGTGCACTACCCATCCAAGTACATGGGACCTACGACTTAACGTCCCATCCGAAGGACCAAGCTTTTATGGTAAAGTGTCTTGTTCACGGACATGAGTATCATGACTGACTGGGATTTGAACCCACATTCTGTGGACTACAGACTACAGAACTTAACTCCTATGCGGTGGGTTTCTTTGTGCCAGCAGTACCCTCAAAGAAGAAAGATTCCGGTAATTCCGCCAAAAAAATCCCGCCAGGGGGACGGGACCCCCCAAAAAAAGAATCCCGGCGGCAACTGGTTAAGACCTATTAGTTAGTTTTATAATGTGTTTTTTAAAGTAGATAATTTTTAAAAATGCATTTCTCCAAAAAACTTGTTTTTACACTTTGAAAATTTTTTCCTTTGCAGGCCTCCAATTTAATCAGTTACGCTGCTCAGTATTACAGAGAGCTAGAGATCCGTATGAATGCTGTGGAGATAGTGGAGCATTACACACTTCTTCCAACAGAGAAATATCGTGGTAAATCTTTAGATGAAATGTTTACGAGTTTTGTTTTGGGGTTTACGCGCATGCCACTCATGCCACCCATGATAACAATGGTGACAGCCTATCGATCTCTCGTAGTCCTTGTTTGTACGACAAAAAGATGGAAGGTCTGGAATCAGGGACTACACAATGTATCATTCATTAACAGTATCACTAACAACTTTCTGAGCATTACAAAACAAGTAGTTTGAGTAACAAAGAAAGGTGCTTTGCGTTCTTTTGATTTGTCTTTTTACAATGTTTTGGGGTATATGTTCTTCTTCTAAGATTGGTATATGTGGACATACAGGGAGTGGGAAGTCATCATTAACGCTGGCACTCCTTCAGCTCATTGACATAAATGAAGGTAATTTTTAGGTGTTTTGTTTTTTTCTTCTCTTGTACAGGTCATCTATCACAATGCCCTAAGAAAGTATCTGAAAGTGAGATTCAATTTTTGTTTTTAAATGTTCAGATGGACCATTTTATTAAGAGTCATACCAGCTGTGGCTCAAAAGATTTGAACGAAGAGTTTCATTAACACTTAATTGTTTATTTCTGTTTTAAACTTACATACATGGTTGTGTGTAACAAAGGATACTAATTTGACAAGTAAAAATAAAAAGACAGTATACTCTGTGACTTACAGAGTGTGCAGAGACAAACATTCCACACACATACTATTTAGGTGGGATTCGAACCCATGATTCTTACATTCTAGAACAGATGTGTTAACCACCAGACCACTGAGCATGCCAGGTGACGACAGGCCAGTACGAATCCTGTAATTAGCAGGGAGTACCGCTTTAATATTATAAACCACAACAACTGGTCCAGCCAGTAATAATTCGAATATCTCCATAATTATTGTAGATTTTCCCAATCATTTTGGGCAAATAAAGCTTTCTTCCTTTCTCTCATTCATTCCTTTCTTCCCTCCTATTTTCCATTCAATCCATCCATTCCTGTCTCCATTCCTTCCTCCATTCCTTCCTTCTTTCTTTCCTTCGTTCCTTCGTTCCTTCCTTCCTTCCATTCGTTTCATCCTTCCCTCATTCCATCCATTCCTTACATCCATTCCTTGTCCTTCCCTCCATCCTTACTTCCTTTCTTCCATAAATTCCCTCCTTCCATTCATTCTATCCTTCATTCATTCCATCCATTCCTTCTTTCTTTTTTTCCTTCCTCCCTTCCGTCCTTTCTTCAATTTAATGATACTATTCGCCAGGACTTTGTCTTTATTACCCATGACAATGGAGTTATTCCAGAGAGGGATGTTCATTACTTGACTTTCTTGATCCACTCTTCAGGGCAAGAGATAATTCTGCTAAATTGATTTAGACTGCTTCCAATCACAATACCACACAACTGCTTTCCCATGGGAAAAAACAAATGTCAATGTAACTCTTGACATATCTTGTTTAACATATGACTAAATGCCATGTTTCCAATTGTGCAAAACATTTTCAAACTTTCTCACATTAGAATGTATCCCCCCAATTTCACTTTCCTTCTATTAAGCTGTAAAATAATTTAAGGTTATGAAATTTTACCTAGTTGGTTATGTTTGAATTACTTTTCTCTTATGTTTCAGAACCAATCTGTGAAAAACCGAGGAACTCTTCTCGATGAAGAAAACGTTTTTAGAATTGATCCAGGTTACAGTCCACACAAGCAAAGGTCACCAGTTCAGGGCTAAGGGAGTTGTCTTAACGCCTGGAACCTGGGCTTCCAAACTGCTGAAACCTTAAGGTCTGGATCTTCCTCTGAAGGTAAGACAGTCACAGATCATTTGGAATCAAATTGTGATCATTATTTTCTCTATTAATTTTTTCTGTAATACGTTATAGAAAATTGTAACAAATCCTCTGTAGGAATCATTTGTATTTCAGAATATTTAAGAATATTGAACTAGTTCCAATATGTGTTCCTTGGGAGTATTGTCAGAATTATGTAATTTTAAAAGACTGATACAAGTAAAAAAGATTGCTTTGCAGAAGAATACAGTAAAAACTTTCTTTTTTTTAATAATTTTCTTGTCCTCCATTACATGAGCTTAAAAAGATGCTGCTCAGTGTAGGAGGTATAAAGAGTAGATAGTTTTTACATTATTCTAAATTGTTCTTAATGTGTAATAGTCTGGTACCCCAAAATTGTTTATAAACTTCAAATAAAAATGTGAATCTTAAAAGAGATGCTTGTAAAATCTCATAATAACCAGATACAAATATGAAGTATGTTGGTTTGTTTTGTTTTTGTTCCTGACAGACTTGGAGAGTAAATGTGTGTTATTTCAGAGAGCAAGAACCAGGTTTATTGAAAGATATTCCTTTCTTATCGTATGCTAGTGAGAGTGATGCTGAAATCAATGCTCGAATTGGAACCTTTCTAAGCCGAGAGTACCCAGGACTTGTAAAGGTAAAGCAATCCATTTCACACTTGACTGCTTCTTTCCTGCCATTTTAATTTGTTTAAAGTCCACAAAAGACAAAACCAACAAACTCCCATTTTTCAGAAGTCTAGTTTGCAGCATGTAGGGCAGCCACATGGACAATGTCAATTGTAAACATCTTTAGTATTGTTTTATGTATCTTCTTTCCTGCCATTTTAATTTGTATAAATCCACACAAGAGTAAGACAAAACCAACGAACACCCATTTTTCAGAAGTTTTTTCTTGCAGCAAGAAAGGCAGCCATGTGGACCATGTTAAATGTCAGCATATTTACTGTTGTTTTATGTATACAAGTATATTTATTTATTAACTGTTTCTCTTTTTTTTCTTGAGGTGGGGATGTAATACCGACTAAGAGTAGTGTTCCTATTTCAGATTCTTTTAAAGTTAGTTGGATGCTACAGACATTTTGTTTATGATTAGAGTCTGTGACAAATCAAACATAGTTTGATCGTAGAACTCCTGTTAAATTCTCAAAGGAAAAACTTTTTTTTTCTTCTTATAATTGTCAGAGTCAGACTTTGCAAAGTGAATCAAACATAAGCTCATTCATTGTGGGTCGTTTATTTATTTATTTTATTCTAAATCTTTCTGGTAATGAAACCAAGGGATCTTGTCAGTTTTATATGTGTTGGAGACTTAAAACACGATCTTACTTTCAAGGCTCCAGTCCAAGGCAGAATTCAAACGGGATGAGGTGAAATGTGGGCAAAGAAACCAATTAAGGCAACCTGTCATCCAGATCTATTGAGAAAATACTGTCTCTCCAAATATTTAATATTTATGACCACTTGATGTTTTTTAGTTTTTTCATTCATTTGTAATATTAGTGATGACAGAAAGTGGATTTCATGTGAGTCGGGTAAAAAGCAAGTTCAGATCTGTGCAAGTAAAGACTGGCCTATTTTTCTTAATGAAAAATATGAAATCATTGTCTTTTTTTCTGTCCACATTAGTGCACACCCAAAGAAGAACCAATCATTGGAACCCATCTGCTGCATCCTAACATTGCTATGGCATATGGCATGTCAGGTGAGTGCCTTATTTGACAGTGACTCGCTTGGTCACTAGTATACAAATATTGACTGCTTCGAGTGGCGTAGTAAAACTAGTCACTCGAGGTGATCCCCGGAGCAACCTATCTTCCCGAGGCGGAGCCGAGGGAAGATAGGCGGCTCCGGGGATCACCGAGAGTGACTAGTTTTACTACGCCACGAGATAAAGCAGTCAATATTTGTTTTATAACACCTCAATTTCATCCATTTTGTGGTAATATTCGCTGTGCGTATATCAATCTTCAAACAACTGTATAAAATCTGACAGGAAATCTTGACAAAAAGAAAGAAGGGGTACCACACTGCCTTCGTTCTCATATCGTTTTTCAAATGCACGTATTATTTGATCGTTTCACCAGGTTCGAGGTTGTCGTTGGATAGTACCATTTAATAGTTCTTTTGATCGGTGTGCAGTGTGATAGTAAAAATACACAACACCACGTGACGCACGTTCGACCAATCAACAGATAGAATCAAAGGAAGAGGTGTTATAATAAATTCTAGTGGTTTATCCGAGCGGATAAGAACACCGGCCTCGAGCTCTGGTGTTTCTAATTAGCAGAGTGTGGGTTCGAGTCCAAGTCGTGACACTTGTGCCCTTAAGCAAGACACTTAACCATTGTTGCTGCATCCTTCGGATTGGACGTAAAGTCGTAGGTCCCGCGTGTTGTGTAATGTACGAAAAAGAACCCAGTGCATTTATCAGCTGTAGATTGCGCCACAGCACCTTGTAAACCATTATATGGTGCTATGTAAAGGAACTGTTGGTCTCATACTTCAAATTGTAAATGTAACTCTGCATACATTGCAGGAAAAAACACTGAGCGCTTTGAGATGCCCATCGGGTGTGATAAAGCGCTATGAAAGAACTGCATATTATTATTATTATTATTATTATTATTGTTATCATAATTCCTAGTTTGAACTCCTTTGACTAAAGTCAGTGTTGTCATATCACAGTGATTTGGGGCAAGCTTAGTATATGCCCCAAACCTTGTAATTATTCCAAACTGGAAAAAGTTCCCTTGTGTCAAACACATTCATTGAAAATAGTGTCTGGATGTTCACTGTCTCCAATGCAGCTGTTTTACAGCGCACCGAAAACCAAGTGATATAGCCACTGACGTTACTCTGAGGATTTCAAATTTGTGCATGCAGATGTGACAAAGCAAGACAGTGGGACAGTCACTATTCAACTCTTTTTTTTTTTGAGGTGGGGATGTAATACCGACTAAGAGTAGTTTTCCTATTTCAGATTCTTTTAAAGTTAGTTGGATGCTACAGACATTTTTGTTTATGATTGGAGTCTATGACAAATCAAACATAGTTTGATCTTAGAACTCCTGTTAAATTCTCAAAAGAAAAAACTTGTTTTTCTTCTTATAATTGCCAGAGTCAGACTTTGCAAAGTGAATCAAACATAAGCTCATTCATTGTTTCTGCCTCTAGGTCAATTACCATCTACTCTGGCATGAAGCTGACCCCGATTTCAGGGACAAGGGAATGGGGATTCGGCAAACTGACATTGAAGAAATGAAAGAGTTCGTTCTCAGTCACATCCGATGTTCAGAGAGTGAGCCAGCCATCATTGAATCCTGCATGTGCACGGTTTGTGGGTCATTTATTTATTTATTTTATTCTATTCTGGTAATGAAACCAAGGGATCTTGTCAGTTTTATATGTGGTGGAGACTTAAAACACGATCTTACTTGCAAGGCTCCAGTCCAAGGCAGAATTCAAACGGGATGAGGTGAAATGTGGGCAAAGAAACCACTGAAGGCAACCTGTCATCCAGATCTATTGAGAAAATACTGTCTCTCCAAATAGTTAATATTTATGACCACTTGATGTTTTTAGTTTTTTCATTCATTTGTAATATTAGTGATGACAGAAAGTGGATTTCATGTGAGTCGGGTAAAAAGCAAGTTCAGATCTGTGCAAGTAAAGACTGGCCTATTTTTCTTAATGAAAAATATGAAATCATTGTCTTTTTTTCTGTCCACAATAGTGCACACCCAAAGAAGAACCAATCATTGGAACCCATCTGCTGCATCCCAACATTGCTATGGTATGTGGCATGTCAGGTGAGTGCCTTATTTGATAGTGACTCGCTTGGTCACTAGTAAATTCTAGTGGTTTATCCGAGCGGATAAGAACACCTGCCTCGAGCTCTGGTGTTTCTAATTAGCAGAGTGTGGGTTCGAGTCCAAGTCGTGACACTTGTGTCCTTAAGCAAGACACTTAACCATTGTTGCTGCATCCTTCGAATTGGACGAAAAGTCGTAGGTCCCAAACCTTGTAACTATTCCAAACTGGAAAAGAAGTTCCCTTGTGTCAAACACATTCATTGGAAATAGTGTCTGGATGTTCACTGTCTCCAATGCAGCTGTTTTACAGCGCACCGAAAACCAAGTGATATAGCCACTGACGTTACTCTGAGGATTTCAAATTTGTGCATGCAGATGTGACAAAGCAAGACAGTGGGACAGTCACTGTTCAACTCAACCCTTTATTTCAATTCACTTTAGTTTGTTTTACTCGGTTGGTCATTTATTTTTACAAAACTCTTTCTCCCTTATCGTGCAGGCTCAGGATTCAAAATGGCTCCCCTCATTGGCAAGGTGATGGGAGAGATGTCAATGGGAAAACCACCAAGCTTCAACACAAGCCTTTTTGGTATTGAAAAGTTTGTTCCCAGTCGAAATTCCAAATTATAGAGTCTCATGCATATTAGAAAATTGGGGACTGTTAAACTCTTTGATTTTGTCCTCAAGACACCCATGGTCTATAAGTTTGATTCTGAAACTTTGGAACCATTTTTATGTTTGTTTAGATCCAAAGTATGGTAAATGGGCAGATTCTTATAACAGCACAGCATGCGGCGTGAACCAGATTTTTTTTACTTATAAAAATTCTAACTTTTGCAGTCTGCACTTTTCTTTTGAATTTTTTTATGAAAAAAAAGGTCATTCAGCGTAAATAAAGGGAGCGTGCAAGTACGAGTATCAATGCAAAAGTATGGGGTCTGGGGACCACGCTCTGAAAAAAGTTGTTGTAGATGAAGATGCTGTCTGGTGTTATCTCGCTTTTCATGGTTATCTTTTGAATAAGATTAGCTTGAACTGTTTGTGGGATAGGAACACCGGACTCAAGCTCTGGTGTTTCTGATCAGCAGAGTATGGGTTCTAAAGCAAGACACTTAACCATTATTGCTTTGTTCTTTGGATGGGACGTAAAGCCGTTGGTCACGTGTGTTGTGTAATGCACACAAAAGAACCCAGTTCACTTATCGTATTAAGAGAAGGGGTTTGCCCCGGTGTTTCTGGTATGGTCTGGCAGCAATATGGGCCACCTCACCTTGTATCCCTTTCAAGGTGTTGTATTATGGTTGCTTCGTCTAAAAACATTCTTCCCTAACAAGCTCCACCAGATTTGATAATTCAGTGCCAGGAGTGTCAAGTCAAACATTTGACGCCACAGGTTGTGCTGATTAGCTAACTCCCTGCTACACTCTAAACACTGCAAGTCAAACATTTGATGGCACAGGTTGTGCTGATTAGCTAACTCCCTGCTACACTCTAAACACTGCAGGTCAAACATTTGATGGCACAGGTTGTGCTGATTAGCTAACTCCCTGCTACATTCTAAACACTGCAGGTCAAATGCTTGATGGCACAGGTTGTGCTGATTAGCTAACTCCCTGCTAGACTCTAAACACTGCAGGTCAAACATTTGATGGCACAGGTTGTGCTGATTAGCTAACTCCCCGCTACATTCTAAACACTGCAGGTCAAACATTTGATGGCACAGGTTGTGCTGATTAGTTAACTCCCTGCTACACTCTAAACACTGCAGGTCAAACATTTGATGGCACAGGTTGTGCTGATTAGCTAACTCCCTGCTACATTCTAAACACTGCAGGTCAAACATTTGATGGCACAGGTTGTGCTGATTAGCTAACTCCCTGCTACACTCTAAACACTGCAGGTCAAACATTTGATGGCACAGGTTGTGCTGATTAGCTAACTCCCTGCTACATTCTAAACACTGCAGGTCAAACATTTGACGGCACAGGCTGTGCTGATTAGCTAACTCCCTGCTACACTCTAAACACTGCAAGTCAAACATTTGATGGCACAGGTTGTGCTGATTAGCTGACTCCCTGCTACACTCTAAACACTGCAAGTCAAACATTTGATGGCACAGGTTGTGCTGATTAGCTAACTCCCTGCTACACTCTAAACACTGCAGGTCAAACGCTTGATGGCACAGGTTGTGCTGATTAGCTAACTCCCTGCTACACTCTAAACACTGCAGGTCAAACATTTGATGGCACAGGTTGTGCTGATTAGCTGACTCCCTGCTACACTCTAAACACTGCAAGTCAAGCATTTGATGGCACAGGTTGTGCTGACTAGCGAACTCCTTGCTACAATCTTACAGTGGCATAACGAAAGAGATGTCCTTGCCCCCTCCCCCCATTTTGAAATCTGGTCCTATGAGGTTAAAAAAGTAGCATAATATTAGTTACTAACTACTTATTACCTTCAGTGTAGTAACTTCTGTGTTTTAAAGCTATTTTTCTTTTTACACACAGATTGTGTATTTGTTACTACCCTCACTTCAGATTATTAACTAAACGAGCAACTTAACTTTAAACACTGCAAGTCATACATGTGACTGCACAGGTTTTAGCTTATCATTTAGTGGCCATAATTGTCTCCTACCCTGTATGCCCCAACTGCTTGGAAGAACAATTCTTCTAAACTAGCCAATTTAAGCAGAATTTGCTACAACATCTATCCATAAAAACATATTTGATATCAAACCTTTACGTCAAGTTTGGACTATTGTTGAATGATTTTGGAGATTATGATCTACACTTTGACTTGCTTAATGCCTCCACTGATATCAGGCCTAGAAGTATGTAACTAAATTGGTTGTCTTTTTCCAACAAAGTTTGTTTAGTGGGGGGAACATATCCGTGTGTAAAAGTGCTTGCTTTGAGTGTACATGGCAAACTTCTGCTCCCATTTCTGACAAATTAGGGACTACAAGACAAAATAACATGTTTTTTTAACACACTTGGCCCAAATGGAAACCAACTTTTATAGACTTGACTCAAATACAAAAAATAATACAAAAAAGTATACAAAAATTGCGTTTCAGTTGAAATTGTTACATTCCATGATTTTGCCTTAATCTAAAATGTTTTTGAGGAGCTATTGTACTAGAATGGTTATTTTTATGCAGTGTTTCTTGAATTATTTGATTGTTTCAAATTTATTTTCTCTTTTAACAACTGAGTTTCAGCTTATTTTTGTTTAGTTTTATATAATTAAAGGTACAATACAGGATTGGTGCTCATCATTTTTTTTTATTAGTATCAGTGTGAAAGTTTACTGATTATGAAGTTCATACCAGTACCAATCTTCCATAGAAATATATCTGTCTGAAATACTGTCAGTGTCATGAAAATATAGTTTCAATATAATGTTCACATTTTTTTCATCCTACATTTACCTTTAAGGTTTAACATTATTTATTTATAACTATTATTGTTTTTTTCTGTTATTTTTTTGATAACTCTTGCAAATACATTTACAATTGCAATTGAATCCTGGTTTTATATTTTTACTTCGATAACGAGAAAGAGAAATTAAATCAGCTTTAAATCAGTGAAATAGTTTTCTCTTCCAATAACCACTGATAAAATTTACCTTTAAACATTGACACAAGCAAGCAACCGAAACTGCAAAGCTCTTTAAGTCATCTGATCACTAGTAATTGTTATATTACTATACCCCCCCCCCCCCCCAAAAAAAAAAAAAAAAATGGGAAAAAAAAAATTGGACTTCGGTCAAATAAAAACATTTTAATTTGTCTAGCCACTTAAAGCCGATAATAATGAAATTAAGATTACCTGGTTGATCGACTTCTGCCAACAAACGTAACTGACATTGGCTTATTACAAAGGGTATATGACAAAGGGGATTTCCGTTTGCTCTACGTCAGGATGGAATGGGTGGGGTTATGAATAATGAAGGGAGGGGCGAAATCCACTGAAATTGCTACGAAAGGCCTGAACACAATGAATTTGAAGCCTGCTCATTCATTTTTTATTATAGTTTGATTAGAATTATCAAATAATATCAAAATCTTTTTTTATATAGACAAATGAACAACAGTGGAGAAACTCATTTGAATAGTCCGATCCATTAAGCCCCGCACACTCTGCACGCGCGGGCCATATGCACCAACGTGTTTGTCGGATTTTTGGTTGCGCAATCACGTCTGTGATTGGTCAAGATTTAAATTATTTTGCCCATGGTTTAGTGACCTGAACTGGTGTCCATCTTTTTTTCCCCCCGATTCAAAAAGGCCGTTGTAAATTCCCTCTTCATACTAGGAATTAAACTTTTTTGAAAGCACAATACGTAAGACTGACGGAGAGAGCCTTTGAAAATTACATCTTTACTTTAAGTAATTAACGAAAAGGCGCATTGCAGCTTTTGCCTAATCATTCAAAAATGTCCTCGATGTTATGCAACAATCCCTGCGTCTTTTAATACTTGCTTTTTGAAGAATCCAGCAGTGCATTCTTGCGAACAGGCAGTTTGAATAATTAGAGATTTCTAGATAGTCTATTAACTGGTTGACTTCACGGTATCTGTACAAAGCGTACATACAACTGGTATACTGCCCTTTTGTCCTTTCGTCTTATAGAGAACCTCGTGCGCGCCAGTTTCAATATATCGACTCAACTAGATTCTGAACAACATGGCTGCAAGTGAAGTCAACCACCAACCACCGTTTTATTGCTGTTGTTTTTTGGTGTTCGACTTTCCAGCATTCTTCGGAGTCAAGGACGAGCGGTTTATGCAAGAAAGACAGATACGTAAGTTGGTGAAAAATCTGAATTACTCTTCATGAACACCAATTTAAACGGGAAATGTGAACATTACCAATCCTTGCAATAGCACGGCAATCAGACCATTTTGGAGTTTGCTCTAATTTGTAAACTAAAAACAAGCCTGGATGGGTTCGTGGGCTAACTCATTGAGCTAAAAATGGTTCTAAATAGGGATATATATAATTTTACTTAATGTACAAATACTGAAGATGTTGAACTACTTTCCAAAATAAACAATAAGTATGAGCTCTTGTAGCCCCATACATTGTGCCAATACGCTGGACTCCCTCCGCTTCTTGGCCCAACGAACCCTGTCCGTTAAAACCAGACATCAACTTTCGAATTGAGACTTACTTTTTTTGGCAAATTTATCCCTCAATGATCGGTCGGTCGTTGCTGTCAGACATGTCAGACTCACAGGCAGAGTCTGGAGAAGATTTCCGCACGGTCCCCCGTGCGATAAATCCTAGGCTTTTGCTGGAATTTTATGTCAAATCTCGGTGATATAAGCCCGTGTCAACGACGGCGGAGAAGCCATGATGGTTGCTGTTCAGCGCGGGTCGCATTTCTGCACTAGTCTTTATTCCAGCAGTCATTTTGCGACGTTTACCTGATAGTGGTGACGTCAAGGTGTCGCGCAGCGGTAAACGTTCTTGAATGTGCTGACTGATTGCGCGCATTGGACGTCACCACTATCAGGTAAACGTCGCAAAATGACTGCTGGAATAAAGACTAGTGCAGAAATGCGACCCGCGCTGAACAGCAACCATCATGGCTTCTCCGCCGTCGTTGACACGGGCTTATATCACCGAGATTTGACATAAAATTCCAGCAAAAGCCTAGGATTTATCGCACGGGGGACCGTGCGGAAATCTTCTCCAGACTCTGCCTGTGAGTCTGACATGTCTGACAGCAACGACCGACCGATCATTGAGGGATAAATTTGCCAAAAAATGTAAGTCTCAATTCGAAAGTTGATGTCTGGTTTTAACGGACAGGGTTCGTTGGGCCAAGAAGCGGAGGGAGTCCAGCGTATTGGCACAATGTATGGGGCTAGAGCTCTTGGTCTTAAAGTATTTCCAAAAAAGCCAGGTGTAACTGTAATTCGTTCACTCACATGTCATTTTGTTTTTATTATTTGAAACAGGCTCATAGAAAAATGTTTGTAGGTAAATTATTTTAACATGAGAGGGAGCATGTGCCCTATAATATTGTTATGTGTTGAAGTAGTTGTGATAATCACAATCATGGTTTTTCCTAACCCTAAAATTTCAACAACAAAAATTACACATGGCCATTGAAAGTTTTTTCCCGAAATGTTTTAAATGTAATCAACTGGGTACATTCAAATTTAAAAAGAAATGAAAAAACCCAGAAACAATTGCTAAAATTGAGCCCATGCCATAGTCAGTCGGTCGTAAAGCTACCAGTACCACTACTGCAACTAGTTTTGAAATTGAACAGTTTTTAAACTTTTTTCTACAAATTCATTGAACCATGAAATCTTTGAGCTGCTTGCAATGATTGTTAATTCAAAATATTCATTTTACATAAGTAGTATGCCCCAAAACAATTTGTAACAAATATTCCACACTTCCATTGGCTCCTTTTTTTATTACCTGTGAAGGAAAAATACACGTTTTTTATGAAAAAATTAGTTACTTTGACATGTGAAGCAAACCTAGATGACTATGATACAGAGTACAACAATATCAATGTCTTCATGTCCCAGTCATTACTCTTAAGGTAACATCGGCATTACAATTACATGCTCATTCCCAAAAATGTGGAAAGAGGGGTCAATTTGGGCAGTCGACATGTACTGTTTGAACTGCAAAAAGAAAGGGTAGGCCTACTGTTGCTCCCCTCCCTGAAAATGAATGAAATTTACTTAAAATTGTTTTTCTATTTACGAATGCTGATTTTGTTTAAAATTTTTTTTTAAAGCTCTGGATTTCAGCTCAAATTATTGGCAATCTTTTCTATGCATACACTGCTATGTTTGCCTTGCAAGCACTGCTATGTTTGCCTTGCAAGCACTTGATGTTATGCTAAAAAAGGGCTGTATTTTTGAATGAATAAGGTGTATTTTCAGTAGAAAACAAGCGTAGGTATCTCACCTCTTTTTAACCCTACCAGGACCAGGCTTTTTTTGGATGTACAGGGGTGGGGGGCACCACATAGTGCCGCCCCTCCGAATTTTCCCAAAGTGTTTGACCGATTTTGATGAAACTTGCCAAAAATGTTTGTTTCACCGAGTTCTACATAATGGCGTCAAAAAAATTCAAAAAAATCGTCACTAGAGGGTGTTTTTGACAGTTTTTTCCCATTTTTGGTCCAAAATCGCATTTTCTCCGTAACTTATTTATTTTTGGTCTGAATGTTTTGAAACTTAGCAAACTTGTAAATTTCTACAAGATCAATATATAATTCGAACCGAATTTAGTTACTGGAGTCACCTTTGGGTGCGTTATAATCCATTAGTTTGTCCCATTTTTTTTGGGGGGGGGAATGTTTCTTTGCATTTTCTCACTTAAAAAACTAAATGGCCGCTGCCAAGGGCCCAGGGAGAAATAATAAGGCTTGGTTGACAAATCTCAATATTCTGTGGGTCTGCAAAGTAAGAAATTAGCATGTTGAAAATATATTGTTAAAAAACTTAATATAATTTGACCCCTTAATTACAGGCTGAAAACACAAAATCCAAGATGGCCACCAAAAATGGCGGCCATTTTGTATTCCCAAAACCATTTCAGACTATCAGGTGACTCATCACTACCACTTTTCTGGCAAGGAAGCCCAAAATAAGTGGAAATTATGTTCAAAAAGTTTTTAAAAATCACTAAAACAAAAACAACCAATACAATCCTAGATATATAATGGGAAAAGTCAGAAAATTTCGCAGTGTTTGGACTGAGCGTTCAAAAGTTACGGAGAAAATTGGTAGGGGGGGGGCACATTGTTCCCCCCCCCCCCACCTCCGGTCCTGACAGGGTTTATAGCAAGTCCCATGCCATGTTCCAATGAGTAGCATCTTTAATTGAAAGAGAATTAATTAAAATAAGTTGGGATTTGAAAAACAAATATATAAATATTAATGGGCTACTTGTGCATGTCGACCCCTGATAAATCTTGCTGAAAATGGTGGAAACAGGTCATAATGTTTGAAAATCATCCTTTTAGTAATTTGCTTTTGCTTATATCTGGCATTATATCTTACTTATGAATAGAACCTCACAGCTCTTGTTAAAATTGATGCATGCATATGATTGGTTGTATCTGAAATTGTCAACTTTGCCTCATTTATTTTGCATACTAAATTACGATTCAATTCAATCCCCCCCCCTCAAACCAACAGAGCTGAAATTTTGAATAACTTTGTAGGATTGACCATTGAAACTTCATCTTTTTCGCAGCCCACTCCTTTCACTTTTGAGCAGTCACCATTGAATTGTTCCAATTGTCTTTTTGCAGTATATTTTACTCAATGATCCCCCCTTTTTTTTCACTTTTTACATTTACTAGAAGTTCTCTTTCATTTTTACATTAATATAGTTAACTGATTGACCCTCCTTCTCCATTTTTGATTCAACTTTCAGTTAGTTTCACCTAAACTTTCTGAGTCCTAAAGTAAAAGAAAACATTTACACAGACATACTTGGGTGGGATTCAAAACCCAGGATTCCCGCATTAGAGCAGATGCCTAAATCACTTGACCAGTTTAAAATTTTGTATTGATTAGAAATTCTCTTTCATTTTTGAATTATAGTTGCTAATTGAACCCCTGTCCATTTTTAATTTATTCACTTTCAGTTGTTTGGATTGAAGATGCATTGTCTGATTTTTGGCCAAAGGCTAAAAAAATCAATTTCCTTGAGCAAACGAATTTAAAAATATTAAATGTTTGTGTAACAAAAAATATTAAAAAAAACAAGGAATTCTGATAGCGGGAACTCGAGATAGAACACTTTAAAGTTTCCATGGGAATTTACCGACTTCTATTGATTGGTTTTCCAGCGGCCAATCAGAAGAATCTGCAAGATTATGAATATTCATGATTCTTGTGACCTTTTTTAATATAAACGGGTCGCGGCAGGTCCCCTGCGATACTCTCAGTCGCTACCGGCCAACACAGCTCGCTGTGCGCGTACACACAATGTACGTGGTGTATGTACAATGTACATACATTGAGTGCGCTACTCAATTTTTGACTCCCAAATGGGCCTGAAATCGGACAATGCATCTTTACGTATGAATACCCCTACAGATAGTTAAAATTGCTGCTCTTTGTAAAATAGATCACATTCAAATTTTTCAATTTTGGCAGGTTTATACCTTGATTAATTTTCCATTCTCTTTTACGATTTCATCCCCACCTCCAAAAGTGGTGACACTATAATTTTGTAGGATTGACCTGTAAAATTTTTCAATTTTACAGATGTGCTGTATTTATTTCTCATTTTGCATTAATTTAACTGATAATGCCCCTCGTCATTTTTAAGTAGTCAACTTTCAATTATTTTGCGTAATAGTTTACTCATTTCTCTCTGAATCCATAGACTTGACAAAGATGTGTAAAGTTTTACATTGATTAGAAATTCTCTTTCATTTTTGCATTATAGTTCACCGATTGACTCTCTCCATTCTTGAATGGTTCACTTATTTTGCATTGTAGTTTTAGAAGATGAAAGAATTGCATCAGTGATAAAGAACATTTTGGGGGTTTTACCTAACATCGTTGTGTGATAACAGTGGGATTCGAACCCATGACCTCCACATTCTAGAGCAGATGTCTATACACCAAACCACTGTTTAAAATTGTACATTGGTTAAAAGGTCTCTTTAATTTTAGCATTACAGCTAACTAGTTGAGCCCCTCTCCCTCCATTTTCAAGTGGTTCACTTTATATTATTTGCATTAGTTTACTCATAAAGAATACTGTAGGGCTACCTACAGTATTCTTGGTATAGTTGCTGCATTTGTAGGATTAGTCAGTCATGTTTGAAAGTGTCAATTTTTGCGGGTTTATAACCTCATTTAGTTTGCATAGGAGTTTACGATTTCAAGACCCCCCCCCCCCCCCACCCTGGCCTTTCTACCCAACACTGTTGACATTTTAAAGTTTATTGTAGAATTGATAATTCAAATGGTTTTTTTTCTTTTAAAATTGGCTTTCATTTTTCGCATTTTGCATTAAGTTAACAGAACAACCCCTTCCTTCATTTTTAAGCAACTGCCAATTATTTTGGGTTATAAATTTACTCATTGATCCCCCAAGTAGAATTGACAGATATGTTTAAAATTACTGCATTTATAAGATTGATCATGTTGGAAAACATCAATTTTAGTCTGGTTGATAAGTATGTATATTTTTTGCCACTAGCTGATGATTTTTACTTTACCCCCGCCCCAACCAAACAGTTTAGTAATTTCGTAGGATTGGACATTGTAATTTTTTTATATTATTAATTAGCTAAACAATCCCCTACTGCCATTTTGAAGCAGTCATTTTTCAATTAATTTGCATAATAGTTTAAACAAGGGTTCCCAAATAAATAGAATTGACAAAGATGTTTACAACTTTATAATTTGGTAGGATTGGACATTGTAACTTTTTTATATTATTAAGCTAAACAATCCCCTACTTCTATTTTGAAGCAGTCAACTTTCAATTGTCAACTTTGCTTCATTTATTTTGCATACTAGTTTACGATTCAAGCCACCCTTCCTTCAACCCAACAGAGCTGAAATTTTGAATCACTTTGTAGGATTGACCATTGAAACTTCATCTATTTCGCATTCTGCATTGAACAACCCACTCCCTTCATTTTTGAGCAGTCAACATTGAATTGTTTTAATTGTCTTTTTGCATTGTATTTTACTCATGGATCCCCATTTTTTTTTTTTTTTTTTATTTTACATTTACTTAAAGTTCTCTTTCATTTTTGCATTAATAAAGTTAACTGATAGACCCTCCCTCTCTAGTTTTGATTCCACTTTCCATTAGTTTCCACTATACTTTCCGAGTACTAGAGAAAAAGAAATTGGGTAGGATTCGAAACCCATGATTCCCGCAATGTAGAGCATATCCCTCAATCACTAGACCAGTCTAAAATTTTACATTGATTAGAAATTCTCTTTCATTTTTTGAATTATAATTAGCTAATTGAACCCCTGTCTTTTTTTTGTTGTTGTTCACTTTCAGTTATTTGCATTAGTTATGAATACCCCTACCAGATTTATTGCTGCTGTTTGTAGGATTGATCATGTTCTAATTTTTCAATTTTGGCAGGTTTATTACTTGATTCATTTTCCATTCTATCTTACAATTTCATCCCCCACCCCTCCAAAAGTGGTGACACTATAATTTTGTAGGATTGACCAGTTACAAGTGTTCATTATTACAGATGTGCTTTATTAATTTCTTATTTTGCATTTGTTTAACTGAAAAAGCCCCTCTTCAATTTTAAGCAGTCAATTGTTTTGCATTAAAGTTTAAACAAGGGTTCCCAAATGTATAGAATTGACAAAAATGTTTACAACATTGAATAGAAATTCTCTTATTTTTTGCATTACAGTTAAAGGTACACACCGGCTTCGTTGGGCTATTTTGGTCTATAAACTAGAAAATAATGGTCTTGAAATGGTCTTGAAGAGTAGAGATAAAACATCTCGAAAAGAAACCACCAAACTTGGCCGTTTTTGAGCATTTTTAAAAAAAGTACGGTCACATGGTTTTTCCGAACCGATCTTGGTTTGGATAAATCACATGATCTTTGGAGTTAGTTTTACTTCCAGCCATATAAACGTTAATTACTGCATCAAATTCAACTGTGATTTAAAAATAATTATTCATGAGTATTTGACAAAAGAGAGCATGTTTTCATATTATAGATACAAATTGTACATAATTATGAAAAATCGTGCGTAAATCTTAACATAGAGAGTCTGGCCAATGGAAGCGTGCTCCACAGTGCATGAGCGTGGGGGCTTGCGAGACTCGTACCCCGATGCATTATCCCATGGGGCTTGCTAGGCACATATTCCCACAGGCAAGAACTCCCCCACTACCCATCAAGCTGCGAGCTTACGAACATGCAGGAGGGAATGGGAACCAGACCATCAAGTACGTTTCGCTATCAATAGTTTTAGTACGTACACTTAGCTGTTTGTACCACGTTACGTAGAGGGGGTCTCGGTGAATGACATGCTTTTGCGTTGAAAACCACGGTGTCAACTCCTCCCAAAAAACAACAAAAACCCGTCGGTGGCCCAGGCCGTCCAAAATAGTCTTCAACTGAACGTCAAATGTAAAAAGACCGGACAGTGATTGTGATGACACCGTGAATGATGCATTCTTTGCCAGAATTTTGATGGACAGGTTTGTGGCATAGAATTTTGGATACATCAATCATGGAGGTAGTCAATAAACATAATAAAGACGTCAATACTCTTTATGCAAGTCCGATATTCATGAGACTAACCAGTGGTTTGCGCAACGGTGCGACGTTGCCTGTTGGTGGTGTGGTACTCTTGTTTGTTTTTTTGCTCTGATCGAGTATATCGTGTTTTTAGACTTTTTACTTGTGGTTTTACCATCTTTGGATTCTTGGGGATCTCGTTCTTGGGGATCTCGAAGGAACGTTTTCCATGGTTTCGGACCCTTCGAAGGAAATACAGTTTTGTGTGTGTGAAGATGGAACTGTGACTGTGTTTATGTTTACATACATGTGCTGGAGATATATACAGACTGGATCCTTGTGTCTTGACATAGTGATAATATTGACAATAAAAGCACCAGTCTACTTGCAGCATCGCGCGACATTGCAGCACAAATTTTACACTCAAAACGGCTGGTAAAGCGTATACACTGACCTTTGACCTCATGTTTTTTGTCTACTTTTCGTGAATTATGGTCCACTTTTTTTTCTCTTTTTTTTTTAAATTTTAATCTTAGAATTTATTGTCTTTCTTTCTATATCACTATTTAACTAATTGAACCCCCATACATTCTTAAGTTGTTCAGTGTAGTAATTTCATAGGATTGGACATTGTAAAGTTTTTTATATTATTAATTAAGCTAAACAATCCCCTACTTCCATTTTGAAGCAGTCAACTTTCAATTAATTTGTATTAAAGTTTAAACATGGGTTCCTAAATTTATAGAATTGACAATCTTTACATTGAATAGAAATTCTCTTATTTTTTGAATTACAGTTAACTAATTGAACCCCCATACATTCTTAAGTTGTTCACTTTCAGTTATTAGTTACTCATGAACACCCCAATGCAGTACCGGTTAAATCGCTGCATTTGTGGGATTTATGACATTTGAAATCAGTTTTTTTTTCTTTTTCAGCTGATCGTTTTCATTGTTTTTATACCACGTGATCGGCGAAGCCACCACAGGAGCGTATTGTCCAATTGTGGGTGTATTTTTAGGACTGAACACATTTGAAATTATTTTTTATTGGATTTCTACTGCATTAATGGGACTTATGAATTTCATCACCCATTTTTTTAACAGTCAGGCTTCATTCGTTTTACATTATTTTCTTGCAATGCCTCCCCCTTTCCTCATAGTTCTGTTTAAAATTGCTGCAATTATGATGTTGATAATTGTCCATTCTTAAGTAATTCAGTTTCATTTACTTGCCCTTTTTCTTATTTGTGATCAGAGTAAATTTTGCACTGTTGAATCCCCATCCACTCTTGTTAAGATTAATGCATTTATTGCATGGATCGTGATGTTTGAAGTTTTTCATTTGTTTGCAGTTTGCTTGCATTTGTATTGCATCATAGTTTACTTACAAATCCCCTGCCCCCATCCATGACAACTCTTGTTAATGCCAATGATTTGGACCATAGGGGCACAATTTGTACTGCAATAATTTTTTATACTCCTGCTTGAGTTTCAGATTTGTTGAGTGCTACTCCAGCCTGCATGAGCATCAACTGACCCTGAACAGTTACAAGGCAGAACACTGACAATAAACACCAGTACCTCTTGACAGCTAACCTCTAACAAGTCAGCTAGCTTGGGCTTTTCAATGTAGACGAGGTAAGTAAATGAAGTCTGATTAGGCCCTACCAACATTCTATACTTAAGTAACTGTTTGACTTGCACTTAACATAAGTCAGTCAGATCTGCAATTGAGTTTACGATGGTATTTTATACTACACTTGCACCTTAACTCTGCACCATAACTCTGCACTTCAACAAGCTTACTAATATTAACCTCCTTCCTTGCACATTTTCATCATTCATTCCATCTTCTAATACCACAAGATCATACCACAACACCAACTAATGTTTTTCTCCCTCTGGAAAAACCAAACACTTTTGATCTCAGACTGTGCTTGGTGTTCATATGTGGGTTGATGTGGTTGATGTGGCTGGCTGCCTAAGGCATCCTCGAATGCCTGCAGCTCGAACACGTGTAGCGGCATCCTTCGCAATTCAGCTTCTCAGCTGCCAGTAAGGATAATTAGCCTCTCAAATTATTCTTGTTATTATTATTTGAATAGAAATTAAATTTCGACTTTGTGTTTCTATTTCGTTTGATTACTGCCATATGATGATATGCTACACCATCACCTCTGAGAGAGTGCCAAGATAACACCAGATGATGGAAGGGTGATTGAAGATGCATTGCAGTTGAATGCTGTCAGTTCTAGCAGGTAGGTTAAATGCATCAAGTCCATTTGAATTAGAGTTATGCAAGCATTTTGTAACTTGTAAAACAAGTTTACTTAGTTTTGTTGAACTAGCTTTCATCCAAACTTGAAGTTCCTAAAGATTCAAGTGATCTAAAGAGGAAAATTTATGCAAGGAGTGTTTTCAAAGGAGCCAGTTACTTGTGTTCACTCTATACTTTTGAATGTATATTTGATTCAATTAAAGTTGCTTTCAGGAGAATGAATGCTGAACCATCTACCTGTGAAAGAGGATTGAGATGTCATTGGACCTATGGATATTTTGTAGTCAGGGGGGCTACAGGTAAATTCATCTAACCTAAGAGGTAAATAACCTTTTTCAGAAATATCTATAAATGTATTGTGTTCACCTCGCATTAGTGATACAAGCATTTTGTAACCCTTAAAACAATGGGAGACTTTTGAGACGATAGCGGGCATCCCACAGACCGGTCCTTTTCCATTGTTTTCATCGCTGAGAACACTGGAAAAGGAACGGTCTGTGGGACGCCTGCTATCGTCTCAAAAGTCTCCCATTGTCTTGGTTTTGTTGAGACATCATCCAAACTTGAAATTTCTAAAAAAGCAAGTAATCTGAAGGGCATTTGTTCTTTGGGGGGGGGGTGTTTCCAAAGTGTTTAAAAAGTAAATTCAGGTAAATTTCAAGTAAATGATTTCTATATCCCAGGTTCTCAGGACGAATCAATGATGCAATACTCTGCTGGTAACATGGATCTTGGAAACTTGAGTAATTCCTCAGTAGGAGGAGAACGACATGTCTTGCATCTACTCAACACCAGATTTGAAACTTGAATGTAACATTTACTACAGGCTGTTATTAGTTCCTGAGCAATCTTTACTGAAGAAAGCTTAGTTAAATTGACAATATCTACATAACCTGCTGTTTGTGCATTGTTCATATAGTTCTTGATTGTTTTCATTTTCCCCAGATTGCAGTGATGAAATTGCTCTGATGTTATATTTTTGTGGACATTGAAGGAAGAGTTGTAAGGTATTTCCAGTAGGACATTAAGTCACTGGTAGTCATTCATCACCAGATTATAGTCTGGACATCTAAGGTAAAATCTTGAAGTTTTAAGTTCCATCAACTGAATACTTTGCAGTTTCAAATTCTAAGAGATTTATTGTGTGTTTCAAACATTTCCATGTGAAGCATGCACTTATCCACTCTTCCTGGTACATTTAATTTTTGCACACATACATAAATATGAGGAAACTATTCCAGTAGTGTGTAAATAATTGGCTAAAGCATAAATCCAATGCAATTCTTGTCAGTAGATGCACTTTGTGAAGTTTTCCTCAAAAGGAAGATGAATTTCAGTAGTAACAAAAGCAAATTAAACCAATCTCAGTGCTACAGTTTTGACTTTTAAATTAGAAACCTTTATATTCCTAAGTACTGCTTGAAATCTTCAGTTATAAGAGCATTAATATCAAAACAGCTACTTGTTTCACCATCCTTGCTCTTTTCAGAGCCTCCATAACTCTTAATGATGTGTATTGTTTGTTTGGTTTCTTTTTGGTTATCATGACAGAGATACTTGCTGAACCATCTTCATGTGAGCGAGGGCCAAGATGTTATCAGATTCACGGTTGTCTTGGAATCAGATGATGCAGGTAGATCTAGTTTATAGTGTAATCTTTATCAGGAGGTCTACAACTTTAAAATGTCCGCAAGGGCATCGTGTCCCACTTTATAAATTGTGTGGTTCAAGTATTTTGATACTTGTAAAAAAAGGAATTTATGGGATTTTTAAAGCAAAGATGTCCTTTTCATAATCTTTGAAATATAGTGATTTCTGAACATGAATTTACATCTCCATTTTGTAACAGGTTGGTATGAGGTTTGGCTGTGATGTAAAGCTCTGCTGTCAACCATGAGCACAAATGGAATCACATTGAAGGGTAGAGTGACTTTTTGATATTAACATGTTCATTTTCTCATCCCATTTTAATGATTTGAATATAAACTCTCATGAAAGGTTTTATGTATGTTGAAAAATCTAGGCCAGTCTTTAGAAGATTTCAAACAAAATGTGATGTTCAAATTGCCTCATGTGAGACTGATGATGGTACTGATCTACCTTTGTATTCTGAGATCAACTTTGTAATTATCATTGTGTAGATTGTCATGATGAATCACTGGGATACAGTTTGCTGCTTTCAACATGGACCAAGAGGACATCGTTGGAGGTGTGTCAAGGAGTGAGGAGAATCGGTTGTAACATCTACTCGTCAACAGTTTGAGGAATGGCAGTTCAAGGTAAATTCTTATGTGGAAGTTGTTGAAGGTAACATTTTGCATTGTATTAAATGCATTGTTTTCACCTCACATTAGTTATACAAGCATTTTGTAACCCGTAAAACAATTGTCTTGGTTTTGTTGAGAAATCATCCAAACTTCAAATTTCTAAAGAAGCAAGTAATCTGAATAAGAGCATTTGTTCTTTGGGGGGGGGTGTTTCCAAAGTGTTTAAAAAGTAATATTAGGTAAATTTCAAGTAAATGATTTCTATATCCCAGGTTCTCTGGACGAATCAATGATGGAATACTCTGCTGGTAACATGGATCTTGGAAACTTGAGTAATTCCTCAGTAGAAGGAGAACGACATGTCTTGCACCTACTCAACACCAGAATTGAAACTTGAATGTAAGATCTACTACAGGTTATTTCCTGAGCAATCTTTACTAAGTAGACTTTTTCTCAATCACATTTGCTAATGATAGTTGATCTTCCTTTGAATGGTGTAATGTGCGGTTTATAAGACCCTGAAGAAAGTATCAAGCGAGTTAAATTGACAATATCTATATAATCTGCTGTTTGTGCATTGTTCATATAGTTCTTGATTGTTTTCATTTCGCCCAGATTGCAGTGATGAAATTGCTCTGATGTTATGTTTTTCTGTGGACATTGACGGAGAAGTTGTAAGGTATTTGCAGTAGGACATTAAGTCACTGGTAGCCATTCATCACCAGATTATAGTCTGGACATCTAAGGTAAAATCTTGAAGTTTTGAATTACATCAATTGAATACTTTGCAGTTTCAAATTCTAAGAGATGTATTGTGTGTTTCAAACATTTCCATGTGAAGCATGCACTTATCCACTCTTCCTGGTACATTTAATTTTTGCACACATACATAAATATGAGGAAACTAGTCCAGTAGTGTGTAAATGGTTGGCTAAAGCATAAATCCAATGCAATTCTTGTCAGTAGATGCACTTTGTGAAGTTTTCCTCAAAAGGAAGTTGAATCTCAGTAGTAATAAAAGCAAATTAAACCAATCCATGTGCTACAGTTTTGACTTTTAAATTAAAAACCCTTCTATTCCTAAGTACTGCTTGAAATCTTTAGTTATAAGAGCATTAATATCAAAACAGCTACTTGTTTCACCATCCTTGCTCTTTTCAGAGCCTCCATAACTCTTGATGATGCGTATTGTTTGTTTGGTATCTTTTTGATTATCATGACAGAGATACTTGCTGAACCATCTTCATGTGAGCGAGGGCCAAGATGTTATCAGATTCACGTTTGTCTTGGAATCAGATGATGCAGGTAGATCTAGTTTATAGTGTAATCTTTATCAGGAGGTCTACAACTTTAAAATGTCTGCAAGGGCATCATGTCTCACTTTATAAATTGTGGGGTTCAAGTGATTTGATACTTGTAAAAAAAGGAATTTCTGGGATTTTTAAAGCGAAGATGTCCTTTTCATAATCTTTGAAATATAGTGATTTCTGAACATGAATTTACATCTCTATTTTGTAACAGATTGGTATGAGGTTTGGCTGTGATGTAAAGCTCTGCTGTCAACCATGAAACACCAATGGAATCACATTGAAGGGTAGAGTGAATTCTTGATATTAACTTGTACATCTACTCGTCCCATTTTAATGATTTGAATATAAACTCTCATATGAAAGGTTTTATGTATGTTGAAAAATCTAGGCCAGTCTTTAGAAGATTTCAAACAAAATGTGATGTTCAAATTACCTCATGTGAGACTGATGATGGTACTGATCTACCTTTGTATTCTGAGATCAACTTTGTTATTATCATTGTGTAGATTGTGATGATGAATCACTGGGATACAGTTTGCTGCTTTCAACATGGACCAAGAGGACATCGTTGGAGGTGTGTCAAGGAGTGAGGAGAATCGGTTGTAACATCTACTTATCAACAGTTTGAGGAATGGCATTTCAAGGTAAATTCTTTTGTGGAAGTTGTTGATGGTAACATTTGCATTGTATTAAATGCATTGCTTTCACCTCGCATTAGTTATACAAGCATTTTGTAACCCGTAAAACAATTGTCTTGGTTTTGTTGAGATATCATCCAAACTTCAAATTTCTAAAGAAGCAAGTAATCTGAATAAGAGCATTTGTTCTTGTTGGTGGGGGTGTTTCCAAAGTGTTTAAAAAGTATTATTAGGTAAATTTCAAGTAAATGATTTCTATATCCCAGGTTCTCAGGACGAATTAATGATGCAATACTTTGCTGGTAACATGGATCTTGGAAACTTGAGTAATTCCTCAGTAGAAGGAGAACGACATGTCTTGCATCTACTCAACACCAGAATTGAAACTTGAATGTAAGATCTACTACAGGTTTTTTCCTGAGCAATCTTTACTAAGTAGACTTTTTTTCAATCACATTTGCTAATGATTGTTGATCTTCCTTTGAATGGTGTAATGTGCATTTTTTAAGATCCTGAAGAAAGTATCAACCAAGTTAAATTGACAATATCTACATAATCTGCTGTTTATGCATTGTTCATATAGTTCTTGATTGTTTTCATTTTGCCCAGATTGCAGTGATGAAATAGCTCTGATGTTATGTTTTTCTGTGGACATTGAAGGAAGAGTTGTAAGGTATTTGCAGTAGGACATTAAGTCACTGGTAGCCGTTCATCACCAGATTATAGTCTGGACATCTAAGGTAAAATCTTGAAGTTTTAAATTCCATCAACTGAATACTTTGCATTTCAAATTCTAAGAGATGTATTGTGTGTTTCAAACATTTCCATGTGAAGCATGCACTTATCCACTCTTCCTGGTACATTTAATTTTTGCACACATACATAAATATGAGGAAACTAGTCCAGTAGTGTGTAAATAATTGGCTAAAGCATAAATCCAAGGCAATTCTTGTCAGTAGATGCACTTTGTGAAGTTTTCCTCAAAAGGAAGTTGAATCCCAGTAGAAATAAAAGCAAATTAAACCAATCCATGTGCTACAGTTTTAACACTGAAATTAGAAACCCTTCTATTCCTAAGTTCTGCTTGAAATCTTCAGTTATAAGAGCATTAATATCAAAACAGCCACTTGTTTCAACATCCTTGCTCTTTTCAGAGCCTCCATAACTCGTGATGATGCGTATTGTTTGTTTGGTTTCTTTTTGGTTATCATGACAGATACTTGCTGAACCATCTTCATGTGAGCGAGGGTCAAGATGTTATCAGATTCACGGTTGTCTTGGAATCAGATGATGCAGGTAGATCTAGTTTATAGTGTAATCTCTATCAGGAGGTCTACAACTTTAAAATGTCTGCAAGGGCATCGTGTCTCACTTTATAAATTGTGTGGTTCAAGTATTTTGATACTTGTAAAAAAAAAAGAGGAATTTCTGGGATTTTCAAAGCGAAGATGTCCTTTTCATAATCCTTGAAATACAGTGATTTCTGAACATGAATTTACATCTCCATTTTGTAACAGTTTGGTATGAGGTTTGGCTGTGATGTATAGCTCTGCTGTCAACCATGAAACACTAATGGAATCACATTGAAGGGTAGAGTGAATTTTTGATATTAACATGTACATCTACTCGTCCCATTTTAATGATTTGAATATAAACTCTTATATGAAAGGTTTTATGTATATTGAAAAATCTAGGCCAGTCTTTAGAAGATTTCAAACAAAATGTGATGTTCAAATTACCTCATGTGAGACTGATGATGATATTGATCTACCTTTGTATTCTGAGATCAACTTTGTTATTATCATTGTGTAGATTGTCATGATGAATCACTGGGATACAGTTTGCTGCTTTCAACATGGACCAAGAGGACATCGTTGGAGGTGTGTCAAGGAGTGAGGAGAATCAGTTGTAACATCTACTCAACAACAGCTTGAGGAATGGCATTTCAAGGTAAATTCTTTTGAGGAAGTTGTTGAAGGTAACATTTGCATTGTATTAAATGCATTGTTTTCACCTCGCATTAGTTATACAAACATTTTGTAACCCGTAAAACAATTGTCTTGGTTTTGTTGAGATATCATCCAAACTTCAAATTTCTATAGAGCAAGTAATCTGAATAAGAGCATTTGTTCTTTGGGGGGGGATGTTTCCAAAGTGTTTAAAAAGTAATACTAGGTAAATTTCAAGTAAATGATTTCTATATCCCAGGTTCTCAGGACGAATCAATGATGCATTACTCTGCTGGTAACATGGATCTTGGAAACTTGAGTAATTCCTCAGGAGGAGAACGACATGTCTTGCATCTACTCAACACCAGAATTGAAACTTGAATGTAAGATCTACAGGTTATATCCTGAGCAATCTTTACTAAGTAGACTTTTTCTCAATCACATTTGCTAATGATAGTTGATCTTCCTTTGAATGGTGAAATGTGCATTTTTTAAGATCCTGAAGAAAGTATCTGCTTAACTAAATTGACAATATCTACATAACCTGCTGTTTGTGCATTGTTCATATAGTTCTTGATTGTTTTCATTTTACCCAGATTGCAGTGATGAATTGCTCTGATGTTATGTTTTTCTGTGGACATTGACGGAGAAGTTGTAAGGTATTTGCAGTAGGACATTAAGTCACTGGTAGCCGTTCATCACCAGATTATAGTCTGGACATCTAAGGTAAAATCTTGAAGTTTTAAGTTCCATCAACTGAATACTTTGCAGTTTCAAATTCTAAGAGATGTATTTTGTATTTCAAACATTTCCATGTGAAGCATGCACTTATCCACTCTTCTTGGTATATTTAATTTTTGCACACATACATAATTATGAGGAAACTAGTCCAGCAGTGTGTAAATGGTTGGCTAAAGCATAAATCCAAGGCAATTCTTGTCAGTAGATGCACTTTGTGAAGTTTTCCTCAAAAGGAAGTTGAATCTCAGTAGTAATAAAAGCAAATTAAACCAATCTCAGTGCTACAGTTTTGACATTTAAATTAGAAACCCTTCTATTCCTAAGTACTGCTTGAAATCTTCAGTCATAAGAGCATTAATATCAAAACAGCTACTCGTTTCACCATCCTTGCTCTTTTCAGAGCCTCCATAACTCTTGATGATGCGTATTGTTTGTTTGGTTTCTTTTTGATTATCATGACAGAGATACTTGCTGAACCATCTTCATGTGAGCGAGGGCCAAGATGTTATGAGATTCATGTTTGTCTTGGAATCAGATGATGCAGGTAGATCTAGTTTATAGTGTAATCTCTATCAGGAGGTCTACAACTTTAAAATGTCTGCAAGGACATCGTGTCTCACTTTATAAGTTGTGTAGTTCAAGTATTTTGATACTTGTAAAAAAAAAATTCTGGGATTTTTAAAGCGAAGATGTCCTTTTCATAATCCTAGAAATACAGTGATTTCTGAACATGAATTTACATCTCCATCTTTTAACAGGTTGGTATGAGGTTTGGCTGTGATGTAAAGCTCTGCTGTCAACCATGAAACACTGATGGAATCACATTGAAGGGTAGAGTGAATTTTTGATATTAACATGTTCATCTACTCGTCCCATTTTAATGATCTGAATATAAACTCTCATATGAAATGTTTGATGTATGTTGAAAAATCTAGGCCAGTCTTTAGAAGATTTCAAACAAAATGTGATGTTCAAATTGCCTCATGTGAGACTGATGATGATATTGATCTACCTTTGTATTCTGAGATCAACTTTGTTATTATCATTGTGTAGATTGTCATGATGAATCACTGGGATACAGTTTGCTGCTTTCAACATGGACCAAGAGGACATCGTTGGAGGTGTGTCAAGGAGTGAGGAGAAATCAGTTGTAACATCTACTCAACAAGAGCTTGAGGAATGGCATTTCAAGGTAAATTCTTTTGAGGAAGTTGTCGAAGGTAACATGCATAACTTTTGGATATAAGTTTTAATGTCTGACGTTCAAGACCATTCTTTAGCAATCAAAAATTGGCTAATTTTCCAATGTGAGAATTCATTGCCTAGAAGGGGTGATAATGGTGTTATTATTGGATATTGTCATTTTGAAGATCTGTGATTTTATTGAATTTTTTTTTCAAATGAGAAAGAATAAGATTGACTAAATTTAATTTCAGAGACTTATTTACTATTTTCACCAAGTTGTTCAACCAATGTTGACTTGTATGTTTATAAAACTTGATTTCGTCCAGAGTGTCAAGAGGAATCGCTCTGATGTCTGCGCTCCACCGTCAACATGGACCATGAAGACATCAGTAGAGGTGCGGCTTGATAAAAGGAAATGACAAATATCTAGTCGAAGTATGGAATTTCAAGGTAAAATTTTGTTTAGCTCAGCTCAATACTTATGCAGCTTCAGAATAATTATGCCTTGTGGTGTATAACCCAACAATGTAAAAAAATTCTGCATCTTTTCAATAATTTTCATGGAAGAATTTATCATTTGAGGAAAGCATTATTCCATAATATGTGGATCTGACAGCTACAATGTAGATGTAGTACAATAGTAACAATGTAGTAAGGTTTGTGTTAAGACCATGTACTCGAAAATCTCTGCCAGCTGACCAGATTCTATCTCCACCAAGTTCAAAATCCTAGCAGTACAATTCTTGTATGCCAAAAAAGGTTTCTCAGTATTGGCCTTTGTAATCCCAAAGAAGTGAAGATAAAATTAAGTTAATTTGAATAAGGACAAACAACACCAAAACTAAACTATCTTTCTAGTCTTTAAGGACAACCTCATATGTGTACATATCAAAACAAGGAGTTGCAACACCATTTGCTCTTTTCAGAGCCTTCCGTCTAAACTTTGTGAGATAATGATGCCATGCCTTCATAAACTTGCCCTTCATTGTCAGTTCTTGATCTAAGATGTTTTTCTGTTTTGTTTTTTTCTTCTGATATACGGTGGTGAGGATTGCTGATTTAACTAACTGTGAGCGAGGACCAGGATGGCATCTCATCCAGGAATGTCTTGCAGTCAGTTACTACAGGTATATTAGGTTTACAAAATCTTCGTCACTAATTTTGTTTCAATGTTGTAGTTGTTTGAAGTTTTGCAACATGTAAAACTGCCAACTATACTTTGACAGATATCATTCAATTTTAATATTTTTAAAGATTTAAGAAGTTTCAATAGTTCGTCAAAGCATTTTTCTTTGTGGGGGAAGTTGAAAGCTGTTCTGAGGGATTTTTCAATGTGTTTCATTTTCGTTGTATCAAAGGTTATCATCTGGGACTTGCTGTGATGTAAAGCTCCGCTGTCAACATGGACGCTGTGAAGTTGCTGATGGAGTCTTGTCAGAGGGTCAGGAGAAGAAGAGTGGAAGTTGTAAGTATGATCGCTTGAAAAGTTGAGGAATTTACAGAGGTTTTATTTGATTCTGAAAGTTTTTACACAATGTTAAAATTCTTCACAATTGATAGTATAATATAGTAGTGTTAAAAACTAACATTAAGCGTCCAATGCAAACACTCCGTAAAAGTTGGGGAGGTATAGCCTTCTGCTCTACCAGCCAGGCTTCTGATGGATGATACCCGAGCCTACATCCCCATGGACTGTAAAGGGGGTTACCCTGTTTCAGCCCCAGGAGTAGGTGGCAACGGCCCCTGGAAAAAACAGTTGATCTATAGCCAACACCTCGAGTGGCTTACTGGCCTTGTGTGTCTGGTGACTTCCATTAAAAAAACTCTGAAGACCTAAACCTTAATTCACAGTTTAAAAATTCTGTATACAGTGAAGGTTTAAATCATGTTGACTAAATTTAAACTTTGGAGACTTCATTTTCATCCAATGTTGACCTGTATGCATATCTTGATTATATACAGATGGTCAAGATGAGTTGCTCTGATGCAGCGCTCCTCCATCAACGTGGACCATGAAGACATCAATGGAGGTGTGTTTTTGTAAAGAGGAAATTACATCTAAGTATGGAATTTTATGGTAAGATCTTTTCACCTTAACTCAATACTTATGCAGCTTCAGAAATATCTTAAGGTGTAGAATCCAAAGATGCAAAATCTTTTCAATAATCAAGTACTCGGTACTTGAGGAAATCATGGTACCATAGTATATAGATATGAAAGCTAAAATATAGATCTCGGATGTGCATCATAGAGCAATCCTCATCTGCAGTACTTATACAGCCTGCAGCATCAGAGTCCAGCTTTCTCTTGAAGATGATCAGAGCATACTGATCGAAACAATAATATATTACACCACTGGTTCTTTTCGGAACCACCACAACTCACAGTAAGAGATTTTAGATGTACATAGTTGTACCGCAAAGTAAACTTACTAGATTATATCTCCACCAAGTATCAAATCTTACTAGTACGATTCTTATTTGCCAAATATTGTTTAAAAGCTTGTTTGCCAAAAATGCTTCAAAGTTTGCCAATTTAAATAAAAGTTTTCCCTAAGAAGTAAAGGGATAAAATGAAATTGATTTGATTAAGAACATTATAACATTACTAAATTGATATTTCTAGTCTCAAGTACAACTTAAAACTTCAAAAATCATGGTGCATGTATACCTTTATTAATTGTCAGTTTGTTTTTGTTTCCTTGTGGTATTCGATGCTGATGACTGCCGAACAAACTTACCTGTGAGCGAGGATCTGGATGGCTTATCCAGGGATGTTCTGCAGTCCGTTGCTGCCGGTATATTAAGTTTACATAATCTTTGTTACTAGTTTTGTTTCAGTTTTGTAAGTGTTTTGCATCTTGTGAAACAGCCAGCTGTACTTTTATAGATGTCATTAATCGTAATAGTTTTAAAGATTCACAACATTTTAGTAAAGTTTATCAAAGTACATTATGGGAGATTTTAAGTCAGCAATCTGCAGTTTTTCGACATGTCTTCATTTTTGTTGTATAAAAGGTTATCATCTGTGAAATGCCTTGATGTGAGCTTCGCTGTCAACATGGACGCAGTGAAGTTGCTGATGGAGTCTTGTCAGAGGGTCAGGAGAATGACGTCCTTGTACTTGGGTCTAATCATCACAAAGATGAAGAGTGGAAGCTGTAGGTATGATTGCTTCCAAAGTTGAAAAATTTAAAGAGGTTTTATTTGATTCTGAAAGTTTTTACATAATGTTAGATTTCCTCATTGATAGTAAATTACGCTAGTGTTAGAAAAAAAGTATTAAGTGTCAGTTGCGAAACATTTTAGAAGAAACTGGTGTTGTATATGCAACCAATTGATTATTAGTTTGTGAATGAAAGAATGTTTAAAAATTATTATTACAGATAACTTTTTTGTCTCTGCTCAGCATCCTCATGAACTGACTGGTGTTACTGCTTGAAATAACAAATGGTGAAGCCATACATTTGGGAAAGCAGTGTGTTCTTTCATAAGGTATTTAAACAATGTTTGCAAACTGTTATCTTAAATTTGAAGACAGCCATGATTGTGTCTCTGTAAACTGATAGGTCTTAACCTATGCATAACTTAGATGGAAAATTTTTGATGATTTGGTTTTAAAGGTTTTGAGATAAGAGATTATTGTTTGAATCATGTTCAATTTTTACCTGTAAAGATTCGTAAAGTCTATAAATTCAATGTACAAGTCTTGTTAAAGAATCGTTAACCTGAAATTATGCTTGTGTTTTTTTTCTTTTCTTTTTTATCACTTGTTAAGTGATAAGAATTAGATCATTGGATGAACGCAGCCCTATAGTTTGAGGTTTGTCAAGGCAAGGTTCCATTCTGTCATCTGCAGTGCTAATGCAACTATTGCCTCACCAACATATTTCTCAAGGAGGACTGTGCCTTCGCGATGATTACCCTCCATCAATTTTATCAGTGAAGTTCTTCATGACACAGTAAATTGTTGGATTGGACACTTGTGAACACCAAAACTCTTGGATTTACTCCGCGAATGTAAACTGCCTGCTGAATTAATTATATTGTAGTTATTGTTTGATTGGAAAAACTTCCGGATTGACATTAGTGAGACCAACTATTTGACTTGCCGGAGCATGTGAGTTTTTTTGAGGTTGTCAATTCGAACAAATCTTCTCAGGGATCATCACTCGTGCAACTTAGAATTTTGATCTGCAGCAAGAATGGATTCCCACAATGAACTTTGGTATTTTTACGCATTAAAGTGTTATATCAAACAAAACCCATTTTACGTTTTTGGAAGAGCAGAGGACAGTAATTATTCCTTTGTTCAAAAATTGTCAACTTGCGTGTAATGAGGTACTTCATTACAAGTAAGTTGACCGAATACATGTACATGTATTCACATGAAAGATTGCATGTTTGTAATGAGGTACTTCATTACACTCATGCAATAATATCATACTTGCAATGAAGTACCTCATTGCAAGTATGCATTAGTTTCATGCATGTAATGAAGTACCTCATTACAGGCATGAAACACTTGACAATAATTTGTAATGTAATGGGTCATTACAATTATAAAGACCACAAGCTTGTGTGTTTGGGTGCTTGTTATTACAAAGTTAAATTGTTTTATTACTATCAGTAAGTACCGGTACTTTAATAAGGTGCAATGAAGCATGCAGTTGTAATGGTTTATGTGTATCTGTAGTTCATAAGTATAGTTAACATTGAGCGCTCATTACCAAGTATTTATGCCATAACTTTTTTAGTTGAAGTATTTGAATTGCATTACAAGTACAGCAGATAGATTACAAATATCCTTTGGTTTAAATGTTCAATTTCTCTTGCCTGGTAGTTGAACATATTCATGTAAGGCTTATAGTGTGAAATAAATGCATACTACAGTGTGTTGATTATGTGAAACAAAAAGCAATTGTGTCCTGAAGAAAGAACATTGTATTGTAGTGTCCCCTGTCAAGTGTACAAATGCCCAATTGTCCTTTCCTCATTGTCCATGTCCTTTGTCCCCATTGTGTCCATTTTGTCCAATGTGTCCATTGTCCCCATGGTGTCCATTGTTTTAATTGTATCTATTGTGTCCATTGTTTTAATTCTATCAATCGAAGGACGAAGTACTATAGTGTGTTGATTATGTGAAACAAAAAGCAATTGTGTCCTGAAGAAAGAACATTGTGTTGTCGTGTGTCCCCCCCCTGTACATATCCCGGATTGTCCATTCCTCATTGTCCATGTCCTTTGTCCCCATTTTGTCAGTGTCCATTGTCCTCATGGTGTTCATTGTTTCCATTTGTTTCATTGTTTTAATTATATCTATTGTGTCCATTGTTTTAAATTATCCATTGTTTTAATTCTATCAATCGAAGGACGAAGTACTATAGTGTGATGATTATGTCAAACAAAAAGCAATTGTGTCCTGAAGAAAGAACATTGTATTGTAGTGTCCCCCTGTCCAAATCCCCAATTGTCCATTCCTCACTGTCCATTGTGCATGTCCTTTGTCCCCATTGTGTCCATTGTGTTCATTGTCCACATGGTGTCCACTGTATCCATTGTGTCATTGTTTCCATTGTGTCCATTGTCCCTATTGGGTCATTGTTTCCATTGTGTCATTGTTTCCATTGTCCACTTGGTGTCCATTGTCCCAGTTGTTTCCAATGTGTCATTGTTTCCATTGTGTCCATTGTCCCCATTGTCATTGTTTCCATTGTCCACATGGTGTCCATTGTTTCCATTGTGTCATTGTTTCCATTGTGTCCATTGTCCCCGGCGTGTCCATTATGTCATGGTGTCCATTGTTTCCATCCATTGTTTTAATTGTATCCATTGTGTCCATTATTTTAATTCTATCTATTTTATTTCTATTAATCGAAGGACGAAGGACGAAGGACGAAGGACGAAGGACGAAGGACGAAGGACGAAGGACGAAGGACGAAGGACGAAGGACGAAGGACGAAGGACGAAGGACGAAGGACGAAGGACGAAGGACGAAGGACGAAGGACGAAGGACGAAGGACGAAGGACGAAGGACGAAGGACGAAGGACGAAGGACGAAGGACGAAGGACGAAGGACGAAGGACGAAGGACGAAGGACGAAGGACGAAGGACGAAGGACGAAGGACGAAGGACGAAGGACGAAAGGACGAAGGACGAAGGACGAAGGACGAAGGACGAAGGACGAAGGACGAAGGACGAAGGACGAAGGACGAAGGACGAAGGACGAAGGACGAAGGACGAAGGACGAAGGACGAAGGACGAAGGACGAAGGACGAAGGACAAAGGACAAAGGACAAAGGACGAAGGACGAAGGACGAAGGACGAAGGACGAAGGACGAAGGACGAAGGACGAAGGACGAAGGACGAAGGACGAAGGACGAAGGACGAAGGACGAAGGACGAAGGACGAAGGACGAAGGACGAAGGACGAAGGACGAAGGACGAAGGACGAAGGACGAAGGACGAAGGACGAAGGACGAAGGACGAAGGACGAAGGACGAAGGACGAAGGGACGAAGGACGAAGGACGAAGGACGAAGGACGAAGGACGAAGGACGAAGGACGAAGGACGAAGGACGAAGGACGAAGGACGAAGGACGAAGGACGAAGGACGAAGGACGAAGGACGAAGGACGAAGGACGAAGGACGAAGGACGAAGGACGAAGGACGAAGGACGAAGGACGAAGGACGAAGGACGAAGGACGAAGGACGAAGGACGAAGGACGAAGGACGAAGGACGAAGGACGAAGGACGAAGGACGAAGGACGAAGGACGAAGGACGAAGGACGAAGGACGAAGGACGAAGGACGAAGGACGAAGGACGAAGGACGAAGGACGAAGGACGAAGGACGAAGGACGAAGGACGAAGGACGAAGGACGAAGGACGAAGGACGAAGGACGAAGGACGAAGGACGAAGGACGAAGGACGAAGGACGAAGGACGAAGGACGAAGGACGAAGGACGAAGGACAAAGGACGAAGGACGAAGGACGAAGGACGAAGGACGAAGGACGAAGGACGAAGGACGAAGGACGAAGGACGAAGGACGAAGGACGAAGGACGAAGGACGAAGGACGAAGGACGAAGGACGAAGGACGAAGGACGAAGGACGAAGGACGAAGGACGAAGGACGAAGGACGAAGGACGAAGGACGAAGGACGAAGGACGAAGGACGAAGGACGAAGGACGAAGGACGAAGGACGAAGGACGAAGGACGAAGGACGAAGGACGAAGGACGAAGGACGAAGGACGAAGGACGAAGGACGAAGGACGAAGGACGAAGGACGAAGGACGAAGGACGAAGGACGAAGGACGAAGGACGAAGGACGAAGGACGAAGGACGAAGGACGAAGGACGAAGGACGAAGGACGAAGGACGAAGGACGAAGGACGAAGGACGAAGGACGAAGGACGAAGGACGAAGGACGAAGGACGAAGGACGAAGGACGAAGGACGAAGGACGAAGGACGAAGGACGAAGGACGAAGGACGAAGGACGAAGGACGAAGGACGAAGGACGAAGGACGAAGGACGAAGGACGAAGGACGAAGGACGAAGGACGAAGGACGAAGGACGAAGGACGAAGGACGAAGGACGAAGGACGAAGGACGAAGGACGAAGGACGAAGGACGAAGGACGAAGGACGAAGGACGAAGGACGAAGGACGAAGGACGAAGGACGAAGGACGAAGGACGAAGGACGAAGGACGAAGGACGAAGGACGAAGGACGAAGGACGAAGGACGAAGGACGAAGGACGAAGGACGAAGGACGAAGGACGAAGGACGAAGGACGAAGGACGAAGGACGAAGGACGAAGGACGAAGGACGAAGGACGAAGGACGAAGGACGAAGGACGAAGGACGAAGGACGAAGGACGAAGGACGAAGGACGAAGGACGAAGGACGAAGGACGAAGGACGAAGGACGAAGGACGAAGGACGAAGGACGAAGGACGAAGGACGAAGGACGAAGGACGAAGGACGAAGGACGAAGGACGAAGGACGAAGGACGAAGGACGAAGGACGAAGGACGAAGGACGAAGGACGAAGGACGAAGGACGAAGGACGAAGGACGAAGGACGAAGGACGAAGGACGAAGGACGAAGGACGAAGGACGAAGGACGAAGGACGAAGGACGAAGGACGAAGGACGAAGGACGAAGGACGAAGGACGAAGGACGAAGGACGAAGGACGAAGGACGAAGGACGAAGGACGAAGGACGAAGGACGAAGGACGAAGGACGAAGGACGAAGGACGAAGGACGAAGGACGAAGGACGAAGGACGAAGGACGAAGGACGAAGGACGAAGGACGAAGGACGAAGGACGAAGGACGAAGGACGAAGGACGAAGGACGAAGGACGAAGGACGAAGGACGAAGGACGAAGGACGAAGGACGAAGGACGAAGGACGAAGGACGAAGGACGAAGGACGAAGGACGAAGGACGAAGGACGAAGGACGAAGGACGAAGGACGAAGGACGAAGGACGAAGGACAAAGGACAAAGGACAAAGGACAAAGGACAAAGGACAAAGGACAAAGGACAAAGGACAAAGGACAAAGGACAAAGGACAAAGGACAAAGGACAAAGGACAAAGGACAAAGGACAAAGGACAAAGGACAAAGGACAAAGGACAAAGGACAAAGGACAAAGGACAAAGGACAAAGGACAAAGGACAAAGGACAAAGGACAAAGGACAAAGGACAAAGGACAAAGGACAAAGGACAAAGGACAAAGGACAAAGGACAAAGGACAAAGGACAAAGGACAAAGGACAAAGGACAAAGGACAAAGGACAAAGGACAAAGGACAAAGGACAAAGGACAAAGGACAAAGGACAAAGGACAAAGGACAAAGGACAAAGGACAAAGGACAAAGGACAAAGGACAAAGGACAAAGGACAAAGGACAAAGGACAAAGGACAAAGGACAAAGGACAAAGGACAAAGGACAAAGGACAAAGGACAAAGGACAAAGGACAAAGGACAAAGGACAAAGGACAAAGGACAAAGGACAAAGGACAAAGGACAAAGGACAAAGGACAAAGGACAAAGGACAAAGGACAAAGGACAAAGGACAAAGGACAAAGGACAAAGGACAAAGGACAAAGGACAAAGGACAAAGGACAAAGGACAAAGGACAAAGGACAAAGGACAAAGGACAAAGGACAAAGGACAAAGGACAAAGGACAAAGGACAAAGGACAAAGGACAAAGGACAAAGGACAAAGGACAAAGGACAAAGGACAAAGGACAAAGGACAAAGGACAAAGGACAAAGGACAAAGGACAAAGGACAAAGGACAAAGGACAAAGGACAAAGGACAAAGGACAAAGGACAAAGGACAAAGGACAAAGGACAAAGGACAAAGGACAAAGGACAAAGGACAAAGGACAAAGGACAAAGGACAAAGGACAAAGGACAAAGGACAAAGGACAAAGGACAAAGGACAAAGGACAAAGGACAAAGGACAAAGGACAAAGGACAAAGGACAAAGGACAAAGGACAAAGGACAAAGGACAAAGGACAAAGGACAAAGGACAAAGGACAAAGGACAAAGGACAAAGGACAAAGGACAAAGGACAAAGGACAAAGGACAAAGGACAAAGGACAAAGGACAAAGGACAAAGGACAAAGGACAAAGGACAAAGGACAAAGGACAAAGAAAAAGGACAAAGGACAAAGGACAAAGGACAAAGGACAAAGGACAAAGGACAAAGGACAAAGGACAAAGGACAAAGGACAAAGGACAAAGGACAAAGGACAAAGGACAAAGGACAAAGGACAAAGGACAAAGGACAAAGGACAAAGGACAAAGGACAAAGGACAAAGGACAAAGGACAAAGGACAAAGGACAAAGGACAAAGGACAAAGGACAAAGGACAAAGGACAAAGGACAAAGGACAAAGGACAAAGGACAAAGGACAAAGGACAAAGGACAAAGGACAAAGGACAAAGGACAAAGGACAAAGGACAAAGGACAAAGGACAAAGGACAAAGGACAAAGGACAAAGGACAAAGGACAAAGGACAAAGGACAAAGGACAAAGGGACAAAGGACAAAGGACAAAGGACAAAGGACAAAGGACAAAGGACAAAGGACAAAGGACAAAGGACAAAGGACAAAGGACAAAGGACAAAGGACAAAGGACAAAGGACAAAGGACAAAGGACAAAGGACAAAGGACAAAGGACAAAGGACAAAGGACAAAGGACAAAGGACAAAGGACAAAGGACAAAGGACAAAGGACAAAGGACAAAGGACATTCAGCGTCAGGAGTATTTCAGGAGTATTTCAGGAGTATTTCAGGAGTATTTCAGGAGTATTTCAGGAGTATTTCAGGAGTATTTCAGGAGTATTTCAGGAGTATTTCAGGAGTATTTCAGGAGTATTTCAGGAGTATTTCAGGAGTATTTCAGGAGTATTTCAGGAGTATTTCAGGAGTATTTCAGGAGTATTTCAGGAGTATTTCAGGAGTATTTCAGGAGTATTTCAGGAGTATTTCAGGAGTATTTCAGGAGTATTTCAGGAGTATTTCAGGAGTATTTCAGGAGTATTTCAGGAGTATTTCAGGAGTATTTCAGGAGTATTTCAGGAGTATTTCAGGAGTATTTCAGGAGTATTTCAGGAGTATTTTCAGGAGTATTTCAGGAGTATTTCAGGAGTATTTCAGGAGTATTTCAGGAGTATTTCAGGAGTATTTCAGGCGAATTTCAGGAGTATTTCAGGAGTATTTCAGGAGTATTTCAGGAGTATTTCAGGAGTATTTCAGGAGTATTTCAGGAGTATTTCAGGAGTATTTCAGGAGTATTTCAGGAGTATTTCAGGAGTATTTCAGGAGTATTTCAGGAGTATTTCAGGAGTATTTCAGGAGTATTTCAGGAGTATTTCAGGAGTATTTCAGGAGTATTTCAGGAGTATTTCAGGAGTATTTCAGGAGTATTTCAGGAGTATTTCAGGAGTATTTCAGGAGTATTTCAGGAGTATTTCAGGAGTATTTCAGGAGTATTTCAGGAGTATTTCAGGAGTATTTCAGGAGTATTTCAGGAGTATTTCAGGAGTATTTCAGGAGTATTTCAGGAGTATTTCAGGAGTATTTCAGGAGTATTTCAGGAGTATTTCAGGAGTATTTCAGGAGTATTTCAGGAGTATTTCAGGAGTATTTCAGGAGTATTTCAGGAGTATTTCAGGAGTATTTCAGGAGTATTTCAGGAGTATTTCAGGAGTATTTCAGGAGTATTTCAGGAGTATTTCAGGAGTATTTCAGGAGTATTTCAGGAGTATTTCAGGAGTATTTCAGGAGTATTTCAGGAGTATTTCAGGAGTATTTCAGGAGTATTTCAGGAGTATTTCAGGAGTATTTCAGGAGTATTTCAGGAGTATTTCAGGAGTATTTCAGGAGTATTTCAGGAGTATTTCAGGAGTATTTCAGGAGTATTTCAGGAGTATTTCAGGAGTATTTCAGGAGTATTTCAGGAGTATTTCAGGAGTATTTCAGGAGTATTTCAGGAGTATTTCAGGAGTATTTCAGGAGTATTTCAGGAGTATTTCAGGAGTATTTCAGGAGTATTTCAGGAGTATTTCAGGAGTATTTCAGGAGTATTTCAGGAGTATTTCAGGAGTATTTCAGGAGTATTTCAGGAGTATTTCAGGAGTATTTCAGGAGTATTTCAGGAGTATTTCAGGAGTATTTCAGGAGTATTTCAGGAGTATTTCAGGAGTATTTCAGGAGTATTTCAGGAGTATTTCAGGAGTATTTCAGGAGTATTTCAGGAGTATTTCAGGAGTATTTCAGGAGTATTTCAGGAGAATTTCAGGAGTATTTCAGGAGTATTTCAGGAGTATTTCAGGAGTATTTCAGGAGTATTTCAGGAGTATTTCAGGAGTATTTCAGGAGTATTTCAGGAGTATTTCAGGAGTATTTCAGGAGTATTTCAGGAGTATTTCAGGAGTATTTTCAGGAGTATTTCAGGAGTATTTCAGGAGTATTTCAGGAGTATTTCAGGAGTATTTCAGGAGTATTTCAGGAGTATTTCAGGAGTATTTCAGGAGTATTTCAGGAGTATTTCAGGAGTATTTCAGGAGTATTTCAGGAGTATTTCAGGAGTATTTCAGGAGTATTTCAGGAGTATTTCAGGAGTATTTCAGGAGTATTTCAGGAGTATTTCAGGAGTATTTCAGGAGTATTTCAGGAGTATTTCAGGAGTATTTCAGGAGTATTTCAGGAGTATTTCAGGAGTATTTCAGGAGTATTTCAGGAGTATTTCAGGAGTATTTCAGGAGTATTTCAGGAGTATTTCAGGAGTATTTCAGGAGTATTTCAGGAGTATTTCAGGAGAATTTCAGGAGTATTTCAGGAGTATTTCAGGAGAATTTCAGGAGTATTTCAGGAGTATTTCAGGAGTATTTCAGGAGTATTTCAGGAGTATTTCAGGAGTATTTCAGGAGTATTTCAGGAGTATTTCAGGAGTATTTCAGGAGTATTTCAGGAGTATTTCAGGAGTATTTCAGGAGTATTTCAGGAGTATTTCAGGAGTATTTCAGGAGTATTTCAGGAGTATTTCAGGAGTATTTCAGGAGTATTTCAGGAGTATTTCAGGAGTATTTCAGGAGTATTTCAGGAGTATTTCAGGAGTATTTCAGGAGTATTTCAGGAGTATTTCAGGAGTATTTCAGGAGTATTTCAGGAGTATTTCAGGAGTATTTCAGGAGTATTTCAGGAGTATTTCAGGAGTATTTCAGGAGTATTTCAGGAGAATTTCAGGAGTATTTCAGGAGAATTTCAGGAGTATTTTCAGGAGTATTTCAGGAGTAGAATTTCAGGAGTATTTCAGGAGTATTTCAGGAGTATTTCAGGAGTATTTCA